>JAVJGJ010000057.1:41447483-41475938 GCA_035590215.1 Microhierax caerulescens | reverse complement strand
GCCCGCCCGCGCCGCCCGATTGAGGACCCTGGGGGGCTGTATCCAGCCCACGGGCCGTAGTTTGAGGACCCCTGTGTTAGACAATGAACCTTAATGGATGTGCTATAGCTCAGGTGGGTATTTACTGCCATTTTCCCCCTTCCTTGTCTTGGAAATTCTCTCTTTTGAGAGATGTCATACTTTTGAGATGTCTTCAGTAAAAACCTTAGAGTATTTCAGTCATTCTTTCCCAGCCATACCCAGCAAATGCAAACCAAGTTCACTCTATGAGGATGGAAGCAGCACAGAGAAGAGGTGCAAAAAAAGAAAGTGTGTTATTCCATTCTGTTGACGATTTTTCATAGGCTTCTGTCATTCAAACTGTCCTCAGATAAAGACAATAAGAAAATGGCTGACTTATGCATAATAGTTTCCTGCCTGCCTTTTGCATCTTCCCACTATTTTAGGAAGATGCAGGGGTATTTTGCAGCTCTCAAAGGAGAGTAGAGGAGGATGTTGCTTTCTCAGTCTTGGTTCTAGTCAGTCCAGATTTTAGAGGAATGCTCCCCTTGTTTGATAAGAACTGTCTTCTAGAGCAGGCCCAAGTGGTAGGGAGTCCATACCATGACTCATGGTGTACCTATGGGTGCATTATCCCCTCTGTCTTGGCAAGTCTGGGGAAGTTTTGCTAACACCCAGCAGCAGGAATACAGGCAACCATGATCTGTCAGGGCAACACACCATCTGAGCTAGACTGAAAGTACCTGAAATTTGGATTTATGGATCTAAAATGTGAAATTGTTACTCTTGTTCTTTTATGACTGTAGCTGCCACATTACTTACCAGCTTTAGAATATTTTGCCCTGAATCTCTGATTAGGACCTCCAGATAATACTGCAAATAAAAAAAAATATTTTGGAGTGTAATAATTCTCTAAGAATGTAGCGTAAATTCAGTCATCTTTATTAGTGCTCTGCCATTCCTGTCTTTTTTTAAAAGGTTTAGGGTTTTTTCTCTCTCTCTTGTGGCTGACAGACTTCATAAAGGCAGCAAATAGAGAAGTTATGTGACTGTGATAAGCACTTATATACTCTGGCTGTTGACTTAGCAGTGTCTCTCCCCAGACTTCCATAACAAAGAGCAAAGGACTAACCCCTGGGGGAAAAAAAAAAAAAAAGATTATAAGTGGTGTGTTGCTCTGTGAAAATAAACACTAAACAAAGCTTTTGGGTATATTTTCCATGAAGTTATTGTGTATAATTATCAGCACCCTAAAGAGAGCCAAAATGTAAAATCTTGGAAAGGTGCATATATTTCACGTTACCAAGTGTACTTTGATGTTTCAGTAGGAAGTACAATTAACATAACTCAACTTATGAATCATCTTTCAAGTTGTTTATTCTTATTTATTCCTACTCTTTTTTCCCCTTTAATTATTTATTCAATATTCCCACAGAGAAGTATATGAGGGGGAAAGAATTATTTATATAATGGAGACCACATACTGTATAACGAAACATTTCATAAGTAGCACACTCATTCTTGTCTTTCATGAGTGTTCACAAAGAATGGTTTTATCCTTCATAAGGCATCCAAAGTAAACAATGTCCTCCTCAAGGAGTGTATGTTGACATGTTTGTGAAAAATGCACGCAGTCTGCAAGGGAGACATTGCCCTGGATTAAAACTAAAAGCCAATAAAGATAGATACTTTTGTGAGATGGGGAAAATGGTTGCACTGAGGATATAATTCACAGTAAGCTTATTCGATTGAAATCTTTATATTTAGGAACAAATGCAGCATGTAACTATTAATCTTCATTTAGAAGGGGGTACTATAATAGCATTATGATAAGTGAACTGTTTGACTTCATTGTAGAAACAGTTGGGAATCTTTCAAAGAAACATTTTTTCATCTCCCTGCTGTTCATTGAGAATTAAATCACATGCTTCTAAACAGCACTGCACTGTGTCATGTAGGTGAATCAATACTGTCTCTTCATCTCATTTCTCTGATAATAATCCTTTTTTCCATACTGGCTTATTTGCCCAGCAGTTGTATTCAGTGTGTTTGGAAGCAAATTCTTATTTAGGAGGCATTTTTTTAGTGAGGATAGATTATTCTGTACTTATAAATGGGAAGATCTTTGAAAAATACTATTTCTAACTGAAAAGGCCTAAGTTAAGAATTTATTTATAAAAATCTAAATATTTTTACATTTTAAAAAAATGCATCTTTGAAATGAAAACACTCCACAGAATTGTGCTACTATTGTAGAAAATGCATATCAAATTCAGGAGAGAAATATAAAAAGAGGTTTTTCAAAATAGTCTACACTGTTATTTAAAAAAAAAAATATCTGTTTGAGTGATCTTTGTTTTGAAACTTTCCATGTTGTGATGGAACATACAAGACAAATTCAAATAAAACATTCTGACTGAATGAAAAGAAAACTTAACTGCTCCTAGCATTTTGTTTGTGAATTATATGGAAGTGCAGAGAGCTTGTTCTTAGTCAGAACAATCTCAAAACCTCATCTGCCAAATGGCATATTTATTCTCCTGTCAGCTTTTGTTAAGGACCAAAAACCAGAATCGAATAGTCACATTCACAAAAAAATATGGAAATTAGTCCTATATGCATTTCTGTTATATATATCTGCTCATCAACATTTGACTATTTGGCTGTATTTGATTCTTCTGTCATGATTTAAACATCAGTTCATTAAAATTTTTGTGTTTTCATATTCAGTTCACAAATGAAGGTCATCACATTAAAGAAATCATATCAAGAAATTAAGAGTTTTGGTCAGCCCTTTGAAAAATAATTCTCTGATTTCAAGTTTTTGCCTTCCATACTCTTGTCTTTCACCTCCTCCATTATCTAGTTTCGAATAGATAGAAGAATGTGTGGGACTTTTGGTTCAGAAACCTAGGCAGAAATAAGACATCTAGACACCTCCAGAATGCAATGAGACTTCAAAAATCTGTATTTTGTATCTAGTTTTCTGTAGTTACAGTGTAGGCAGTGGACAAGCATTTACAATTCCTTGGTCCTGGTGTAATCCTTAGCTAACAGCAACACTCCATGCTGAGGCAAGAGTCAGTTTTAAAGCCACTGCCCTCACTCCCTAGTTCCCCTGAAATGCTTTTTCTGGACTTGCTGTCTAGTAAACAGTCACAGAGTATTCCAAAATGTGAGTGATCTGGAAAATTAGGCATCCTGGGGGGTGATTTGTGTGCTACACTGTTTAAATTTATTTGTAGTCTAAAGTTCTGGTCAGACAGCTTAGTTCCTTAAAAGTAACATGCAAAAATTTTAGCAGCTTATTATGTCACCAATACTCCGTTCCTTAGAATTGGTGTTTAGTCTATTCTTTAAGTACTTTACCCATCTATAAGAAAATCTAGATGTTTGGAGAAGTCAAGCCTTCTATTAGGTACTATTTTGTTCTTACATAAAGCCTCTTGTCTACTATTTTTTCCTAGAACAATGAATATTCAGAATACTTATAATGGGAGATATCTTGAGACATGTAAGAAATACACTTCATGAGATGAACTGGCATAGTTCAAATGCAGAGAAACAAATGTCCCGAGAAGCAGCTTTTGGGATGGGATCAGAAGCTAAGCACAGATTTTTTGGAATCAAAATCTTAACTAGGATTGATTTATGATTTTTCATTGATTTATGATCACAGTACAGATTATTAAAAATCACCATCAGTGAATCTAAAGTGCAAATGAGCAAAAACTAGTAAATATATGTAACTCATGATGCTGCACCCAAAGGGATGGATTGAAAGAGATTAGGTTTTTTTTTAACCTAGCCTCTTCACTACATATAGCATCAGATTTGTTCCCTGGTGCAGCTCACAATAGAAAAGGATTGCAGAAAAAAGGCCTTCACAACGGTTTCTTCTTTGTTTCATGCACAACAAAGCTAAGATTTCCGAAAGGAATTGAAAGCATGAGAAGCCCATCTGTTAGGCAGAAATCCTTATGGTGCCTTCCACATGGGAATGAGTTTTACTTGACACAAATAACCATGAAGCTGTTGTAATTAGCAAAACCTTTAGTTAGATAAGAAATGAAAAAGTTCAATTATTAGATTATATTTTTATTAGATGCGGTTTGAAATATTTTTATGTGACATGGCATAAGTCTATTTGACTTCAATAATGCTTCTGATTTTAACTCTTTGCATTAAAAACCACCACCAGGTTTATTTCAAAAAGTAAAGACGCCAGTCACTCAGTTTAAGGTAAATTTGTTGATTTTTTTAAAAAATAATTTCTTCAAACCATCCTTTGGAAATATATTATATAATGCTAATGATCCAATGGATGAATTCTCAAGAAATGACCACTGAGCGTACCACGCTGGATGTACCACCCCATGGACATTAGGGTTTTTATTTTGTTATTTCAAGAAGTAAGGGCTTTTATGAGAACCAGCTCTTATCCAAGGGAAGTGTGTCTCCTTAGCACCTTTTGTAGTCACCTGGGAGAGAAAGGCTCAAAAATAAGCTTTAAATATTTTCTTTTTCTAATTGATAGTCTACCTAACATTAAAAAAAGAATTAAAAAATAAAAATAAAAATTGAAGTACAGTGTTATGAAGTGTTCTCATAATGGTTTTCATTTACAGCCAAATGCCCTTTCCAGGTTTGTTTATTACTTCTAAAATCTCCCAAATTGATTGTTTGCTTGTGCGCATATGCAGGAATTTCTGTATATAGTTTGGAGGTGTTTTCTGCAGGGGAAGGTTAAATGTTTCCAATGTTTTCATGAACTACCATCAGATGTCTTCCAGATCACTACTGGTTCCCAGATCACAGATTGAGGAATACTGCATTAAAGGAGACATTTCCTTTTTCAACTGACTGTGGAGGGATTCTAAGGGGATTTGGCACCTCAGGCTAAGGTTAACCTTTGTGAACGCCATCTGTAGTTTAATTTTAGACACACATTTTGGGGGAGGGTGTTATGTGATCACAAATGGTTAAATGTTCATGGATAGGCAGTCCTTAACGAAACAGATCTCATAGTAAGAAAGAAATTCATCACAGAGGGCCAATAAAAGCTGCTATACAATACTCACACCATTATTAAGACCTTATTGAGGTCTTCATGACACCACAGATAAAAGTGGCAGAGATAGTTGACTAAGGCAGAGAAATAGGTACAGATTCTATATGGGCACAAAGAGCACCATTTGGTCTGCATTCTTGAATCTCTTATATTTAGCTTTTGGGGACTACCTGAGCATCTCCAGACCTTTGGGAAGGACAACTCCAGGGACCTTGGCTGTGATCAGGACTATGTATTAGCATGTGAATTGACATGCTTCTGATAAAGTAAGTGGCATCATAATCACTATGTCACAGTATCTGTGCCTGGTATTTGCCACAGCTAGGGATATTGTAAGGCTGTAATTATGGGGTTTAGGAGCTTACAGTAATTTTCCAGAAAACTTCCATCTACTCTGCCAATGCTAGCTTTCAAACCAGAAGGATAAGGAACTAAACCAAATACATCTGAATAAATAGAAGCCACTACCCCAGAGCTTCATGCTCTGTTCACAGGGTGAGCTCAGGAAGCTATGAAAGAAAAACAGAAGAGCTGGAATTGTATTCAGCTCAGTATGAGTGACACAGGCCGCCAACAATTGTATTGAAGTTCAATATCATTTGAAGAAGTAAGGAAGAATTTGAAATTAAGCCTGGGAAAAGGTAAAATTTATTATTCATGACGGACTTTTTTCACTGAAATGGAAGGTTATAGTCCTTTTACACATGGAGTGGGTTTATTGTCTAACCAAAAGGGAGAACCACTTAAAAACACAGTGTGATATAAATGAGTGGTCAATAGTTGGCATGTAGACCATATTTAATTCTTCTTTCAACATTTCCCCCTTCCCCCAAGCCTGGGTTTTTATGCTAAGCTCTGAAGTACCGAGACAGTTACTCTGCTGTTTCAAATTCCCACTTCATCTAGTCAGTAGCCAGAAAGCATGACGTTAACTGCCAAAATTAAAATCTCCAATAAAACAATGGGTTTGGACTGTGTTTCCTTCTCTATTAGAGCACTAGAGGTTAAATACATTTTAATAAGTATTTGTGCCAAAGAAGCTTACATTTTCCTGGAGAGAGGAGTCTACCACATGCAGATATATCATCTAGGTCACAAAGTATTTTAAAAATTAATACTTCCTGTGTATGCAGAAACAAATTATACTAATCCTTCTTAACCAACTATATACACATGTGCATATGTGAGCATATATCCCATGTACAGTATAATATAATGAATAACATAATGTATAGTACACAAATCAGACTATTTTTATACTAACTTGACATTTGCAAAGCTGTTTACAAGGAAGAGGAAGGAAGAAAGCTTTTATTACTTGTAGAAGAACTCATCCCAAAGATGTATCAGGAGGATAGGTATGCAGTGTTGAAGCAGCGTAACTATGTCAGAGCTGATAAGGGTTCAAGTCCTGAGCTACAAAAATGGGAGAAGGAAGAGACAAGCCCAGATATCTGGCTGATCAAATGGACTCCAAGAATCTTAACCAACAACACTACACTGATGAAGGGTAGAAAGACTGAGTCATCCTTTATAAATCACTAAGGAAATACCATGTTTGCTGTGATAATAGACATTAAAGCAGGTAAAAGAAGAAACAAAGATGATCTCTTGAACTTTTCAACAAAATACCCGATTGCTGCTGGGCTGCTGTTTCTTCTCATAATGACTCCTGTTTTTAGAGGCTGCCCCATCTCTCCCCTGTCCAGCTAACATGTCAGAGGCAAGACAGATGGAGCAGGTTATCAGTGGCCAATACTGTTGAGCTAGCACTATAACATACTCTTTGTAGCTACATCATCTGACACTACATTTTTGGTTTTCTCAGAAATCTGGACCTGCGCTATACCATAATTTCAAGCAACATCATGTGTGAAAAGTTAAACAACAACTAGAAACCAAACCCTATTATTTAAAATATCTGACTATATACAGTTTCTTTAAAAGAAAAAAAAGAAAGCAGAGGCAAATTATAAAATCTTAGCTAATGGAAATGTTTCAAATATAAATGCCAATGACACATCTGAAGGGCTTCTGGGCTATTAAAAGAACGGAAAGTTTTATTGCAAGATGATGACAAGAAGGAAAGTGCTATCATTCTAACTCAGGGTAGAGCTATTAGGAAGCCTGAAACCCTGAAACCAATGGAAAAAGGCAAGTCAGGCTCTAATATTTCTTCCATAATCATTTTTATATATACCAAAGCCACATGCTGTTCCATCAACATAACATCATACACAAAGGTGTTTCATTAGAGTGTAAGAGCTTCCATCTATGAGACACCATTCTCCTACTCTTTAACACGTGTGTAATGTTTACTTGCATCAGCAGGCTTACTAGTCTTCTTGGTGCAATTTGTACAGGCCTGGATGAGGTTCTGAGCACGCATGTTTTCTCCTGTGGTCCCCTTTTAAGTATATTTTATGCGTACTATAAGAATTCCCATATCCACAGCCTTTTTTCCCTGTATTTACACCAAGGGAGCAAAGGCATGATTGGTTTTGCTAGCTTCAGCTAGGAGAAAAAATTTTATTTGAATGATGGGAAAAAAAAATCAGATTTCTGCCCAACAGTTCCTCAGGTAATGTCACTTAGGTTCATATGTGCATGTTTAAACTCTATCAATAAATAGATGAAGAAAAGCAATGATTAAGTATTTGTGAAACATAAAGCAGACATTTAAAGGGGAGTCATTAAAGACAAAGACAATTAGTCAGACTGAAAAAACAAAACACTGAGATATGTATGTCTAGCCTAGATACACACAGTAGCTGCAGTCTGGAAGCATTTATCCTTGGATTACTTTTTATCTATTAATAACACTTGAAAAATCATTCTTACCCCAAGCTATTTTCATGAGGCAAGTATAATGTAAAAACTTGTACAGTCTCAAATGTAAATAAGAGCTGTGGATGGTACTTGAAGAACTTTCCATATGTTGCAGTCTCTTGACTAAGGTTCCCATATAATTTTATTCCTTAAAATTAAGAAAAAAAATCCAGCTTGTCCATTCTGAACAATAGAGAAAATGTGAATTTATTTTATTTTCTTTGCTGTGACTAGCTTTATGCAGAGATGAAGGGTGCTTGAAAAGAACAATTAGATGCACAAGGAATAGCCTAAATTGACATGCCCTGAAAAAGCATGTTATTCATAGCCTGACCCAAACCCATTAAAAACAACTAGAGTGCTCTCATTCGTCTGACTGCATTCTAAATCAGAGCTCTAGCCATGAAAAAGTACAAAATCATGCATAGTTGACTCCTAGTAGCTGATTTTCTTTTTCCTGAAACATATGAAACCGTGTGATCAGATCGACAGTGAGAATATAGCAATGAGAATGGTGAGGAAGAAAATCCCAGAGGAGTATATAATGTGGCAAGTCACATTCATTAAAAGATCAAAACCAAAGGAGAGTGCGTAAATCACAAGGCAGCCTCACTTTGAGCTCTGGCTGTTAATGCAGGTTTTATTGCAACTCTTTTCTGTGACTTTCAATAAAAAAAGCATCTGCTGAACTATCAGCAGGATTTGATACATACACTGCTCCCAAAATACAGAGCACCTTCTGAAAGAAATGTGATCACCCCTGAGCAATTTGAACTGTTGAATCTTTTACTGCATTTTAAAAGAAAAATATGTTCTATGTAATTCAATAATTTCCCCACTCCTTTCTTTTTCTTTTTTTTTTTTCTCCTTTTAACGTCAGAGTTTAAAAAGTTATTGGTTCCCAAATCAAAAGCATACATATTGTTCATAAGACAGGGCACATAAGAGGAAGCCTGCAGATGCAGAACAGTAGCAATATGAAATATATAGCTCTTGCATCAGTAGTGAGATTACAGCTTTTTAACTATTGTCTATGGAAGCTTTTTCTCACTACACTAATGGAAATGAAGTAGATGTGCACCTTTCAACATCTCTGAAGGAGCAAAAGTATTATGTTAACCCAAGTATGTTTCCAATCTACTTTTCTGACAGACAGCTCTGCTTTTGCATCTGTAGCCTTCACAGAAAGATACTTTCTTCTTCCCGTGTAAGCGACTTGAATAGAGCAGAATATTGTTAATATGCAAAATATTTGATGCTTCTTGTAAACGTCATGGACAGACTTAACCTCCCAGCACTACAGAAGACACAGGAAAGCACTGTCAGTCCTCAAGCAATCCTTCAGCTTTTTGCTAAGTTGTTAGCTGATACCTTTTCAACAGTACGCCAGTTACGGAGCAGGACCATCAGCAGTGTGAATTTGGTGGCAAGTCCATTGAAATGTGGGGTAGAAATTACTGTTATCATCAGGTACCATAAGAGATATAACATTACTAAGTCCTCAGGAAGCAAGTACTTGTGCGGATTATTTGCAAATAGGCCTGTTAGGTATACATTAGTAAATGTCTCCAAATGCACATAATTATCACTGTACTTTACATCTCTAGCTGTAAATAACCATCACCAAAACACCTCGAGAGAAGTTCCTCTTCTGGCAACTTGGAGATTTTTGTGTGTGGATTCGTTTGCAAAACTAAAGACAAGGCTAGGGTAAGACAGTAAAGAGAGGGTTGAGGGCCAGCAAGACTGTTTTGCTCATTTATTGAGAGAATCATAGCAGCTAACAACAGCCAGCAGGAAAATAAATGTACAAAACAATTTGGTAATGAGAGCTACCTCAGATGTAACCGGTTTTCTTCAATGAGCAGGATGGGTTTAATACAACTTTTACAAACCAGAAGGCTAGAGTTTACAGCTGTAGTAAATGACACTTTGAAATAATATGTACTGGTGAGACAAACATGAGGTTGTCCAGTAACTCTGCTCTCACTACTACAGCCCAAATTAAACTGTGTTATTGTTACAGGATGATTTAGTCTCCCTGAGCTGTTAAGTTTCACTGGTTTTCATTTAGAAGTTGCTGGGAGAAAGACGTAAGTGGAAGACTGCTCAAGAGAAGTGAACAGCGTGAGCCAAGTGTTTAGCAGAAAGTAGTCAGTGCACTTACTGTTTATGAGCTGGGTTGTGAACTTGCGTAGAAAATCATAGCTATATACTCTAACATAAAAGACTGAAAGAAAAATGTTGCTCAGCTTAAACAGCTGACTTTTGGCTTGAAAAGGGACCTTAACAGTCATCTTATTTCAATAGGAGTGCTGGCTGAAAGAGGTGTGGGTAGGGAAAACATCTGATTAGATGGCACGCCTTTTAAGAAAGTTAACATTTTATTTTTCTTGTTAGTAAATAGGAAAAAAAAATCCGAAGATAATTCACTGTGTAATTGCCCTGTCTCCAGATGGAATAAAACATTAATTTGTGTAGTCTTTTAACTTAAAAGAAGTTAAAATAATATGTATTATCTATAATGGTAGCAAATCTAACATGTTGCAAACAGGTCTTCAAGACTTACTTGATATGAAAGGATAATAAAAATACTTACTAATACACCTCTAAACCAGTTTGAAATCACAGTGTCTCTCATTCTGAGTAAAATATAAAGGTGAAGTACTGCTGTTATAACTGTGACAATCTCAAGACAAAGAAAGACTTGTGTGCCTGAATTGTCCAACATTTTTCAAATTTATCAGTTAATCCAATAAAAGAAAATGCCTTGTCTCACATTTATGTTTCATAATTACATTAGAATGAATCAGATATATATCAAATATATTGAATCATATATGTAATCAAATATAAATGTGACCAAATTTTTGTGACATCAAAATAATATAGAAAAACACTTTTAGTCTTGATATAAAAACAGAGATTATGACATCACATCTATCCCTGTGTTATTGTTTCCTCTAATGATTAAAATCACATGTTTAAAGCTTACCTGTATTCCAGAAAATGTCTGGAAATGCCAAGAAATCCTATATACAATCCCAGAATGTTTGTCAGGCAGAAGCCTGATGGAACAAATTTTAGGGACATTTCAGACCACTGTGAAATCAGTGGGAAAATGCTTCTGGTTTTGTTGACATCAAGTTTTCATCTTCTATATCTCTACCCAATGTGTTTAAAAAAAAATTGTTGTACTAATATAGTTGATATTTGTTTCTTTTAAGCTATTTGCATGTCAGTGTGTGTGTTCCTTACTGCAATATATGAGGCTCAATAATTGAATACAGTTCAAATTCAACAGACAAGTTTACTCACATAAGTACCTTGTAAAGCTCCTTTAGAATGCAATGATGACAAATAGCTAGAATTACTGATGTCATTTTAAAGTAAAAAAGCATTAAAAATATATATTCTTGCTCAAATGCAAATAACTATTTTTTCTAAAGCAAAGGGAATTTTTTGGTGTCTGCAGTAAACTCATAAAAAGCTTTTGCAGAAAATGTAGTAGCTTACATTTGGCTAAGGGATTCAGTTGTTCTTAAGTTCCAGTTTCATTGTTTAATCAAAAACTTGTTTTATGAGGTGATTATTTTTTTAGCACGGGATAAAACCATTACCTAACATTAACATAAAGCACTTAGAAAAACAGCATTTGACTTAACAAATATGTTCATTTCAGTCCAAATACCTGAGTAATGACAGTTATTAATTTATGAACAGCCTCTTAAAACAATAAATAAAAAAAAAGATAATGCACGTGATTAAACTATTAATTATTTTATTTCCTCCCAATTTATTTGCACGCCCTTGTATCACACTTGGATGCACAATAAACTAGACACTTGGTGCTTCCAGTGGTTATAAATGGGAAGCCTTCAGCTTTTTTTTTCCCTTTTTCTTCGTTGTGACTAAAATGAAACAAACCTGTTTAACATGATTAAAAATATATAGTTCTGTTACTTCTCATGACATTTGAATTGCTGGAGACATTCTGCTTTCCTCTTCTAATGAGGTGCATTAGTCAAGAGCTAAAAGACCTTTGACCCTAGGATCAAGTGCCTACCCTGCAGGGACAGAGCTCAGTATATGGGATTATGGGTTGACAGGAGACAGCTGGAAGAAATACCTGTGAATTCACACTTAAAGTAATCCCTGAGAATTGAATGTAGGTATGTGGAAATAACAATTATGTTCTCCAGTGATGTTCTCTAGTGAAAAGCCTTATAAAAACTTAACTAGGGTTTTGGGACCCCATCAATGGCTGCGCTATTGAATGAAGCAGTCAAGCATGTTTAACACTGTGCTCAACAGGAACTGCAGTTTTGCGAATGAGCTTAATCTCCAGTTGATTTTATTGCTGACTCTTTTCCTCTGCTAATGATGTCCTGTGTTGTATACTAGTATAATACCACAGGATTTACTTATTATCAAATAGCGAAAACCCAAATGGTTTATGTGTAAATGTTTTCAGAGGAAAGTGATGACAGATACTTATAAATGCTTGAGACACGTGGATTGATGGATACATATAAGTGGCAGAATAAGAACATTTCTCCTGTTTTTAAGAATTGATCTCTCTTCTGTACAGAAAACAAATTGTTTGGTACACTGTATATTTAATAATTCCTATTTTAAAAATCTAGCTAGCTACCGTTTTTGAGTTATTTCTCCCTTTTGTTCACCCATTTGTAATTTATGACAAGAAATGTGCCATTTAAAAACATTGTAAATCATGTTAGAATAGATTCCAGCAAGAATTCAGTTTTTTATTGACTAGTAGGGTGAAAATATAGCAAAAAAAATATTTTCAGCTCAACAGAAGAATATAAATCTATTGAAGAGTTTTAAACTTTTTATGTTTTTAATATGTTACTAATATATTAATATGAAATTAATATGCTTTCTTTATTAAAATGTAATTGTAACCAAAATACTGAAATTTAGAGTCTTCCTAAATTTACTTGAGATTTATTTAGGTTTTTTCCTTTAAACTATTTGCTGAAATCAAATCAAGTTTGTTAATTCTGCCAACCCTATTCTTAGGGTTTTTTTAATAGGAAACTAATTACCTGAAAACATTTCTAAGTTTTACATAAAAATTTTTCTCTGGGGCAAGACAGTATTAAGAGCTCCAGTTTTTACATAAGTTGAAATAAGATGTTTCTGTCTGCATCTTAAAACCACACTAGAACCTCCCGTACAACTTTTTTTTTTTTTTCTCATTTCTTGGGCTTTGACAAACCACTGCCATGACATGACACCTTTGTGTGTTTCCAGTGACATGATCTGAGGCTTTTGCCCCTGCTCTGTACCTGAAAACCCTTATACTTCTTCAGATTACCTTAATTACAATCGGTATCAGGAAGTCAAAACTGTAGCTGGGCCTGACACAAGAGGGGAACATTTCTTTGCTGCCGCTCTGTTAAACCAGAAGGACAGAGGTGAGCAGGATGCAGCTGTCTTTCTCTTCTCCTTTTCTTTCTGCTCTAAGGGACTGTCCAGCACTGAGACAATTTTCCAGTAGTACCATAGGGTCTGCTGATGTTGTAGCATGAAGCAACAATACATTCCACCTGAGAAACTAATACCCAAAAAATTGACCACAAGATGAATATAGTAGAGCAATTCATTAAGCAGACTGTATGTCTATGTACATTAATAGTACATTTACATATAGGTTGATTCAGATTTAGAAATATAAATTATTATTAGAAATAATAAAATTAGAAAAAAAATACTATTAGAAAAATAAAATTACGCTGCTGAAATCCAAAAGCCTCCAAAGGTCCTGGGGAGGTCCTTAAAGCATTGTATGGCCTGAATCGTACCTCCAATTTCTAGCGAAAGAGGTGGTGCAAAACCAGTCTGACTGAGTCGAGGCAACCAGAAGTTCCAGAAGAAAACTTGCTTTCTTGGCAGCACGTTTTGGTCTTTTGTATTCAATTGCTGCTTGGCAGATCCAAGCGTGAGTTTATCTTGATAGCCTAACTAACTGTTCAGACATGATCACCATGGACTATTGCTGTTTCTCATGGAAAAGTACATCATTTTTCATATATTGTATATACTTTGGTTGCCATTTTTAAAATGCAACTGTTTTAAAAACACAATCAGGATTTTGTCTCGAATGATAAATTACAATCTAAAGCTAAGTGAACTTGTTTTGTGATAATCCTTTAAGATCAACAGCTGCCTGGCTGTCTGGCTTACATTGGCTAAAGAAACCTAAATACAACCATATATTGCCCATTATTATAATTGCAGGGAAAGGAAGCAAATCTGTCCTCCTTTCTGGAAAACAAAATAAATTCGTGGCAAGGAGCACATTTATTTACAATTGCAGCAATCACAAGGATAGTAATAAAATAAATCCTGTAAACAGTGCAATTATTCTGTTTATTGTAAACTTGACATTGCATTCGGAGTGAGCTCCTGGGAGACTTCCCTTCCACAACTAACAAGATGGATGTTTCTGCACATAAAATGAAAGCTTCTGTCTGTGCAGTACATGTATGTTTGGATGTGGGTGGGTGTACCTAAATTCTTGGTACAGAAGCAAGTGGGTTAAAAAGCCACAAATTTAAAGCAAGTAAACAGAATGTTTCACAGAAGAAATGCATGGAATAGCAATAACTATTCTGCAAAATAAGACAATTTCAGGTAATCTTTTTACTAAAAACCAGCATCAGAAATATAGCATATTTACGGCATCGACTGTATTAGTACTAAGGCCATCCATTATTTTTTTAGGTGCACTTAAATACAAATAGTAGCATATAGAAAGATAACCCAGGTTGGAGTGATAAAAAGAGGAAAAGCATGATCTTAATTGCAAATGCTGGAGCACCTCTCCTATGCAGACAGGCTGAGGGAGTTGGGGTTGTTCAGCCTGGAGAAAGGAAGGCTCCAGTGAGACCTTAAAGCAGTTTTCCAGTACGTACCAGGGGCTTATAAGAAAGATGGGGACAAGCTTTATACAACGGCCTGTAGTGACAGGACAAGGGGTCATGGCTTTAAACTGAAAGAGGATAGATTTAGACAGGATGTTGGGAAGAAATTCTTTACTGTGAGGGTGGTGAGGCACTGGAACAGGTTGCCCAGAGAAGCTGTGGATGCCCCATCCCTGGAAATGTTCAAGGCCAGACTGGATGGGACTTTGAGCAGCCTGTTTTAGAGGAAGGTGTCCCTGCCCATGGCAGGGAATTTGAAACTAGATCATCTCTAAGGTCCCTTCCAGCCCAAACCATTCTATGCTCCTATGCTTCTACGATAAATATGAATATACCAAAAAGAAAGTTAAACTGATGTTGCAGCCATCCTTCAAGAATTCTCCTCTGAGATATCATACATCTTTCCTAGTTTTTTGGAGCTATGCATAGGATTATGATGATAATCAGTGGGAAGGGACTATAACTGTCGGATTGTTTAATGGAAAAATAACTGAGGAGTATTATGGATTTCATTAGTCTAAAGCAGGCAGCAGCAACCCAGAGGAAGCTAATACAAGCCAGTCTTGCTGTACCAAACCGAGTTCAGCCCAGAAGGGTAAGAGCTTTTCTACAACATCTTACTATGTTCCAGACTTTACCAAGGGCCTGGTTTCAGCTGGGATAGAGCTAACACTAAGAACACAGTGAGGTAAATTGTGTGGAGATTTTGAGGTTGTGTTTTTTTCTGGGTTTTGTTTGTTTGGGATTTTTTGGACTGGTCAAGTATCTTAGACAGTTAGAAATATGTATTAAAAACCATGTGTTTTCATCCCTGGCACAAATTCAATGACAAGAGTCATTAGAGAAAATTTTAAAATATTAAATGATTTTTTTAATTTTTATCTGATAGCTTTGAAAGTTATGTTTCCAAATAATTAGAAATACATAAAAAATTATTAATTAATTTAACTTTGGAAAAACTACTTCTCCTTCCATTTCTTGTTTTAGTAAACAAATTTGTGTGTCTTAATGTCACATGTCACCTATGCTGATTAACATGATTGCAAAAACACAGGTAATAGAAACTCATCTACTAACTTCTCCTAAACCTATAACCTCTGCCTGAATTTTAACAGCTTTTAGGAGTGCATTCAGAATCTATCACATTGTTAAGCAAATTGTTCCAGTTGCTATTTGTTCATATATATATATATATTTCTAGCTAGGGAAATAGAAATGTGCTTGAAGCAATTAAATTTTATGGCTTTCAGTTAAACAAACATATTTGAGATTATGGTATTATCAACAGTTACGTCTCTTTGTCCATTACCAGTTGCAAGATTGAGCTATCTGACTGTAAATTTTTTAAAACATGATCTCTTCTATTCCACAGAATAAAAGAATTGTGATCTGAACTCACATTCCATGGAAAACCAAATAAAAAATATGTTCACAACAGGAGTAAGGTCACAATGAGAAAGAGACATTGAAAGCCTTCAGAAATATTGCAGAAATAGAGGACTACAACTAGCTTGTGCTTTACCTTAGCATTCTATATATGTTTCAAAATTGTTTCCTCTGTAAATATAAATGGACTTGGGTTTTCTTCAGTTTTTCATAATTTCTCCCCCATTGGTTTGCCTTTTAGGACTCTGATGTAAGTGCAGCTGTGGGTTTTTAAGAGGTGTTTATGCCATTTCTTGCACACAGCTCATCCATCACTCTACTTACATACAGCAAGAATTCCAAATGCAGCCTGAGTGGCACAACCTTTTGCTTTTCACAAAGCAGCTTAGCTGGACATAGAGCATCAGTGTGTCACCAACAGCACATTCTTGGATTGAATGCAGTGGTTTCTTCCATGTTCCAGAATATGTCAAAGAGCAGAAATACTAATGTTTACATATGCTATAGTGAAACTGGAGACTCATGATAGAATAATACCACTTCGTACTCACCACAGGTCTTACAGGGGCTCTGTTTCAGGTGTCATCCTTGACATAAGAAGTTCTCCTTTGCTCCAACTTACTGTTCTTAATTGTTTCTAATGAAACAGTTTCTGGTAACATATAATCTGTTTTTCTTTCATATATGAGACCATCTCTTTGGCTAAGCGCTATATTCAGATATTTCATAATAAAAACATATTATCAGTTTCTGACATGGCTCACTCCCTTAGACAAATTTGACCAACTCAAGTTAGAGCTGCTTCTGCCTGCTGCTTGACAAGGCCAACCAAGTCTGTCCAGAGTGATTAGTTTATAACTGAAATGGCAATTCACAAAAAAAATCCCTTCACCTTTGAGTGGAAGTATACAGGTAGTACCAAATTCTTATCATCAGTGGGAGAAGATAGAGCAAAATTCTGTCCTCTGAAGTTATTGGATATGAAAATGAATCTGGTACCGGCCCAGACTGAACGCTGCATCTCATAACCTGCTTGTCTCATACCAGGAAAAAGGCAGAATTTTGTCTGCATTTCCTTCTCCCCTTTTCTAAACTAAATTCACATCATAACTGAGAAAAAAATAAGCAGTAAGTAAATAATCTGATCAGTCCTAAGAATATAGAATTGAAAAATATTATTTTTCAACATTAATTTGAGATAATTGGCAATAATAGCATAATTTTAAAAGAAAAAAAAAAAAAGCAAAATCAGTCTTAAGTTACTTTATTGTCTAATAACTAGTGGGGAGCTTAGTGGGTGTACCAGCTGCAAGTCAAGGAAGTGCAAGGTCCAGATTGTTTTCCTAGGGATGGGTTTTCCAGTTGAGCTCAGGACTGGATATACTTTGTTTCACCTCTGCTTGTAAAGTTGATTTCATAAGCACACCATTTAGAAGTCAGATTTTCAATACATCTCAAAGTTTTAAACTTACATGCTGCATCTCAGGTGCTCCCTCCAAAAAGGAAAATCATGGATCATAATTTTAATAGAAGAATATAAAATTAAAAGAAATTCAGCACTCAGAGCAGGTAAGTATAAATTAGAAATGAACAAGTGCTACAAAATTGTCTAGTCTCTACCAAACAACTTGAGTCTGTTCTAGCTCAAGCTAAGAAGCCTGGACTTCTAAATCTAATTCTAAGAGCTTCAACTTAATTCCAGGATACTAATAAATATGTTTGTTGTCACACAAGAAGTGTTTGAACAAAATCTTCTCTCTAGATAAGTCTAACTAAAACCAATAACAATAAAATTATTATACAATCACATAAATAAGTTTTTAAAAAAATCTAGAATGTGGCTTTATAATCTGTCATTTACCCTGTTGTGATCTTACCTCAGAATAAATATGGGGTAGTATTTTGAGAGGAAAAGCCTGCATACAAACCGACAAAGCTGGTAGGCTTTACAGTGCTGGTGTGAACCATACCTTACAAAGTAACCTTAAGAGGTACCTGTAAGGAAAAAAAGTAGGGGGGAAAAATAATTTTTTTAACAACCAATTCAATTTAGAGAAATAAACTAAATTTACAGCAAAGAAACATTTACATTGTGTGACCATGGTGGTTTTGATCTAATATCAAAAGCTCAAAAGCTGGATTAATTCTATTATCAAACTGTAGATCTTAAGAGAACTGTGTGAGAAGCAGGACTACCGTGGCTCCTCGCAAGCTGTTAGCTCTGAACTCCAGCACTTCAAATAATGATAGCTAGTTGTTTCACTGCTGAGCAATAAATGTGTGGTCATACCTTGAAAAACTGTTTCAGTGGAGTATCCGGGCATGGCAAGTGGTTTGTGCATCACCTAAATTAAGTGGTGAAATGCAATCCATGTTCTGTAAATTTTTACTGAAAAGTTGATGGGATTTGAAAAAAGTTCCAATCAAAAAGGAAAGAGGTAGCATATATTTCATAACATTCAAAGAAAGCCCACCCATAAAAGAAGAGGCAACGTCAAAGCTGATTGAACTATCAATCTGCAACCATTAACACCGCAATGAATTTTGGGGTTTGAGAGCAAATCATGCTGAGCAGAAATGCAAAACCTTTTGCATTTGGTCTGTGGAAAACAATGTAAGCACACTAGGATAGTAGAGGTGACAGACAACAAGAATAAATGTATTAGGAATTGGGGGAGGTTTTCCTTTGATTTCATCTAAATCAAGATTTAACCTTCTCTGTTCTGCACATATCTTCTGTCTCCATTAAGGAGCACTGAAAACTTCAAGGATACTCTATTCCATATTCTTGTATTTAAGACTTTTTTAAATTGTTTTTAGGGTGTAATAGAAGAATAAATCTATGGACTAGTTACTAACTGGCACTAGCCTATGTAAGTACTTAGAAAATTCCTTCTTAAAAAAAGAAAGTAACCCCAAACCAGAACATGCCTACATCTTCCTGAAGTTTACTTACTAATATGAGGTTTAAATTGCTTTTGTCCCCACTTCTTTATGTCAGTTTCTATATACAATTTCAGAATTCTTCTAAACTTTGGGGAAGTTCTGAACTAGATCCAAACCTTGGATACTCTAGGATTTAAAATGTAACAGAAATGTGTGTGTTTGTCTTATAGTATGGAAATGGTTCAACATCATGATTTAAGTACACATGTCACTTGAATTTATTACCCAGCAAAAACCTTCCTTTAAGCTTACCCCACATTGCCAGCTTTCAGCCAATTTACCAGCAGGGTTTTTTATTTATATTTTCAATAAATCATTGTTTTCTGCCAGCAGTTCTGCAACAAGCACTACTCATTTTTCTTTTACATAGATCTGGGAAACACAAATATGAAATTACATGAAGATAATCGCTAGAGAATGAAGCACTAGGTGCCTTTCCCAGCACTTTCCCAGCTGGGCATGTCACTTGCCATGGTAATGGATCAGAGACAGAGCTGTAGAATTATCTGGGGTTCTGCTAGGTGCAAGCAATTTGAACTCTGAAAGTACAGATCTCACCAGCATTTCCTTTGATTCCAGGCAGCTTTGTAGACAACTAGTCTCAGAGTGAACCAGCTTGGACAATTTTGATTTACTCTCTGCCAAAGGTATTTTTCTTCATATGGGTTTGAACCTATGGAGCCGTTCTTTTTTTCTTTTTTTTTTTCCCCCCTCTTTTGGTGTTGCTTTCACATTTGGGGGTCGTTTAATGAGAAGATATTTTATGAAGATGGAAAGAAGCAGAAAACTCTTGTTCCCATCTCTCCATCCTACTTGCCTTTCTTTATTGAACTTTTTTCTCCTATCCAGTCTTTTCCCTTGTTTCTTCTGACCCTGCATAATAGTTATTAACTAGATTTTTGCTTTTCACTAAAATACTTATTTAAGAAGAAAAAAGTAGTAAAATAAATCTTTGGCCAATGATTTACTGTCCAAGCCACTATCATCTCCCTTATCTCTCTCCACATATATTGCTTGTTTTACCCAATCAAATTACAAAAGTTGCATTTGATTTCCCCTGTTCCAGCTGAGTTGTACTTAGCACATACACTTGAGAAAAAAATATTGTTCCCAAGTTATTACTGCTGCTTCTGATCATCTGAGCGCAGCTTGGGATCTGCCTGTCTATGACATAAATTAAAATAGTCTGAAGATCTGTGTGCAACTGACAGTAGTAACCCTAAATAACTTCCTCCACTGTTGTTGCAAAGGAGAGACAGCCTCCTTGAACAGCTTTGTATTGACAAGAGTCACCTTACTTCAAAAGTGAGGCACCAACTTTAAGATTCTAGTAAATCACTGGAGCAGTTGAAAGGAGGTGTATGAAAAACCATGCTTGCAGTTTTTCTCAAGTTGTACTTACTATAAATATTGTTACACATGTATGCTACTCAATATATGCATCTGACTCGGTTTCATGGAGGAAAACCTTAATACTTTGCTAGTAAGGTCTAGATTGGTTGGTCTAGATTCACCATTTACGATATTCTCACAGCATATGTCATATACTATATGACTGATACTCAACTACAACTAAAACGTTTTCTGTGTAGGCACATTTATTTTCTGTGAAGCAGACAGAGATCCTGTTTCTCCCACTTCGCTTGATTAAACTGAGATGTCTGGGCACAGAAATCAGGGGGAAAAAAGCATTAGAAGACCTAAGAGTATATACAGTTTTGGCATAAGGCAACATTTATTTCTGAGAACAAGGAACTGTTATTCCTGACCCAGAGCTGGAGCCCTAGCCTCTTGTCTGCTGTGTGTCTTCTAAACTTGGTTCTATTAGCATTTTTTTTAACCTTTGACTAGTTTCCCCTAGCTGGGAAATTGAAGAAATATAAACAAAGACAGACTGGATAAGCTAATGTATAGTTATAATGCACAGTCCTAAGTATTTAATCTACATACATACATAAGGTTATATTTCACCTATCCTTAGGTGAGGTGGTAGTTTTTGTGAGACCTCTTCTGCAAGATACTGACAAAAGAAGTGTATGTTATTGTTTATGGGAATTCTAAGAGGCAAGGTATCATAAAATGAATCTAGCAGAATAATAGTGTCATGTTCATTATTGCAAGAGTCAAAGCACAGGATCAAAGGCTCAGGAAAAAACAAAGTTTGACAAAAAAGAATCAGTTGGGAGTAAGGGTCACAGTCAAACAGGAACAAAAGAATAAAGAGCAGAAGAAAACATCTGCAAGCCTTGCTTGGGGGGCGGGGGGGGAGGTGGAGGGATGGGGGTGGAGAAGGAAGTAGGAAGAGGGAGGAACCTTTCCACATACTTGCCCTCAGAGGTTTGCATGCATTTGTGCAGTCCACATTGTTTGAACCTGATTTATAAAATAGTTGCATTTCAGAGATAATGTACATCACAGCTGACCTCTCCAGGGGGGTTTCCCTTCCCCTTTAGGGACAGGGGGTAGAGGACTTTCTTGCCACAGAACATAAAGACTTTTAGGAGCTTTAACCACGTAACTCCCATAACTTTTGTGAGATACATTATAAATGTACAGATTGGTTCATGTAATATTTTAAAAAATATAGTCTCTCTATTTCCTTTCTTGTTCTCATCTTAAACTTTACGTGTGCCTCCACAAAACAGCGGGGGCAGCACTATGAAAGAAAGAGCCAGAGGAGGCGAATTCATGTAGGGTGAGTAGAACCACACTTGCTCTGGCTCCTGGCAGAGACTCAGAGTAATGAGTCCCAGCCTGGGCAGCAACCAAGTACTTAGACAGAGACAGCATAGAATTCACCTTATATTTGTCCTTACTGCCCATAATCATTTTGGGATGGGCTGTAGTAAGCCACTGCAGACCTAGGAAGGCTTTAATTTACACCAGTAGTGACTCTTGCAATCACCTTTCATTCCTGTGCCTTAAAGCCAGAAATATATATGTACCTTCTGACAAGTAAACCAGTGGGAAGGCCTTAATAAAAACATTAATTTCCCAAAATGTTCACAAAACTGAGTTCAGATAGTCAAGGCCAACTTTCCTAGACTTCTTCTACAGTCAATGAGCTGAAAAATACTGGTTAGGAATTTCCTTTAATATCTGAGGAGACTACCACTTTCTATTAATATAGAGGTTTGCTGAGCAGAAATATTCCTTCATACCACTATAGAATATTGCTGCTTCCTTATCTTGTCATGCTTATTTCCTTCAGAAGAGGTTAGCAGTAGTAGATTGGTACATCTCCATGGACTAGTCATCACAGGAGTTGGAAAGCATCACATAACTCGCTTTTTATCCTTTGCACTTCAGGAATGCATCAGGAAAACATCCTTTATATGTGTTCTCACAAATGAGTGTTAGAATATACAGAAAATGTTTAGCAGGTAGAAATAGGGTAAACAATAGCACCCACAAAAGGGATAGTTCTCAGTACTCCCTCCTGCATGACTGTTATATTTTTACAGTGCATGTTTTGCTCCTTATAATATCTACTTGGCTATTCTTTTATTCAACTACTCCTGAGGTAATGCTACTATTTGGGGCTAATGGGATGTTTAAAGAAGTGCAGTCTACTCATCAAACACCTGGTTCTGCAGTATTCTTATTTTCTTCAGCCCTGTAAAGTTTTGGAGCAGCTTAATTTGTCACTGCGTGAGTCCTTTCACTGTGAATACTCATAACTGCTGTCAAGGATTTCCAATATACTGCAAACAAAGGAAAAAGAGCAAAATTGGGAGATGGTCTTTCCAAAATGTGACATTAAGCTCAAAATAAGAAACCTCTTCTTCAGACTCTGGCTCAGACTATTAAAGCCTCTTTTCCATCCAGCTCACCATAAACGGGTATTAGATGTGGTCACTAAGTAAACTAGAGTCACTAAACTTCCCTATAAAATCAGCAGGCATTCTTGCAAACCAGGACTGGTGAACTGTTTTGAGAAACAATGTTAAAATGTTTCACAATGCGAAGGACTGACAAGTGGAATGAATTTGTTGTGGGCAGTGACAGATTTTTAATCACTTGAGATCTTCAGATTGATGACTGAAGAACATGTCTTAGCCAGTCCCAGTATGTTGGGACCCAGAACCAGTTTGGTTATTGTGGTGGGCTAAGCCTGGCTAAGGGTCAAACCCCCAACCAGCTGCTCAGTCACTCCCCACCCCAGCATGAGAGGGGGAGAAAACAGGCTTAGAAAGCTTCAGGTCACGATAAAGACAGAGATGACTTACCAATTATTGTGATGGGCAAAACTGCCTCACCTTGGGGGAAATTAATTAATTTTTTTACCAGTTAAAGTAGAGCAGTGTAGTGAGAAACAAAGACAAAAACAACTTTCTTCCCCCTTCCCCCAGGCACAGCTTTGCCCCTTCACCCCCAACTCTTCTACCCACCCTGACAGTGGCACAGGGGGGTAGGGAAGTGATGGTCAATACGTGATAGTTCCTCTCTGCCACTCCTTCCGTACCACACTTCTACCCTACTCCAGCATGGACTCTCCCCATGAGCTTTAGTTCCTTCAGGAAATAACCATTCTGCCACGGGTCCTGCACAGACTGTAATGGATACCTGCTCTGCTGCCTGGTTCCACCCCCAGCTCCTCCTCCTCCTCCTCCTCCTCTGATCTTGTTCCCTCCACTGTTTCTCACTCTTTTTGTCACCTCCTCCTCTCCCTGTCCAGCAGCGTTGCCTTTTCTTCAATGTTTTCTCAGAGGCGCCGCCAGCTTCACCGATGGGCCCAGCCACATCGTGCAATGCGCCTGGCACAGGGCAGCCCCTGGTCTCCTCCCACAGAGGCCTCGCCTGCAGCCCCCACTGCCAGCACCTTGGTGTCTACACATAACATGGCTGTCCACAAGGGAAGGGGGTAAAATCCAGTGACTGGTACTAGAGCTGGAGCATGAGCACTATGACGTAAAAATTCTAAGTTAATCATAGGCCTAAGCAAGTGCCAGCTACTGATCAGGCACAGTTTGCACCCAGTGCCTGTAATCGCTTACACCATTTATCTGTAGCTTCTCCGAAATGTGAAAAATAACAACCATATTTTTATGGAAGACAAAGTCAGAAATTAAGATCAGTTTCTGAAACTGGATACAAATCCCACTTTAAGGCTTGTAAATGTTGCAGATTCATGTGGGTTTGACTGATCAACACTTTAATATAAAAATCACCTATCTCAGAAAAGCCACATAGTTTCAATTTCTGCATTTTAATGTCATTCGCAAGACTTTCTGCAAAGAATTTGACATACTGTTTAAAATATAAGTAGAGAAATTAAAACATAAATATTTTATGACAGTTAAAATATTTGCCTGTATATTTGGAATATATCAACAACATATTGTGTTATGCTGTCTTTGAATATTGAAATATGAAAAAGCAGCCTGGATATCCTTAATCACGGTAACACTGTTTTATAAATATGGTAATAAATATTTAAACCTATGTAATGCACATATGGAAAATGTAGACTTTTTGAGAGACACAAGGTCATCCCTGCTCTGCAAATCATGAACTTTAAGAGACACATCACTTAAAAGAGACAAAAGGGAGAAGAATTTGGGAGCAGGGTCAACATTTTATGATAAACCTACATAGGAACTGTGGAAGATTTAGGCGTCTAGCTGCCAATTTATATGCCTAAATCTAAAGGTTACAACTTCAGCACCCCATCTAAGATGAAACCTAACCCAAGGGGTACCTGTGTCTTTGACTTTCAAGTATTCTAGGTGCGGAGAAGCCTGTTCTGGGCATGTCCTTAAAGGCCACCTTCTCCCTAGGTTTTAGCAACACAAAGCATAGCTCACAGCTAAAACTTTCAGGATCTGCAAAACTCTTTGCAAAAGGTGGATCTGAATTTTCAGAGTATGTGAAAACCTCACACAGGTGGGTTTATTACTGGACTCTGGTTTTTATGAGATAAGGCTTAGCTCCTTCTTCTACTTGAAAAACTGTAATAATTTTTACCCAAACACTATCCTTGCAACAAGCAATTGGGTATTTTAGGGAAAGGTGTCCTTCTATTACCCTCTATTGAAATCATAAGCTTAAGAAATCACCATGCTAGGGGGAAAATGAAGGAAAATATGAGTAAGACTGACTCTTATCATCTAGTAGACTCTCATTTGAAAAATTTTCCATCCTATTCCAGCAATATTTGCCAGGTTCATCGAATAAGTATTCATGGGAGCAAAAACTGGAGTCCTGTCTTGAAACATTTCATGTAGCAGAATTCCCTTTGACGGTCTTGAGCTGAATGATAGCTCCGTCATATCTCCTAATGATTTTTTCAGTCTTAAAGAATGATTCCTCTGCTTCAGATGTTAGTTTAAGTTTTCTACCAGAAGCTGAAAAGCCACTTCTCACCTCCTGTGATCCAGGCAAAGTAAAACTCATTGGGTGAATTCTTAGGGAAGAAGTTACAAATACAAGTCAAGTATACAGATGATGATTTCTAATTCTACCTTTAAAACCCTTATTTGTATTATTTATTTAGAAAAGTGGGAGGACAATATAGCTTTATGTATCTTTAGCATAAGGCAGGAGAAATGTGATGGCCAGCATCTTTACTTAAAAATGCCCAAAAAATGAAAATGATACATCATGGCTATTAAAACTAACAGGAAACCTGTTGTGTTCTGTGACATATGCAAAATCAATCGGTTCTATATGAATACAATATTAAAAACCAAAATAAGTCACCTGGCAGCATATAGTCCATATAGTTCTTCCCCTTCAACTAATCTCTCCATATTCAGTATATGAACTTGTTCCATGTGTTTGTCAGCCAAAGAGAAAGTTGCATGTAAAGGATCTCCTCAGGAGATACTTATGCAGTGATGAAGGAATCAAGTATTTTTTTCTCATGCTGCTGGAACTTTGCAGAAAGGCAACTGGTAAACAACTAGCCAGATCCAGGCAGGTGCCCATTGCTTCTCACTCCCTGAGCGAGCAAAAATTTATAACTTAAGGTTAATTTGTTTCTACCATGATTTTCCTACTACCAATATATTTGCAACCAGAGTATGGTGCTAGTAAAAGGTAAAGGCTGAGAGCACTTCTGTAGTAAACACTGAATGAAAGTGAGTATGAATCACATATGAAAGAGCATCAGCAAGACCAAATAACGCACACACTTATGTGGAAAAATATGTTGGCTGGTACATGGAAACTACATTAAGCCTGCAAGCAGATAAAGGTGCTAGGCTAATAAGGAATGATGCAGCTAAAAAAGAAAATGGACTCTGTATGATGATAAAGCGTACTAGTTTATAACAGTTAGGTTTCTGAATAGATGGAAGATATCCACTAGGAAGCAAATATGGAATCTTTTATTCAGAATGAGAATTAAAAGTGAGGAAACTGAAAGGATGCATAAATCTGGTGACCTACAAGAATTATTTTACATAGTTGTTTGTGCCAATCATTCTGCATAAAATTATTTTCTGCTTTGAGGTGTCACAAGCTGAACATTCAGGAAAATTATTGGCACTAGATCATTTTTGTACAAATCCATAGCATCCTACAAAACCAAGGAAGACAATTTAAAAGAACTCATTTTTGAGTCAGCCAAATATTGCATGGGAAGACTCCAATACTCTATCAGGGCTAAATAAAAGGAGTATATAAGTTTCCACACAATAATCTGCAATCATCAGTGAAACAGAGACAATAGGTAACAGCCAGCCTGTGTATTAACAAAATAAAAGCACAGATGTGTAAAGCCCTGAAGAGTTACAATAAACTCGATTTTGTTTTGACATACTACGGAAATGTAAGAGAACTATTTTATATAAAAACAAAGAGCTCTAAACTTAAACTGGAAAGTACCAGCTACACTTTATATATGCATATTAGATGTCAAAGAGGAATGGAGGTGGAGAAATTAAAATAAATAAAATGTCTTCTGTAGCAAGCTATTGCAGTTTATAGAATTCTTGCCTCTGACAACTTCCCAGGGTCCTTCAGCTGAGTATTGACAGACAGAAAAAATGGAAATAGCACCTTTTTATCCTAGACTATGGTTTCCAGCAGAATCAATAAAGCTGAAGGACAACAGGAATGTGATTGCCCCATTAATCCACAGGACTAAATTTAGCACAGCAATCATCTCTACAAGCATCCTAATGAATTTTCAGGCAAAACAAAACTGTGACGGTTCATTTCAGGATGGATTAGTGCTTTTAAAGAAATTTTGAGACATAGCAGAATATCTTTCACTAAGTATCACCCATCTTGGATGTTTCCTGCCTGGTGCAAAAGAGGAGAGGGACAGATTTGGTTTTGTTTCATTTAAGACAGATAATAAACCATGTTTTCTTCTTTAAAAAAAAAGATAAATTTCTTCCCAGGGTAATAAAATTTTTCTGTGAACTCTGCTCTTCCTCTTAAAGAGTGTAAACAGATGCATACTTATAAAAAATGTGATTCAAGATAAATAAGTTACACATCAGGACTCAATGACTTGTTCATTGCTACAGTCTTTCCTTTTTCAGTATTTTAATTGCTGGAAGAGGGATGAAAAATACTAATTACTCCATTTGCAGTTTTTGGACGAGCTCCAGTATTTGGAGACAAGGCAACAAATGCCAATGAGGCAGCCCTTCTTTCTGCCTTCATTTCTTGCAAGGTCAATGTAATTACCTTCCAGAGGGTAGCTAACCCTTTCACCTCCTTAGACCCATCACTGAACTCATCCCACAGAGCAGCTCCAATTGCCTCCCAAGTACATAGTTCAAAAGCCATTTCTACTCCAGTGAATAAATTTCTTTCTTTACTCCATGCAAGTACTTGCTTTAAGTGAGATTCATCATATTTAATTGCTCTCTTAGAGAGGATACTTAGGAGGAGTTTTACAACCGTTTCTTCTTCCTTACTCACATTATTTCCCATTTCTCTTTTCTCCTCCCCCCCCAACCGCTTACCTCGCTGGGTGATCCACTGCAGCAACTTTCTTCGAGCTGTCCTTTGACTCCCCAGTAACCAGTCCAGCTGGTTGGTCCTCTGGTCAGGTCCTCCTGCGTCCTCGCTTTCAATGCAAACTTGTTTTAAATGTGAAAATATAAAGCCACGTTCAGGTGCCACTTACAGGAGCAAAAATCATGGACTCAAAGACATATCAATATGATCCTAGTTGAAGACACTTTGCTTAAGTTTCTGCAAGCTTATATACAATATTAATATTCATACACATGTCACACCTTAATTCTATTGGTTACATACACTGTTCACACGCTGCTATACAGATACTAATTGGTTAAAAGCATACAA
>JAVJGJ010000057.1:41431355-41447383 GCA_035590215.1 Microhierax caerulescens | reverse complement strand
CAAACACTGAGAGAGAGAGGTGCATGAATAATGAATAAGAGCTGTAAGAAGCAGGCACGTGGCCTTTCCTCTTTTCTCAGCCAAATAGCAGAAGACCTTTAGAACCTGACCTACTGAAGAATAAGGCGTAAATCTGCTAAGCAGCTATGAATGTATGCAATATAGTGCCTTCTAAGGACTTGGGAAATTCTTTTCATTGTTCTGACCTCAAGAGGGTCAGCATTGTTATCTCCTGGCAATGAAACATAGTTGGGACTGTTGTTTTGTTTTTTGAACATTAAAGACCTTCTGTGATGAAGTAGGCAAGACTTGGACAGCATAGATTTCTCCTGACCTAAAATATGTATCAAGCTCTTGGCTATTCACATAAGACTCATAAATGATGGAGGCTCCATGTCCTCTTAAAGCTTTGGGAAATTTAATGGCTTGAAAGACTCCACATACAGTCTATTAAAGCTTCTAAATATTAGAAGAAAGAGCTCCTTCTCACAGTCATCAACCCTAACTATGATTTCTACAACCGTATCAACAAAAACTGCAGTAAAACATTATCACTGTACACAGGCTTACTACTCTAGACTTTGAGGTATGTAGTAATTTCACCTCTTTTGTTTGGATAGATGCCATAGGAAAAACAAGTCTAAGAGACCAGTGAGTATTTTGGTCAGTTGCCTTCTACAAATGCTCCACAGTTCCCTTTGTGGAGACAGAGAGGAGGTTATAACACTATTGGCTCTGCTGGCACAACTAAGGTTGATCCAGAGGGGGATGTATGTTCTAGAAGTTACAGTAAAAGTTTTTTGGTCAATATGTAGCTTATACATCTAGTGAGCCTTTTGCCATGAAGCTGGTTGCCATGGTATTACCATCAGTTGGCACATAGTGTTCCTTTCCCACACAACAGGGTTGCCCTTGAGCCACTGAAAATCCTTTTTTATTCTGCCTTTCTTATGATTATTGGACAGGACAAAAAGATACAGATCATTGTGCTTTTGTAACCACTGAAATGCTGCTCAACTTAAAAAGCACATGTGGTACAGGGTTGGGAGAGGAAGAGTTAAAATTCCTACCTGCAGTTTAACTATCCCATTAAAAGAAAAAAAGCTACCAGCATAAATGGGAGCACTGGCTGGTCTAAACAACTTTGTAGCAAGCCATTGACTCTTCATATTCTTTTTCCAATACTGGAAATAACATAGACACACAATTAATTGATTTTGTTATCCTGCTAGTGTTCTGATAGGTAGATGCCATTCAATTTCATACTGGACACTACCTTCCATATAGGTGTTGCTTATACAAACAATATAATAATGGCAAATTGAAGTATAAATTTGTGCTCTGATAAATATGCTAAATATCAAATGGAGTTCTAATTTGGGTAGTGATCAGCAACTTTTGCCAAGAACAAGACAGCAAGGTGGGTGGACATATTTCTGTGCAGCCTCTAGGGAGGGAAGTAACCCTATGCTATCCCACTCTTTCTAGATACATCTGTGATATCTCTCAGCACCCTATATTTCAGGAAGTCAGCCTGTTTGTGAAGTTATTGTAAGGTAGCAGCGGGCATAAGTAAAACACTGCTAATATAGTACTTGGCCAAAAGTAGCCTCCCCTGTAGGAGTTTGTTTATAAATTGCTTTGGTCCACTTGACAAGGTCAAATCCATTCTCTTAATGATGAATCTCATCTGTTCTGGTGCAGAAAGAAATGTTTTCTTTCACTTCTACGTGTGGTAAGAGCTCATTCATCTCTGTATGTTCTAAAGGGAAATCTAGCTACATCAGAGAGAGAAGGAGTATTCAGAGGGCAACTGATGGCCAGGAAGATATATTGAATTCACTTTCCTGGGACAGACATTCAAATGGTAACAAGTGATAGAAAACAACTCTATATTTCAGCATGATGTGTGTTCTCTCTCTTATGATTAAACCCCCTGTGGGCCATCTGCATTTAATGGGTTAGAACTACTTTGTAGCTGCAGTTTTTTCCTTCCATGGCTCTTATTTATTTGAGAGGAGACCAAACTGCACTCTTAAAAGTGCAGCATGTAGGAAACACTGCCAAAAGAATGAGAACGAAAAGGCAAATTTATGGGCCAGTGTTGTTTTAAGAATTTAGCAGTATAAATAGGAAGTGTAGATAAATGTAGACATATAAGTGACTTTCTGTTTATCTCAGTTATGTTATTTGCCTAAATTTCAGAAGAGAATTAGCCCAATTAGCTGATACAAGGGTTAATGCTCTGCCTCTGGACTAGCAATTTAGCATATGCATAGAACTGTTTTCAGACTAAAACTAACACTCCTCCCTAGAACAGGTCTCCCTAAAAAGAAAAAACATTACTCAGTCCATCTTTGTCTCTCTGATTCTTTAAAAAAAAAAAAAATCAGACACAAATATGGAAACTATTGTAGTAAATTAGATGTAAAACACTGATTTAATAAAATGCAGTGTTTTAAAACTAACAGAATGGACAACCTAAGAAAAAAATATTCATAAAACCCAAGCAATGGAATTGCTAGGACAATTTGATTTAGCATTGTAAATGTATTATATATTTATTAGGGATCATATTCTGCTCCCAAATGAAGTCACTGGCAAGATTCCCATTAACTTCAATTGGAATTTGATCATAAGGAGATTTTTGAGTAGAGTTAAGGAAATTTCATCCCTCTTTGCCAGCACTGAGTTTTCTGGCTCTAAATATTCAATAAACTCCCAGCCAATGAGTGTGTTTTCCACTTTTCTCTTTGTATATACTAAAGCATTTTTTAAATAATACTCATTAACTTAGATCTCTGTTCCAGATCTTTTTTTTAAAAGACTCCCAAAATCATTCAGTGTTTTATTTACCCTATGAGTTTGAGTGATATCTGACAGATTTTTCCATATGTAAATATGTATGTCATTATATTTTAAAAAATCTTAAAAAAATTATAAAATCATATTTAGCACTCTAGAAGCTGAGTTGTTCTCTTAATATCACTTAGAAAAAAAAATGTAACGAACATGTTTTATATTGTCATTTTCACAATTAAAGATCTTGTTTTCCATTTTTAGTGATTAAAACAAAATAACTTGAGTAAATACAACTGATCAAATACAGTCTTACAAGGATTCAGATACTTCTGGCCCTCTTTAAAGACATTGTTTTATGAAGTTTTCATTTTTACTGTACTCTTGTCTTTGTCAGAAAGACAAAAATATTATAAAAGTGTTAACTAGGACCTTATTCCACCTACAAGTACTTTGTTAATAAGACTGGATTTAACATTGAAAGAAAAAAAAAGTTTTTTTTTATTTTAACAAAAGAAGTCTTTAAGCCTCTTAGTCATCCCTCTCCATATGAATAAACTGCTCTTCACATATTCACAGAGGAATTTTGGGGACAAGAACCTAAACTTTTGCAACTACTGGATTATAGTAGAAGACTTTGCCCAGCTGTAACGACAGTGGGACTATACTAAATTGTGTTTAGTGCACATATGGATATTCTCACCGGAGTACAAGGCAGGGAGGATCAAGCCTATTTAAATTATTTTTCATAATTAAAGGTTGCAGAAACCATCATTGCCTCAGCTTCTGAAAGATGCAGTGGCCAGCTGTTAGTTACAGAGGGTTGCTGTAGTTAGAGCGAGAGCATGGAAAAGCACTCAGGTAACAGCATCTTGTGAGCCATTAAGTTCTACTGTATAAGCCAACCAGAAAGCACGATTTTTGTCCTGATGATATAACCTACAGTTTTCCAAATGATGCTTTTCATTGGAAAAGCATCATTTACTTTAACCAGTACTATTGTCTATAGATTGATCTATTTATTAGTCTAGTCTTGAGTGTGAGGCCTCAAACATCTCTTATTCTTTGAGAAGATAATGGATTTGGAAGACTCACCTACTTGGGTGTTGTTGGTTTTTTTAATATATTGAAAAATCAATGATATCTCATGTGTGAACTGCATTTAAACAAGCAGATTTGGTGAGGTATTATGTATTTTTTATATTATTATTTAAATAGAGTAAAAAATAACTAGAAGAAACAAACCAATATCTCAAATACATCCTATGTGAGAGTGTTGTGTTATGTTCTCTTTTACATGCCATAGCTGTACCAGGTTTAGTGAGTTTGTGGTGTAAAAGAGAACTTCAGGAATATGGTAGACTCACTGGTCCAAGCATCAGCGTGCTTTAACATTCTGCCCTCATGCTGCCTTAAAAATGCAGGGAAAGAAAACCTGGAATTCATGATTAGAGATGCTTCCGCCCAAAAGTACTCTTATATTTCCCAATATGTTTTTATGGGCAGTGACAGTCATACACCTACCATCCCTGACTCTTCAAGACTTATTTTTGTGGGGGTTTATACCCTTCTTTAAACCCATATTGTTCTTCTAGATGGAGATAGGAGAGGTAGCAATAAAATAAATCTTATGTCCACAGGTCCTCATGAGACTTAGATGGGGGAATTTAGAACAGAGAGGGAAGGGAGAGCTGCACTGGGTTTAGTTTTCTTTCTTACTAAAGCACTGCACCCTGACCCTCCTCCCAGATTATTCTTCTATTCTCAGTCATCATACCTCCACACTCACTGCACACTCCTTCTCTCATACCACACCTCACATTCAGTGCTTGCCCAGCCTGCTGTTAATTTTACACAAGTTATATCTAAAATATGGTCTTTCAACTACCACAACTTTACATTCTGGATGTTTACTTAGTAAGTTGGCTTATACCACTAATATTTCATATAATTCACCCATGTACCGCAGCTGTTTTGTGTTGCACTGGAAATACAAATCAGTTATAAACCTAGTTAGACTAGATATATACTTCAGCTTCTTCAGGCTACTCAAAAGTGGTATAAAATAAATGGATCCCAATCTTTGGGTAACTCACTATGTCTCACTATCATTCTGATGCCGGCCAAATCTAAAAAGATCACTGTAGAGGGATAAGAAGGGCATATTCTGTAGATAAAATGAGTGGGCCACTTGTTAATTGGGTATGAAAGTGCTGGGAGAAAAAAATCAGTGCCTTGTCACAAGAAAAACTTCCCCTGGTTTTTAGAACTTTAGCAGTATAAGTGTTTTAAATGAGTTCTAACTCTGATCAGCCTGATTTCTAAATATCTCTGATATTTATAAATTTATCAATAAAATATTAATTTATTTGTGTCATTTTGAAAACACTATATTTTATTATTTGCAAACAAAATAATTTACTTCTATCATGCTAAAGTATCTCAGTATTAAACAACAATATGTGTCATATTTGTTAAATTATATACTTCAGGACATTACCACGAAGTTCACAGTCAAAAAAAAATGCCTTTAACATATTGAGCTGGATTTTTTCAACACTTGACAGTGTAAAATATTCTGACAGTAAAGAAGTTAAGTGAGAAATAAAGTTAATTTCAGCTTATTCTCAGCATCAAAAGATGCCTTCATTGATATGTTCCTGTGGTATGTAACAGTGCTGATTAAACTGTAGGTAGAAATCAGTTTTGTCAAACTTTTCTGACTATCTTTATGGTAAGGAGACTGAGTCTTTAGCTGCTAAATGCAGTGTTGTCCATTGCTCACGTGAGTCTTAAATCTTAAAGAGTACTAGTAATTTTCATAGATAAATTTATATCTGTTCAAGAATTTGTTCAAATACAGGCTTAACATTTTCAAATTGTTGATGAATCAATCACTGGAAAAAAAAAAACACAACGCAGTGCTATGTCATCACAAATTCTTCACAGCAATAATTACAACAATATTTCACTTTCTCTTTTAACAGGATAGGGATTCTTTGCCCAGAAGTTCTATAAATTTACTTCTCAGCATTGCATGGTGATCACATATCTCAAACATTAGTTAAGGTACTTGGCAGGAAGGCTATGTAAATCACCTCCTTTTGTTTTTAGTGCATTTGCCACATGTTGAAGAAGCAGCAAAAAGATTAGTTGCTCATGCTAAGAAATCACTGAGTGGATAAAATCAAAGCAGAAGAACACAAGTCCTGTCAAATGTGGGAGCATAGTCCAGCGGAAAATAAAATAATTTACTTTTAATAGAAACTTACTAAAATTATTTACATATACTGAAATACCTTTTTTCTAGAATTTTCTTATTAAAAAATAACCCTACAAATAGCCCTGTTGGCTCTGTTTGCACTTTTTGTGGAATAAGGAGCTACTCATCTTGGTTAAAAAATCCGAGCCTGGCCTTAAGCCAGCATGGGCCAGATTCTGCCATCCTTACCAGAGCTGAATAGTACCTTAAGCTGGGCCTGATTATGAACCAATTACTCATGTTGTGCTGAGCAGCTCTATGCATGAATGGGGCCATTGTGAATAAACATTTACAAGTGATTCACAATTTGGCCTATGTGAGTAGTCCCACTCACATCAATGCATCTACTCATGGCGTAAAGCACTACTAAATAAAAGTGGCAGAATGTGACCCTGTTGTAGTACTTGACATCTAACATGAAGATACTTTTTCATTAGCTAAATGAAACACTGCAATCAACAGACTATCATTCATTCTTTGAGACGAGGCTGATGCAAGAGCACGACAAGCTTAATGCAGGCCTGCAACTCATCACACCTCAGGTTTAATGAAGGCTTGAATACCTGTTTGTCTAATGCAAAAAGTTATGCTAGCAATATGTAACAAATAATTTCCATTGCTAAAATTGAGGATGAAGAATTAATTATAATTGTGTCCCTTTCACTTAATTAAAATCAGCAGGAAGATGACATAGTATTTTATTTTCCCCTTTGATTTCGGAGGCTTCAGGCATCTAAAAATATTGTAATGTTTTGAAAATGGATATTCATTCTCCCCAAGTATTCTGTCACTGCAATAAATTCCTAGGAATTCTTTACTTTTACTCTTGACATAAAAAGCCTTATAAAAATGAACTTTTTTCTGGATTTCACAAGACAATAATAGCGAATTCTGCTATCAAAATAAATAAGTAAACTGGAAGAGAGGTAACAATAAAATTGGCTTGAAGTTTACCAGCTAAGATCTTGCTTCTTTATCCACTAATGATACTCTAATAAAAATGATCTAGTTTTCACTTTGACATGTTCTAAATTCTATACCTTAAAAATAATTCTGTCAAAACTGAAAAAAAAAAAAAAAAAAAGAAAAAGAAAAAAGAGAAACGCACTTTAGAAATGGAAATCGTTGACCTGCTTAAAAAAAAACTCGTATTTCCACCACTTCCATCCATCTTCCTGCATGTGGCACAAGTGTCTGTATAAAATTAGTATCTTTACCTGTACTAATAGAATTATTTTTTTGCTTTAAATCATAAAGCTCGTTTTACTACTTTACTAACAGATCATAAAAAAAGGAAAAGATAGATTCTAGCCAGAATACTATTTCCCAGTTCCTCAGGCCAAAGTTGAAGTTAATGTTTGGAAGGAGAATAAAATTAGGAAACCACAAATTGGAGTATACGTATGTGTTAAACTCTGAGTTTATTACTAGTGGCAGATAGCACAACCTTCCTTTCAATCATTTGTGTAAGAATCTGCTGTAAAATTCCCATTTTCAGCTGATCTTAATGGTTTCAAAGTTGTTTGTTTATTCCACTGGAAGATTACAGAATGGACCCATCTCCTACTTTTGTTTTCAAGTTTAGCCTCATGAGTGGGAGCAGAGACAATGTGGGGGTTCCTGTGAGTTTCTGCAAGTACTGATCATTCTGCAGTTGCTGTGATGAAATGTGCTTCCCTGATCTTCCCTTCTCCCCCCACCCGCCCTCCATTCCTAACTAATGGGCAAAGAGAAAAGCAAGAAAGAGCAGGAGGTGCCCAGAGAGTCGTATCCTGTTCTAATCACAGCCATGCAAGTCCTTCTTTATTTCAATTAATTTACTTTGCCTTTATGAACCTGAGAGACTGTTGCTTTCAAAGAGGCTGACATTTCACTCATCTGAAGGAGCTTGGAATGTGACAGGGGAAAGGGAGGAGAAGTAAATCAAAGCAGATAGCAATTCTCCAGATGTAAAGTATTTTTCTTCTCCTCTATTTTTTTTTCCACCAGAAATGTCAGAAAGTCTGCTGACATTTTAATTCCTTTGTGATAGACTGGGAGCTGAGAGCCAAATCCTGCTGCCACTGCAGTCGAAGATTTTTCCTATTGACTTTAAAGGGAGCAAACCAGTCTTAGACTGAAAAAAAAAAAAAACCTAACCCAAAACAAATAAGCAAAGTATCAACAAACTGTAACTAAAACTAAACTAAATGTGCTCTTAGAACATCTTGAGATCAGTTACAGACTGAAACTGGCAAGCCTTGTCGAAGTTTCCTCTTTTCAATTTGAAAAAAAACTAAAACTGACTAGTTTGGAAGTAAGACTGCTGTTGTGAGTTTTTTCTAAATCTGGGTTCTGTTGAAAGTGTCTCAGTACTATTCCATGCTCTCTTCTAGTCACCTAAGTTTCAAGATACTCTATCTGCAACCTTAAAGATTTTATTTAAACACTAGCTGACTTCCATAATCTGTGCACGTCTTCTTTGAAAAGTCTTTTATACACTGTGACCCTCCTTTTAGTGGTATGTTTGGCAAAAAAATCTCATCTTTAAATAGGAATACACTCAGGCACATAAAATAAAGGAGTACCTTCTATTCTCATTACGTTAGTTGTGCATTGGTATAACTCCAACGAGCTCAACACGCATTTAGCAAAACAGCAGAGCTGGCTCAGAACAGCAGCACAGCGCTGAGAGAGTTAGGTCTACAAGTTCCGCCTACAACATGAGCGATCATATATTTGCTTCTCTGCGTGGTGTGCTTAGAGATATACTTCAAGGTTTTAGTATAATAAATTTATTTTCCTTCACAGAGTTGTTCCCTTATAAAGTATTCAATTGTAAAACATTAATTAAAGGACTGCTAAAAACCAATGAAGTAGACATACTTGCTTAATAGTTTTATTCTTTCTTGCAGATTCTATAATCATATTTCATCAGCTGGTACAACAAAACATATTTCTATATAAAATCCAAGACAAAGAGGGCTTGTTGAGCTTGATGCATGGTAAATCTATTTGGTTTATTCTTGGTTTATTGTTAAATATTATATTGCATTTGTTTAAGCAGATATTGTGTATATTGTGATTTCTAGCATTCCACACACAGCAGCTTATTGTTGTGTCCTTTAAATATGAGAAATAAAAATGTTTTCAGTTTGCTATTTAAAAAAAACCAAAAAACCAAAAAAACAAAAAAAAACAAAAAAAAACCAAAAAAAACAACCAAGGAAATTAGGAAAGGGTGCTGCTGTATTACATGGCCCAGGAAATATTGGCAGCATGCTCTTTGGCTTTCATCCGTAGAACTGCAATGCTGGAGGACCTCCTTTCAAACTCCGGCTTGGTTTCAAAAGCATGTCCATTGGTTGCCCCAGAAAGTAAAGAGTCAGTGAAAAAATTATTGAGGGGCACGTGGCTGAACTGATTCTGGTGGTTTGAAAAGCCTGTATAGCCAGAATCTGTCCGGGGTGAATGGGAATAAGGTGTCATACAGGAGGACGTATCTCGTGGCAGCATGCAGGAGGTAACCACAGAACCACTAGCCGCGTTCCCTGCCCACAGATTGTTCTGAATCTGGAACATATAAAATGAATAAGATTAAATTTAGAAAGTTCATCTTTTGTTTTCTGCAATGCTTGGTTTGCTTTACTTAACACATCCATCATTAGTTCTCCTCTAAAACAAGCAACAAGTACTTAACTAGTTCTCCGCAGTCGTATTAGAAAATACCATGAAGACATTACATGAGTCAAAATATTGGATCATTCACGTAAGAGCAAGGGCTACCAAAGCATATTCCTTGCTCTGGCATCCATTTGCTCTGTGGCTCTATCCTGAGTGTTTACTATTGAACCTCAGAGTGCCATCAGCCCAGCCAGTCAGTAAAATGAGTGGAAGCACACAACTGACTTCACAAGAAACATATCAAAAGAGCGGACAATATCATAGTTGATTTCACCGTCAAAGCTTCTCCTCATCAGAATTCTTCCTTAGTGCAGTGGTAGGAAACAGTACAAAAGGGTGAACAAAACAAACCAGGATTTCCCAAGCAACAAAGCCCAACAAGGATTTGCAAAATTAAATACTGAGAAGCCTTGCATAATTACTTTAAAACAAATTAATCCATAAAATACAGGCATGGTTGATAAAAATTCAAGAGTCTTTCCTAAAGTTGTTTCAAAGATGGTTTTAACATAAAATTTATTTTCACAATGGTTTTATACAAAATTATCCTTGTGGGCATTTTTGTTTCAGCTCTCTCAGCCTTGACTGGCTGCACTGTGCATCCCTGGAAAACGCTGCATGACAGACTGGGACACAAACTTTGTGGTTACCAGCAATGTCTGCTGAAGATCTGGAAGAACCACGTATTCAAGCTTTGATGTATAATGCCTACTAAACTTAGCAATCACTCAAAGCTTCGTTCTGAGTCTCAGGCCTTCTACTATTTTCTATCCACAGATGCTACTTATGGATAGGTATTTTTCACTTATTTGTTGCTAGATGAACAGACAGTAAGAATTCTTAAGGCCTAGAACAAGTCAGCTTCTGTCATTGTCTCAGACTGTGCATTCTTTCATTACTCTATTCACTCTGCTTGAATCAAACTTCACACTCAGCAGCTGTCTTGTCTTTTAAACTCCACTCTGTATCTCTCTGTCGGTACTACATGGATGTAATTTCTGACATACTCTAACGGTCATTTCTCACTTGCACTCACCATTATAAAATGTACAGCTTTATATTTCTTCTCCACTTTTACTTATATCTCTTTCCTGAGTACCGATTTGCTTTTTTTTTTTAAAAATGTACAAATATCATGACACAAGACATTTTTAGCCCTCATTCATAGTACAGAACTTCTCGGCCAGTAACTATATACTTTTATGTTTTACATCACTAAAATTGTCTTCATTCCAAAAATCTGTTGTCTGTTCAGTGTATCATTTCCCTGATGCACTGGGATTGAGCCTACATGTCTTTGTTCTCAGCTGTACATTGCAGTAATTGCAATTACTCTTCATTTAGCACTGTAAAGTGAATTTCCACTTCAAACTTAATTTTGACTTCATGTTCCAAACCGATAGACAAAGGAATTTTGGCTTTCAGATATGTAGGTTATCACTTCAGCCGAGTGATTTTTTTTCTGCCAAAGTAAGGTCAGGGGAAGTAATGAATTATGACAGACACACACATACACAGAGAATAAAAACATATTTCTCATGCTGAGTTGGTTTTTTCCCATTGCCCTATTACTCTCCAACAACACATACCCACCAAACCACCAACAAGCTAGAGATAAATTATGGTTCACTGAACTCATCTAGCTGAGATCTATGCAGATAGGAAGGATGAGATAGTGTCTTATTTTAAAAGTTAATTTTTTGAACAGTTGTATTAGCAGGGGTCATCAGGAGCTTGCAAACCAATATGGCTGCTTGGCAACTGCAGCAACAAAAAAGAACGAGAAAATGCTCCATTTTCATTTCCTGCAGAAGGCTGGGGAAAAGCCGTGGTAACAACACATCTCGCCAACTTCTTCGTCTGCCCAACTCCTTGTTCACATAGACATACATACATACAGGCACACGCACACTTCCACACCCACTCACATAAATGCAGCTTGCCTTTCCGCACGCACACACACTGCTGGTTGGCCACATCTCCTCCTGCATATCTTAGGTGGTCTGCTGAGAGGTAACCGAGTGAATAAGGTGCTTGGGAAGGATATGGAGAATTTTTCCTCCTTTGTGTGGGCCTCCTGAGATCTACAGGAGGAAAGAGGCTCAACTGAGAGTTTCAGAACTTTCTAGTTCCCACCCTTCCCTCCTCCGTTCAACAGGTTATTGAAGACTTTCAAACAACAGCCCACAGGACACACTCTACAGTCATGACCCTCAGCTGCCTTAATTAAACCACCTGAGCCAGTTTTGACTTATAATCAATTTTTTTTTTGCTCTTCAGAGAACAGGTGGCTTACCTGGGGATTAAAAAACATGTCTTATCTGGACATATACAAACCATAATGCATTCAAGCACACAGAATATTCCCAGAGATAGCAGTACATCTCTAACAGCTCAAAATTCAGGGATTCCTTTGTGACCTGTTGCCTGGAAGGTTTCTCAGATCCTAGTACGGATTTACAGATTATGACAAGAAGGAAGCAAGGGACCCTGAAAGAGCTGCAAAGTGTGGTAGTTCAGTGTGCAGCAACTGGGAGGTCATCCGCTAAGACTCAAAAAGCTTACTGCCTCGTCAGACTTAATGTGTTTGGAGCCACATAAAATAATTAGAGTACAGAGGAAAGTAGTGAATATACTCACTGAAAGCCTATAAAATCCAGAGAATATCTGCACTTTGCCTGAAACCCCAAGCTGCACACATTCTGTCTTAGTCATGAACTGTGAAAATCAGAAACCCAGTTATCTGTAGACTTTTGGGGGTTTTGTTCAGGAACATTAGAAACTTATAATTGTACTTTCTAACTTGTACACGAAATGTATCATTTTGTGGCTACCTATATGCTTCTTGCAACAGCATTGTCAAGACTAAGCAACTGTTGGGAGGGTTTTTTCTTTCTTCCTACAAAGCAAGTCACCCATTCCTATTTCCAAGATGTTCCATTTCAGTTTGTTTTGCTGGTACAACTCTTTACTGAATTGAAACAGGGAGGTGATACAGCTAAAAGAGAATCTGGGGGGAGTTGGAGACATTTCAAACACATGCACAGAGAACCCCATTCTTTTTTATGTTATTTCCAGGCCAAATAGTCAGCCTTAGAACCTTCACAATGGGATGAATTCACCCAGGGAGAGACTAGTTCATCTGTGCAGCATCAAATACAAGAGCTAATTCTGGAGGAGCTCATCATCAGCAAAGTTAACACGCAAGTGACAGTCTCGCCTACCTGACTTACTAAGATTTTTTTCTAAGAAACACTATGCCAAATGCTGCAGTTGCACAGGCTGCACAGGTATAATTATGGGAATAATTTTCCCAAAAAATCTGTTTAAATAGGAACATGTATAAATTTACCTTTAATACAGTCATGATGGGAAGACTTCAAGAGGTTCAGAAGCTCAATTTGGAAGTGCCCAATAACCTATGTGGTCCAAAGGCATCACAAAATCACTTTTTTTCCTCCATATTTCCAGTAGTTTAGTTTGCAGTAAACTAAGTTTAGTATGAACAATTTTCCTGATATTTTTATCCTAGACAAATCTCTTCCAATTTAATTTCAGTGAGATTGCACAGGTGTAAATGAGAACAGATTACAGCTGCAAATCCTAAAACATACTAATGTCTTGTTAAAGAAATATCTGAACAAGTTATTCATTCCTAAAACTTTCAAAGGGATGCCTTAGGTTTCTTCCTTAGAGAAAGGAATCCAAATTAGAAAACTTAACTTGATAAATGTCACAAGATGCTAGGAAAACTTTACATCTACTCTCATGAGACAGTTATGGGCTTTGAAAGAATATTTCAGTCATATCAATTTTCTATTAATTCTAGTTGGTCAAGTCACTTCACTTTTGACATTACATTTTCAGGTTTTAGCAAGGATTTACAACACAAATATCTTGTAGTGGAATTTAGGTGCAGAAGGTATTCCTGTATTAAAAATAAATACAGTAATGCTTTACAATAAGTCAAAATTATCAGACCTTCTTCTGGTATGTTGGAAGGAAAAGAGACATTATGTACATGAATTTAAAGAAAATATTTTTCCTCTTAAACTCTTGTGTGATCCATGAACTATATAAAAGGCAATTCAGAGACTGTGAATGAGGCTATACATACAGCACATCTCTGGTTTCTGTTAACATCACAAACAACTTCAGCTTTGCTCTTGTGGTTACCATGAAATTACCAGAGCCCTTCAATATATTTACCTACTGTATGTTTTATACACACACACACACACCCCCTTCCCAGTGGAAAAAAAGAAGTAGAATTTCATAGCTGTGACAAGAACATAACTGGAAAGTTATGGTTGTTAACATGGTTATGATATCATTTCCTAAGCATATGACCTTCTGCTTGACACGGCAGAGGAAAATTAGCTGAGGTAATTGGTCATCCCATTTGATGTTACTGCTTTTTTTTTTCTGTTAAAATTTCAAGCTCCTGGAGCTTCAGTCTTCTTACACAGCACCTGGAGAAATAACATAAAGTCACATCTCCAAATTTTCTGAGAGTTTTACTATCACTTACCCATCTTTGGTTCTCCCATCACCAAATGTCTTGACTCATGCTATTTGAGCCACCTACTATCCAGACTGGAGTCTGTTCCCAACTGACACACATATGAGCACACACAGCTTTTGTTTGAGTGGACATGCAGTTTAGTGCTTCACATAGGAAACAAAATGTTAACCTCTTTTAAGACGTCTAGATATGAAGTAATAAATTATTATTGTTGTTATTATATTGCATAATGTATGTTATGTTATATTGTACATATTATAATTACTCTAGTAAGTAATATGAAACTACACATTGACTGTTTTCAGACTGTTCTTGGGCATTGCAAGGGAGAAAACAGTGGCACTAACTGAAGAGTTAAGAATTTACCTAATTGTAGAAAACAATCAGAGACTGATTTGCTAAATTTTTGTCACTCTTCTCTTTATGTGAAGCAACAATCCTTGCACTGCCAGAAAACATGAAACCTGTGCTTGAACAAGGAGCTACTTTAGGCAGATTAAATGAAATAGCTTTTTAACTGCTCAAAACTGCTAGTTCACAACTTATGACCTGCAGGCTACTTCCAGTCCATCAGCACAATTAATTTGGTCTGTCACTTCCTACAGTATTTTTTTTCTGGGGACCACTTCAGGACATCCAAACTATGGGCAGAGATTTGCCTGTACTTCCTGAGTTTGCAGATTTATAGATTCTCAGAATAATTTAAACTGACAAGGACCTCTGGGATTATTATTCCAAACCCTTGCTGACAGCTAACTTAGAATTTAGATCAGGATACTGAAGCCCTATCCAGACAAGTTCTGAGTAGCTCCAGTTACAGAGATTCAATAACTGCTGTTATTGTTCCAAGGTTTTACCACTCTCGTATTTTTTCCTTTAGACAGAATACTTCTTGGTATTATTTGTGATCATTTTATTGGAGCCATTGTACCTAATGAACATGAGAAGGTCATCTGTACTGTATTGGATTCAGGCACATATGAGAGAGATGTGGCACGCCATTTTCAGATATGTCCGTAAAATGCAGGTTGGCCCTTGGTAGTGAGAGGCTTAATGATACAGTTCTAAAATATGATAGACACATTCAGTCCATATTTGGGCCTTACACATGGCAAACAAAATGAAAATCTGATCATTTGATTCCATGCTTAAAAAGTTCGCAAAAGTGCAAAATAATGCAGGATTCAAAAAGTCATCAAGCTTTCATTCTTGTATGGGATGCTTTCCAGATAAACTGTAACTTTCTCTGTACTGCAATCTCAAGGCCAGTTACAATACAAGTTAATTATATTTCACATTTATGATACAGTTAAAGACAAAATGCCATACTTTGAAAAATATTATTAAAGAAAAGTTTCTATCTCAGAAAAAAAATGGATTTACCTTATAATTAAACCCCAGTTAAAGCTACTTACACACTTAAAGAAATATAAGTTTCACAAAAAAATATAACACAGCAAGAAACCAAATATTGAGACTGCAAGAAGGACCACATACAGCAATGGTTTAGAACCAAGAAAAAAATTAAAGCACAGTGCACAAACTATTTTGTGTGGAACAGACACCACCCAAAAAGATTAGAAGTGTTACTCTTGTTGGAAGATCAGCCACAGCAGTGCAGCAGTCAGCACATATGCAGCAAGCAATGTACCATCCAGGTGGTGGCCCAGCCTGAGATCCACGCTGTCACAGCTAGGCAGCATGAGTATATAATAAAACTTCTTTGAAGCTAGCTCAGATATGTCTACCACATCTACTCCTACTTAATCAGTGTACCCA
>JAVJGJ010000057.1:41420351-41431255 GCA_035590215.1 Microhierax caerulescens | reverse complement strand
TGTACCCAGAGCCTTAATGACCTATTGTGATTAACTGTCATTTATATGTCTATTACAGTTAAAAGAATTTTTAAGTCATATAACATGTGGTGTCTAATATATGCCATATGAAAGATTTAATTGGAGCATGTAACTTTGATTATTGCTAATGAGAACTACCCATATGTACTAAGGCTAGAGCAGAACTGTAACGATGATCCAAGGACTTAGTACATAACACATGTATACTGATACCATTTCTACACTCTTTGATTGCCAAAACATACCATGCTGTTCAACTTATTTGATTTATCAGTCTGGTGGATGGAATGTAAACTTCAGCCTCTTCCTTCTATTTGTGACATTTCAACACTTTTCCGTCTTTCTATACCTTCTGTATCACTCCAGTTCCCATACCATTGAAATGCTTTTGTCTCCTTGGGATTCCCACCTGCACTAGGTTGTTTTTTTCCACCAAAAATAAAAATATTAAGTTCAGTCCTATCCAACTATTGCCCACATTTTCAAGTAAATAAAAGAAGCAAACAATACCTTTTACATGTGATAGTCAGAGGGACAGCATAATGGTGTGACAATATAAACCCTTCCAAAAGAACTTAGAAGAACGATGGCAACAAATGAACCAGACTCAAAGAACAAACAAGAAGAAAAGATGCAAAGTATGGAAAGAGTCTACCCAGGGGAAGAGTGTTGGCCCTTATACCTGCTTTTCAAGGATACAATTTCATGTTTATTTACATACCGAAGCACTTACATTTATAAACATAACATTTTTATAAATTTAACTCATTCAGGGAAAGCTAGGTCTGTGTGATAACAGTGTAGGCTTTTGATCAAATTTCACTCTCGTGTGTCTAAATAAGGAGGGGATGCAAATTAAATTTTGTCTCAGGTATTTTGTCCCCTTGCTACTTCTCATACTTAAACATCAAACCTGAGAAGGTCAAGTACCCTTTGTAACATTAGCCTTCTCACTAGGCATGGGACAGCAAAAGTAGTCAGGTAAAGGCCAATAAAGTAAGAGAAGAACAAGGCTAACTAATCCTTTTTTTGTTCCTTTCCTAACACACAATATATAGATCTATGTAAGATGACTATAAATGTCTGCAGCTGAACAGGCTGTGGAGAAAAAATTACATTTTTAGAGATCATCTTACCTATTTTATACATTATACTTTAGGAATAAAAAGCTAATTGACTAGATTTTCACCAGCTTTGAAGGGAACCATTCCTTTGACTAAGTATTTGCCATTTGACTGAGCACAAATGTCTAATATTTATCCAACCACCAGCTGCCTCCCCTGAAGGGTGTATCCTTCTCCTAAGTCTTGTTCATCAGCACTGTAACAATCTCTCAGATATCCCATGACATCTTTAATAACACTAGACACTCTATTTAGGTGTTTAAATCAACTACTGCTTGTTTATTGACATTTACTAGAAGGAGTTGAAATAAACATCTCCATGAAGTGAATGTGCATTCATTTCCCCACTGGTGTTAAGATGCCCCTCTTAGCTTTCATACCATCGGCACAATATTCCTAGTTAATGAGGCTCAAAGGGTCTGGGATAAAAGTTTTAACCAGTGAATTGTTTTCTGAGTGCACTTAAGATGACTTAGGCTACAATGTGCTGCATCTGCAAGAGAAACTTGAAGCTTAAATACTGAAACTAATGAAATTTAAACCTTTTACGAAAATGAATGAGAAGTAAAATATATACCATTTTCCTATAAAACCCCTGATTTTTAGCATAGTGTTGTCAAAAGTTAAATATTTCATCTGAGTGAAAACTTAATAATGCTGTGGTATGTTTAATGCTGAAACCCAAAAAAAAAAAAAAACAAACAAAAAAAAACATGAATAACTGATTATTATCCTCCTCTGCAATCTAGGTGTTGCCAGTGTAATTAATGGAAGATGTATGTGTGCAGAATTTGGACAGTTTAGGATAGACTGAACTTCTTGGCAGCCAGCTGAGCCACTACTTTGCACATTAAAGAACACCTGAAGCCAGCATACTGTAAAAATAATTAAAGTTATACTGAATTAGCAAAGCAAACAGTTAAGATCCAGGAAAAAACCTAAATTGTTTATTACTATTTTGAGGATAAAGATGTGTAATTTAATAGCAAAATTAGACTTGATTATAGAAATGTGGGTTGGACCAGGCCACCTGCAGAGGCCTCTTCCAACCTCAACCATTCTCTGATTCAGAGACAACCTTCTATCTGAAATAAGATGAAAAGATCCTTTCCTGACAAGAAAACATTTCAGGTTGTATAGTCATACAGTACATAGCAGCAGCATGTTCTTATTTTGTACTCGATGAAGATAATTGGTGAAGAGACTAAGCAGGGGTCTCTACACCCTCTGTTGACTGCAAAGGAACTGATGTTTCTGCTGGAATGCAAGTGGGATGTCCGTTTTGAGAACGTAACTTATCCATGGTGGGGTTCAAAACAGAAATCTACAGAATGAGACGTCATATAATGCACACCAGAAATTCACATTTGTTCCTGTTCCTTCTGCCACACAACAACAGTAAATACCTCAGCTTGATTTCATCCTTTTTCAACATTCATCCTGTATTTTTTGCCAGCAACAGAAAGTCTGTTTTCCCCCATGTTAATAAAGGCTTCATAAATAAGCTCTAGTGATCTGTATTCCACAATCCTCAAGAAAAATTATTTACTCAGAAGTCTGGCAAACCTTGTTCAATATTTACTGATGTCAGGGTCTCAATAAGAGTGCTTGTACATGGGGGCAGGGAAGAGGAAGGGAAGGGAAAATATTTTATTTCTTTTCTTGCATTAACTACACAGAAATAATAGAATTGTTTGGGAAATCAATCTATAACACTAAAACCAATTATGCAGATAACAATTTTAAATAACTTTCTGCCTGAAATGTGGGATACATTAATAGGTTTATAGCAATTCAAGTACCATGTATTTATTTTCTATAAGTGAGGCAGTTATAAATTATCATCTAGTTCAAAAGATTTGAATGTAATGACGTTAGTGATTGTTTAATATGGATTTTCATTCTCTCAAACATTCTCATTGGAATGTTACGTATGTGACACAGACATGGGTTTACTGAAGGCGAGGATTTAAGAATGTGAAACTATGAAGAATTACCACCAGGTTAGCAAGAATGTGAACTTGCATTGACTGTTCTGTGATAGTCGCCTGGATACCTGTTCATACCCCAGTATACAGCAAAGGAGCCACCTTCTTCACCGAGGAGTAGGATGCCTTGTTTTTATCATGCAGCCAAACTATGCGTGCAAGCACTCAGCTGAAACAGCCCATGTGAAGTGGACTCATGCCTTCATATAGCTCCTGCTCATGAAGTACAGTACAGTACAGCACAGCTCTCACACGCAAGTGACCAGACGCAATTACATGTTTGTGCCCATTTACCTGCAGTGTATTAGTCGGTGATTGTAGGTGAGTACTACACATTTATGTTTATGAATGAGTATATATTTTATATTTCTATAAATTTTAGTGATGCTTTATTTAAGATTATGGTACCAACATTTCTGTTTCAATGTCTTGGTTTTAAGAACTTATAAATTAATGGTAGAACGTTTTGCCAGCCTGAAATTGAAATTTAGCTCTGTCATCAGCCTATGAAACACGTTTTGGAACAAATTCTTAAATAGAAATCCAATGAATTCACTCATCTTTTTAACACTCTGAAAGTACAGAATATATATTTCATTTGGTTTAGATTTTTATGGATGACAGTCTCGTATAATTCAAAAGTGTTTTTTTAAAAAAAACTTGAATTTTAGAACAACCATTTCAAGTGCTTACCAATTGTTCATATTATTCCATTATCTTATGCTCATGAAACTGCTGTCAATTGGGCAAATTTGTAGATGAAGTCCTACTAAAATTACAGAATTAGCTTGGAGACACAAAATTTATTCTAAAGAACTGAGTCAGGCCCAAAGCTTAAGTGCTATTCCTTTTATCATCTTTGTGATGCTATAGATAAGTCAGATATCAAAAGATACTTGAATACCTTGAGTAAGATCTATGAGTGATTGTGCATCTATGTCTTTGTGAATCTGCCTAGGAGTGCTTTAGGTCTTTTTGCACACCTCCACCTACGTAGGTCTCAAGTATTGTGTCCTCCTACTTAAACTTGAATACAGAGCGTGTCATGCAGTGGTTTCTGATGCAATTTGAGCTAATGCACAATTACATTATAAAATAAAAACAGGCAAAAGTGCCACCAAATCTGAAATGGTTGTGCCCATATCCTGAGCTGCTGGAACACAAACCAGCTCTGTCTCAGGCATCAGATCTAGTAATGTGCAACTTTCTCAGAGGTAAAGCACTTTAAGCTGGGTAGATAACACTCGGGCCCAAGGCCTCTGGTTCAAAACTAATCACATTCAGTCAACGTAGAGCATGACCAAAGCAAGCTCTCATAGAATTAGAATGTTTTTAAGGTTAGCAGAAATTCTGCTACCTAATGAACTAGAAGAGCACCAGGACACCAGCAGTGGAAGGATTCTACCACAGGGACCCATACAAGATTTTTGCTTTGTATAGTACTTTTTTTTTTTTTTAATTATGTGGTAAAAGCACTGGGAAGCTAAAGACATGAAAAACAATGGTTTCAGAATAAAAGTATTCAATGTACTAAAACAAGCAAGAAGAAAAACAATAGCAGAGAGTGAAACAAGGCAGTAAACCAAGGGACTGGAGAACAGAGACAGAAGATTATGATCTTATTACACAGTATACCTTACGGGGTGCGGTGGGAGTGGGGGGGAACAACCATACAAAAACAATCTACTACTGTCTGAGAGAGCTTTCCTGTCTCTCTGCCTCCATCTCCCAGATATATACATTAAATGCTGATTGTACGTTGCAGTAGTAAGGTTTCATGCTAGTAGAAGACTACTTGTGTTCACTGGTCTGTTGAGGTCCGTAAAGAAATGGTGCCTGTTTAAAAGGAAGTTGTCTAGAGATCACGGTTTACGCCTCATCTTACTAAGGCACACAAAACCAGAGTTGTTAAGTCATTCAAATCCCTGCAAAATTTTATGTGCAGAGAAGATTTAGCTGCACAACTGTATTGCCAGCCATTCTCAGTACATAATTTATGCAAAACTCTGCAGCTCCTATAATTGCTTAAAAAACCCTTGTATTTTAAGAGTTAATTATTCGCATTAGATGTCAAAACTGTTGACATGTCTAAAGAACACTGAAATCTAAACACAGAGACATCTTCATGCATCTTCTGTGCACATATGTGCCCAAGGATGGAAGAGAAGGTAAATGCAGAACCAAAATACTACTGGTCTTTACCATACCTGAGGGTAGCTGTCAGTCCTTGGAAGAACAGATATGTCATAGGTGGCAGCAAAATGGCTCTTAGCTTGCTGGATCTGACCATAGCGTTCTCTTTTCCTCCATTTTGCTCTTCGATTTTGGAACCAAACCTATAGTATATGTGGAAACAATCACCAAGGTAAACTCAATTACATACGGTGCAAAGAGGTTTAGGAAAAAGCCAAGAGGTTTTGGACAGTAGCTTTGGAAATTTCTGTTTATCTAAGAAAGGGAATTTTTCTGTCTGAGGATGAACTTCTAGCAGTTTCAATCTTCTCAGTGTCAGACCTGCTTAAGTTTTTTTCTGGATGTTTTAAAAGTTTATATTATTTTCTTTCTAGTGTCAAAAAAAAAAAAAAAAAGGCAGAGGAAAGATCAGTCTGTCAGGAAATGCTAATTTTGACAGATTTCAGTTCTGTAGAGGAAAATCAATAAGAAGCAGCAAGTCAAATTGTAAAGAAACTTTCTCTTGATTTCACATGCCCACTGATTTGATATGACTATCTATGATCTGCCTCCTAGATACATAACCTTTATCAAATTCAGTAATGAAAAGGCAGGAAGAGCTGGCACCAGGACAGTAGTCTGCAATGCAGAAAAGAGTTTCTATAAGGAAGGCTAACAGGGCAGGAAAATAAAAAAGAATTATGAGATCACTTTAAAAACTATTGTGACATTTTTTTCACATTTGATACCTGTTTTTGAAAATATAAAACTAAAGAATGACACTTTACATTTAGACTATTAAATAATTTAGACCTGAAACAATGCATCCTTGTCAACTAAAAGCTATTTTCTTTATGCTTAAATAATCTTTGCACTGTTCTGTAATATTTTGAGTATCAGACATCATCTCAGAACCTATTATATGCACATTTCTTGCTGTGTCTGATATCTGTCACTCTCCTGTATTTTTCAGATTAATTTTTTTTCTTTCAAACAGTTAAGTTTGGACTGGCTAAGGCTTATCCTTATGGATTAAATTGATTGCTAAATAAGTAATTGTTCCTTTATAAAAGTAATATTATCCAACTAAGCCTTTATTGTTCAACTATGAGCAAACTCATTCCAACTTTTTTAAATAAGTCACACTACTAACAGAACCATTACTTTTTTTATGGAAACAATACCATTGGTTAGTCTTCCTGCTAAATATATGGTGAATCTGTTTGGATAGATACTGACATTAACAATTTTTTTAATATATATATATATATATATACACCACTTGTGAATCCCATTTTGAGGGGTATCTGCTCCTCCCTGATGGTAGGATATTTAAAATAACACTGGTTTATAATTCTGGTTTTGCCTTGATCTTTGGAGAACTCTACTGTCCTTTGATGCTGCTTTAAGCCACCAGGGCATATGCTCAGTTTAATTCTGAAGGACTTGTTGCAAATTTAGTATGTGCAATCTTTTAAAGTGTACTCGGCAATCAAAGCAAGGCCTATGCTTATAACTGCTGAGTATATATTGTTAGGGACCTTGTTGGTAAATTTGTGTTATTTATGATGCCTGAGGCTCAGCAAAAAGGAAAGAAAAAAAAATTCTCCTGTCTCCACAGGAGGCATCAAGAACACACTAAGGGAATTTAATCTTGAGGCTTTTTCATTGAAAAAAGACCCTGACAATCTCCTTAAAAAGGGTGCCAATTACTTCACTGACATGCAGCAGGAAAGAGAACAACTTAGATAAATTAGGTTCAGGTTGGCGCTCTCTGCGTGTATGCAGGACAAATATTAAATTGGATGTTGATGAAATGGCGGTGAAGGGAAATGTGGGTAAGGTATCCAGCTGATCACTCTGCTAAACTAAATCAAACAATTTGCTTGAATTTATAGAAACTAAAGGGAAAAAGCACACATTTTTTTCCCTTTGACAATCCCCCAAAATGTTTCTGTTTACATCACTTTACTAGAAACTGACTCTTGGCAGAGATAAAGTAACCATTTGCCTCCACAAAGCAATATAAAAATCTGCTGCTTGTTATCCTTGAATTGCCAGATGCTTGCCTCTAATGATGTAAGGCCTTTTAAATTGCTTAATCTTGTGATGGAATACTGTTGCTACTCTGGATAGAAATGATCACCATTTCCTTTCATATTTAGCATATGAGAAATGCAAAGATCAGTTATCCTTTAAGAAAGGGGAGAATAGGTTTAAATAAAATATAAATAGATGTTCTGTGAAAGTTTGGTGCAGTCATACAGAGTTTTAGTTTACTCTCATTTTTAATACTTTGACAATACAAAGCTTCTAAAACTTAGGGGAAAAAAAGGTGATAAAAAGTCAGTTGACCCGTTTGAGACAAATTCTCCTCTCCCTCTTCTGACAATTAATTTATTCTTGGACTAGTTCTCATTATTCCAGATTTATGCAATTGTAAGAACAGTATTTCAACATTATGCATTTCAACATTATGGTTGAATAGACATGAAAAGAACAATTCTTTACAAAATTGATCAGCTAAGTTCATTTCTGAAAGTGATCCTGGATTCATTTCAGTTGTATGCATGTGCACTGATGTCTATTTCTGTATATGCATATGTGAGTATGTGTTTAATTACAAGTTGTGAAGTTGTTATCATATTCAAGTCATTAAATTAAAAAAAATAATCGCAGTCTATGAGAATCGACAGGACTTCCTATTCTCTAAATTGAAATTATGAGTATTACCAGAATGGGGAATATCTCTACAAATAGGATAGACTCCAAAATGCAGCTCACAGCCTTTTCTAAGGAAAGATCTCTAAACGGGTTAAGGGCTGCACTTCCTGGATATTCAGCTTCTTTTCTCACCATTACACATCCAAAGCCATAAATATTGTTGAGGTTACTGTACAAGCACATACCGCATGAATCAGCTTTGTAGGCAGTTAAGATACCCAAATACTGCACGAACTGGTGAACAGCATGCTTTGTTCCAAAAATCAGCGTAACATTGTCCATCCGCTGTGCAAGTTTAAAAGACAACAAATGTACTTCCCAATTTTTTGATTTTTTAAGTTGTTCCGTACAACAGTGATGAAAGGATTACTTCCTTGCTTTACGCAGACACATACATATTTATCCACATTTATGTACGTGCAGTTTCACTGCATGCTCCTTAGATAGAAATAAGGAATTTGGTTACTTTTTAGATTGTACTGTTCATGCCATAACACACGCAGAATCCTCTGCGCCTGAATTCTGCATTGTCATCTGTCTGAACTACATGCAACCCCTCTCTTTAGCAGGATCTTTACATGTAACACTCAATTTATTCACTGCCTGGAATGCTGACAGTAAAACAGGACTACCAGAGATCAGGACTGCTTTACTATTGATGTTATTTTCTCATCCTTTAAACTAGTTTCTAGAACAGCAACACAAGCTATTTTTTTAAAATAACAAGTTATTTCAAGTACTGCAGCATAACAGCTCATATCCATAAAGAAATAAAGCAAAATGAGCTATTTACTTTAGCTTTACGGGCTTTTGTACAAACCCCAAGAGGGTCGTTTACTAGTTCCTACAATGCACAACTTGTCATGGAAATGCTGAAGTTTGGTTCCTACCTGGACTCTGGCCTCAGTGAGCTCTGTTCTGAGAGCTAGCTGTTCTCTGACATACACATCGGGGTAGTGAGTTTTCTGGAATACTTTCTCCAGTTCCTCCAGCTGCAAACTGGTGAAAGTTGTTCTGTGTCTCCTCTTCTTACTGCTGGAGACGTTGCTGTCACACTTATCACCGAGCTCGTCCAGTTCGCCCTTCTCCTGCATCCCTTTCACCGGAGACATCCTGAGGTTGTTGCAATTGTCCATGGGCCTGCTCAGCTCTGTGTGAAGAGGCTGTCCTTCCACTTTAGTAATCCCATAGTTCACTGTACACAAGGTGGGGGAGGGAAATAACTAGTTAGAGAGGGGGGGCTTTAGATTCAAAAGTTCATATCAAAAAGTTTCACAGGGAACCAGGTCCTATGCGGCTGCGTGTTTCTATAAGAGACGGTGGAAGAGGAATCTGTAGCGTTAACAACAGACAGGGTAAAAGTACTAAATCACACAGAATTTTAACTGAGAATTGTATCTGAAACTATCATCTAAAATCTTTCAGTATAAGGAGACTTGGTGAAAGTACTTGAATACTTTTACTCTGCCACTAAACTGGTTAATAGTCCATGAAATCAGCTTCAAGTATTGTTGCACAGATAAGGAACCTTAGCCCAAACAGATTTTCATATAAGATAAGTGGCATAAAGCTATTGACAAATGTGCCTTTAAACTTGGAAGCAGATGTAGAAAAACTACTTCTATGAGAGTACAAAATAACTGTGAAGTAAACTAAATAGCTGTAAACTGACAAATCAAGAAGCGACTGAAACCGAAAATTAACTTCGCTTTACTAACTCAATAGATTCCATATACCTTCTCTTGGATTTGTAAAGTGGAATTGTTTCCAATTAAGTTTGTTATGCTTAGAAAATACAGACTTTCTGCAAAATGTTAACTTATTAAAAGAGATCGTTTCATATACTGTGTGTAAGGATTGCAGGAACTATTTGTCTTTAGGTAAAATCTGAGTGGGAGAGACAAGAAATATTCCTCTGTAGCTTCTTAATCAGAAGTGAAAATATTTCCTGCTCTTTTCGATTCTTACATGTCTCACATCACTGAAAATGCCATGCGATATGTTACAGGATTCGAAAAGATTTTGGTTTTCTTTTTTTCCTCTGACACAGGCGAAAAAAGTTTAAAACTCTACTGAAATTAAAATCTACAAGGATGGCATGTAACACACCATAAGAAGCTTGCTTTGGGATTTTCTTACATTCTGAGTAATTTCTTTCCTTTCAGTCCGAGCTCATTTTAACCAAACACAATTTTTAGACACTTGCCATCAGCACACATATAGATAGGAAATGCCCCAAAGCCCCCAAGGCACACATTAAAGAAAAACTTCAATGTATAAACCAATTTTCTTTAGGGTTGTTTGTTTGTTGGGGGGTTTTAAGTTGCACTTACAGAAATCTGTCATTATTTCTCGCAAACCGTTTCGTACAAAAAAGGACGTTCTGAAAAAAAAGATTTCAGTGCCTCTGTGAGGTCAAACCCTGTGAGATGTTGTTAGTCTCTTATCGCAGCTGATCTTAACCGCGTTTTCCGATTCTGCTGGGAAAATATTTTTTAATTATTTTTTCTATACACGGCTTACATCCTGCTGGAAAAACGGGGGCTACCTTAAACGTTTCAGAAGTGAAACGCTCCACATTCTCCGTGCCGATCAGCTGGGAAAAAACACTCTCGGGCGCTGGTTGCCGAGTTGCCGAAGTCGTTTTCGGTCGGCGTGAAGAGCCGCCGCCGCGCGTTATCGGGTGACGAGCCGAAAGCGGCCCCGCCGGCCTCGCGGGGCGCCGCTCGGAAGCAGCAGGCGCGGCCGAGCGACCTCCCGCTCCCCCGGTGCCGGTGCCTGGCCGTGCCCGGGGCGCCGCGCCCGCCGCCCGTGCCGCTCTCTAAAACATAGGATTGCCCATACTGCACGTGGCAGGAATTGGTGGGTGGCTGTA
>JAVJGJ010000057.1:41368293-41400458 GCA_035590215.1 Microhierax caerulescens | reverse complement strand
GGCAACAACAGAAAGATACACATTGTCTCAAGATATAAGTATCTTTAGTAGATATAAGTTAGGACTATTACATTGGCTTTACTCTTACAGAATACTAATATTTTTGAATAACAACAATAATAATGATGATGATAATTATTTTTAATATCACTGGTACTAGAATTAAATAGAACCTAGTGAGTGTATTAAGTATAACTTAAGATGTAGAATAATAACATAATAATAACACAGTTATTCTAATATGCACTTATATGGGAACAAAATCTTAGCTAAGAAAAGCAATTTAATTTCTCCTATCCCAAACTAGGCTTTGCAAGACAGGCTGTAATGGTTATTTACTGTACTTTCACTTAATTGTAATATTTGACTGTATGAAGTTCCAGTAGAATATGAGAGATTTTCAGGTGCCTGTATATATCAAATAACCATTTCTTTTGAGTATGTGCTGAAAAGCTTGTCTTGGGTTAAGTTCACATGATTCTATTTCTGAGCAGTCACTTTTCTGTTGCTTAATCTGTTTTCTGCTATTGATTTGTTCTGGTCTTTTTTGGTTAAAGCCTGGGTCTTTTAACAAATGTCAAGGTTTACATATCCTCTGTTTTGATAAGTAATGCAATATGTAAAATGCTTTGAATGAAATTCTTGGTGTCCAAGAAGAAAAGCTTTGTTAAACAGGTTATGATAGAAATTTTATGATGTATAGTAGACGTCATAGGGCATTTATCGATCCACCTAACATTGTGTGTCTGGAGATATAATTTATTTCAAAGTCCTTACCATATTGTATTACTTAAGAGCAAATACAGCATAAGAAGGCATGGAGAAAAAACTTCAACATTTTAATAAAAGTGACCAGAACAAATCCTTAGCAGCAAAGCGTTTACATCAATTTAAGCTCTGGAAAGAAGCTAGGTTCAGCAGGTCTGTGAAAAAGGTAAATGCTACAATCTCAGAAAAGTTACTTTTTAATAATGTTACTTATGGCTATACTGATGTTGGATCAAAATGGTTTTTTAGTTGTATTTTTTACATAAAAACAAAAATATATTTATTGTATTGCAATTTTACATTAATTTTTTGTATTCCATACTTATATTTGAATAGCATTAAGAAGCCTCAGGTGCATCTTAAACAAAATCCCACATAACATGTAAAGATGTATCTCCTTTCCATATGGAGAGATAAAACATACTCATGATAATTTTATTTTTTTTTTAAGAAGGAAATAATTAATTTTGTCTGTAAATCTCCTTGACTTCAAGTTGGACTAGAGACTAATCTTAAAAATTTATAGAAACAATGAACTTAGACATATTTGTTTACCAAACATTGATGCTGTTCTAACCAGATCATGCTGAATATTACATGCTTGAATAACCTGAACTCTAAGATATGACACAGTCACATGCAGGAATTCAGGTAGATAAGCATTTACAAGAATAATTTATAAACATTCATTAATTGCCATTCTACACACTTAACATAAACAACATAATAAACCTAATGCTCCAAATACATTCCTGTAAAAAATAACATTTTCCTAACTACAAACAGGACTTTCAGCACCATCAGTTATTAAAGCCCAATATTTATTTTGTCTTTTCAGCTCATTATCTATTTCCCAAATTTTGACCATTTAAGATGAAATTTCACATACTGAGTATGTGCCTTTGGTGAAGTTTTCTGAAATGTTGGTCACTTCTAATAAAATATGTGAAGTACTTATGTTGCCCTTTGCAGAGGAGGCTTGATGTATGCCAAGTAACAGAGCCTTGATTTTAGGATCCGTCCAAATTTGGATCAAGTATATATACAAACTGAAGTTTCTACATGATCGGAAGGGTTCTTGAGTTTTTGGGCTATATACCCTAAAATATCAGTCAGCATGGAAATGTGCTTTACCATTGATGTTACACGGAGCTAAGCAAAACTATTCCTAAAAATAATGTTGAAGATCACGCTAGGTCAGGGAACTTAAGAGCCTGTATGTTTCACGCTCTCTGTGGCAGATGGAGCCTAGCTACAGGAACCATGGAGAGGGTAACAGCCAAAGCTCCGACGGGAAGGAGAGTGAGGGAAAAGGCAGAGGGCTGGAATTAAAACCTGACAGAGAAACGAGACTGACTTGGGAGTTAGGTGAGAGAAACGAAGGCTAACTTGGTAAACTATACCCTGGCATAGCTGGCACGAGAGCTGACACTGAGAGCAGAGAGAAAATGTGGGGAAGAAAGTTGTGAATTGGCAAAGGGGGACTGAGTAAGAATAAAGAAGATGGATTAAGGAGCACTAGGTGGACCCTAACTCTCAGAATTTACATAATTAAAAGAAGTGAAAATGCAGGAGATGATAAGAAGGGATACAGAGAATGAGGACATTAAGAGTCTGGACTCAAGATCTGCCTAAATATACACTAAACCAGGCCAGATTTGGGGGAGTGTTAAATTAGGACACAGAATCTGAGGAATACTGACAAGAAATATATGAATACAAAAGGGAGGAGAGAGAGAGAGAGAGAGAGAGAGAGGAAAAAGGTAATCAAACAAAGATCTGTGGAAATAAATTCAAGACTTGATGCTGACTGTGGAAAGGAAGCCTAAGAGTGGGTGGGAGATGAAGCTTATGCTGAAATAAGTTGGAGGAGCAGAAAGAAGAATTGTTCATAATAAAAGAAAGGATTACAGAACATAAGTGTGGAAAAGTCAGCAATAAAAAAGAGACAAATTAGAAGTAAAAAACCAAGGAAAGAAAGCCTTGGTGAAAAAAGTATCTAGACACATCTTTGTCAACCAATGCAACAACTCTGCAGTAGTCCAACATTCATTACTGGGTTTTTCTGTGCACTGACTTGAGAAATATTTTTGAAGCTACTTGACAAATATCCCACAGCAAAGGAAAGCTAAAATTGTTATTACTTCATTGTATCATATGACAGAAATCCTTGTGGTAGGCCTAATGGTTCCAGGGTTCCAAGTGGGTATTTAAGTTACATGCAAGTCAACATTTCAGAATGGATCTATTTATTTTTATTTTAACCTGGTTTCTCTTTCAAAAAAGCACACATCTCCCAAGAACTCCCATACCCTACTAAAAGACTATCAGGCAGTAAAAGTACACACTTAAAATTTAGGAAATACCTCTGTGTACTTGTAATACATAGCTCTTGAATTATTTTTCATAATTCAAAATACAGTTATGAAATTACATGAGATAACATATAATTTTTCTCCCTAGCCTGCTAAATTTAATGAAAGCAAGTTCTAAGTGCCTTTTAAAATCTGCATTTAAATAATATTTTAACTATGCAACCTCAAAGTGAATTAAGCAGCATGTTGTAAACTATCATTCTATAGTCTGTTCAAAAACATAAGGTATGCTTTATCCAATAATTAACTAATACATAGAAAAATATATATGCATCACCATAATCATTTCAAATGGTGAGGAAAGCAGCATCCTTCAGCTGTATTTAACAAACAGGAAAAAGCTCTGACCCTGCAGAATATGTCAAATTGCATGCATGAGTATTCTCATTATGCAAAATTATACACAAGTACTTTCCTGAGCCAGATTTTCTTCTTCTTAATGACACTCACAACTAATAAAATTTTTTAAACACTTGGGCATGGAAATCAGTGGAACTACTCTGATGAGCCAGGCCTACATGTGTGTTCCCTTAAATTACAAAAACAACAACAACAAAAAGGTATTAAGATTGTATACTATGAAACTAGGGGAATACTCAGATGTTATATCTGCGAATAGGAAAAAAAACAGTAAAAAATTGAATGTTTTTGCAGTATGTACTAGATGCATGTATCATACTGAAATGTGGCTTACTGGCTTTGATTATGCCAGGATCTCACCTCAGAAATTCACTTTTACCTTCATGATTTTTCTGTTAATTTTTGAGAGAAGCCTTCTTCTCAAGCAGATAATATTATGAAAAATAGCTCTCTGCATACATAAATGATGACACCTCTGCTAACGTACTTCATTTCTAAACACAAGATTTATATCTAAACTGTTTCGCAGTTTCATCTTTATAAACTGCTCATTGAATTTTTAATAACGTTTTTTTCAAGGACTATTGCACTTCTATTGTTACTCAATACATCATCTCCCCAGTTAAGAGAAAAGAATCAGTGAATGTAAGAAACTCTGAAAGACTGAGTTAGACCTACGCTGTCACCAATTATTTTTATTTTGTGAATTAATCATTCCACCATTTGACACATCCATTGATTTTGTCAGCATACAGTAACCAGTTTGTCATTGGCATGGCTGTACCTGTGTATATCCATCTGTAACATTACCCCTTTGTTGACATGGCAGCTTCCAAACAGTTTATCCAGTTCACAAATGAGGAGAAGGCCCCTTCCCCTCCTAACAGTTAAACCAGCAGATATATAAACATTATACAAGGATGGTATATATAATGACTATTACTTCTGCAGATAGGAAAATTGATGCATATAGATTCATAATTATATTCTTAATATCAACTAACAGGCTAGCGACACAACTGCAAAAAGCCAAAACTTTTGGATCTGTGGTCAAACACCTTCTCTCATGTGGATAAAATGTATCCCATCAGCACCACACACAAAAAAGTAGGTTTTAGTACGTAAGTCTGCACATGAAAAAGTTCCATTGTGCTGTGTATTTTTACACACAGGACATCAAGTAAAGTTCAGCATACTGAAGAATGTTTAAAATATAATGAAGAGTATTGTACAGATTAATTAATTTCTAATACAGTGCCTTTTCTTACTGATTATTTAAAAGAAAGCATCGATATCAGATGAAAAATTTGGATATGACACACTTAAGGTTATGAGCTTTATCTATCTGCACCGTAAGTCTGCAGGATATGACTGAGCTCTTGTTTGGAGGTCGTTATAGAATTTCAAATATATATAGTTGTGCCACTGCTAAATTGCCCTATCTTTCTGCATGGCTTTTTGCCTAGGTACCAGGCTATGCTAACATGTTTAAGGGTATCCAAACTGAAGGTATTTTGCACTCTTTCAGCCTATAACATAGTTTTAATTAGTTTCTACTGGTTTACTCTGACTATGTAAATATATGCTACGTATGGTGGATTGACAGATTTTATTCTGAGGCATATTTTGTATTCTGGTAAGATGTACAGAAGTATTAGTATGTAAAAAAATACTGTGTTGAAAGGATGTTCAAAACAATATTTATGCTTTCCTACTAGGTATCAAAGCCTAGTAAATTTTAATTACTTCAAAGCTGTAGAACCCTTCTCACCCACTATACGCCTTCATTTTCTGAGCACAAAAATTTTAAACATCTTTCACTGGACAAAATGCTTGTCCTTTAATATTCATGTGGTAATATAAGCTGATGTAGCTTACAGAAGGGACAGCTTTATTCCTAAAACTGTGACAACAGTTGATAAACTGTGCTTAGCATTTTGCTGATGATAGTAAGTAGTTTGCACTGTAAATATCCTCTATAAATTTACAGTATTTCTACAAATTTCTAAGAAGAAATCATAAATTTTACTATTATTTTCTAGGGATTCTACTAAGCAAGGTAATGCTGAGAAATTAGAGGACTACTAAATAAGTACTTCCATATTTGATCTCATGCTTCTAAGATTTTTTTACTCACTTTCTATAACACTGCAAACTAATTCAGACTGCATAAGAGGAAAAAAAAAAAAAAAAAGAAAGGAGAAAAATAAAAAAGACCACCAGAAAGCCCTTGGTAAAATATGAAGAGAGAGAGCTTAAAAATGAGATGTTTACTGCACACGGGGAGTTTACAAATCCTAAATGAAAGACAGCAGTTATGGTACTAGAATATATAGACAATACTAATGCTAAGGAGAAAGACACAGGAAACAAGGATTTTTTTAAAGAAGTGTAGCTGTACCATACACTGCTTAAAACAAAGCTGAAGACTTTATAAGGACTCTATCAAAGAAAGGAAGGAAAAAAAAATAAAATCAAGGCAGTGGTTCTGTCAAGAGGAAAAAGAAGAATGGAGAGAAAGGTATAAAAAGGAAATTGAAATAAAAATAATTAGTGTGTGTTTGTTTCTTTTCTTCCTTTGAGTTTGAAGCCTTTCCACTGCAATAAAGGCATTACTAAACTTTACTTTCACTGACTAACAGAATGGTTAAGTTTGAATTTATCTGAGAAATGAAACTGATAAATGTTTTGTAGTGGAGACAGTATTTATGGGCCAATTTTTGAATGAGGGATGATTAAAGAATTACAAGATTCACATCCAAATCTTTATTTTTTTTTTTCCTGGAAAGCAGTGTTTTACTGGTATCAGAGGCTCCCTGAAAGACTAGAATTCAGGGAAGAGAAAAATCAAGAATTCTGGGCAGTATTTCAAATAACAGAGGCACAGTTCCCATTGCATTCCACTTTTAAACTCTGGTTCTTCTGGAAATTGTTGTCAAAAGATTGCAGTTCACAAGACAGGAAGTAAAATGAAAATAAAGTTTAAAATCGGCAGAGAAAATGACAAAAATGTGATGACAGGTAAACAATGTAAATATGTAGGACGTCCAATATTGGTTGACCAGAACCAGATTAGGATGATAGAATGGAGTTGACGAGTGTCGTAGTCTACTCACAAACTGAACATTAGTATAAAATAAATCATCCTGTCTACCCAGGTGTAAAAAAAAAAAAAAAAAAAAATTACTTAACTCCTAGTTCTTGCAGAATATTTCTATGCCCATCTTGCAACTTTGTGCTGACTACACTACACTATTCAGGAAAGTATTAAACAACAAAAAAACCAAAACTAGCAATTCACACCAATATTTATGGAATTAATAAAAATACCAGTGAGTGTAGGACTGATATTTGAATCTTGCATAACTCTGACTGTAAGCCACTAACCATCATGGCTGATGTATGTGTATTAAAGAGAAATTATACATCAGGTAAAAAGAACTTTTTTCTGTCCTTTTTTACAAAAGGAAGGTAAGTTTATGGGAAACTGAAAGGCAGAAAATATAATCAACAAAAGGTCATTCTAACATACCTTCTTTTGCAACTTGCTGGCACTAGGTACCACAGAGATTAAAATCTTAGCAGTGGTAAGACAAGGATGACAAAACAAACCCAAATCTAAACAAACAAAAAACTACACGCAAAATACCACCTCAAGAAATACAAAAGAAAAATTAGTTACCATGGAGCATAAAGAAATAACTATGATTTCTGGAAAGAATATATAGTAGTATGAGAACATAACGTACTAATTAGTCTAACTGAACAATTGCTACGCTCTCTTTAGGTTATATATATTTTTTTACTTTTTTTTTTAATACTGGGTGAATTTAATGCACAGTAAATTTTCCCTTTGAACATATAACATGGAACCACATCAAATACTTTAAGTACATAAATGCTTTCCTTAAACTGAGATATACTATGTCCACAGCATTTCTTTTATTCTGTAATTCATTTTATTTTGTCAAGGAACAGAATTCAGTTATTTTAGGATTAAACTACCCCATCCAGCCTTTGAAGAAAAAATCAGTAAATTTCAATGATAAAAACCTTAAAATTCTTTAAACAGGAATTCTAAGAACCTACCTTTGGAAGATAAGATCTATAAAAAGTACATCAAAGTTGGACAGTGCCTCAAAATATTTCTGAAAATCTTGACTTAGACTTTGTAAAAACCCCTCTGAATTAAAGGATAATAATTCTGAAGCACTATATGTTTTGTCTTTATGAAAACATGATCATTCACATAGCCATGTCCCTGCAGTATATAAAATGCATTTTATTTCAGTATCATGTATATTTCTGTTTTTGTTTTTTTTTTTTTTTTGAGTAAATATACCTAAAATATAATTTATCCTGCATTTTTAGACCTCACTTTTCAGGCCTTAAGATGTCAACTATTTACTGATATAATTACTGAATTACAAATATACAAATATATACACAATATATACAAATATACAGATATATAAGAATATATAAAAAACATATATGTTACCCTCAACTAACATCTCTGATATATACTAACATCTCTCTCGGCTGTATAACAGTTTGCTGAAGACTTCTTACCAATAATTAAAAAGAATTTTGAGCAACAACCAGGATTATGGAAGTTGCAAAGTAAATTCAGTAACATTTTATTAATTAAAGCTTACTAAACCATTGACATTGAATACTCCTGAGAAAACAGTACAAGATCTTGATTTAACAATTTATTTAAATGGCAGCACCTCTAAGGTGACAGCATCTTTTCTAAGGACTTCTGTAATACAAGTGCAGGCTAACTCAAAAGGAATACACAACTAAATCAGTAATTTAGTGATTGTAGCTTGGTTTCTAGGCTTCTTCACTGAATATTTCAGAAAGCAAAAATCAAGTAAAACAGGAAAGTATATTATAATGAATAGATTATAAATAAAGGCAAATTTCTAATGTTTTCAGATTAAGGATACTATCGGGTTTATAATTTATTTTCAATCATTGAAAAGAAGCAGTCTTTGGCAAACAGAACTATATAATAAATATGTTTATACGCGGCTTATAAATTGTACAAAGATAATAGCAATGTCTGAGTTTATATATAATATGTATTACAATTAAATGTGCCATCACGTTAATTTTATATAGATGTACATGCAGAAACGTATACAGAAAGATGTAAGATCTGGGCCTTTTTTTTCCTTAGTTCCTAGACTACTGAAAGGAGAATGAATATGTAATTGTGCTGTAGTAGATGTGTACTTTATGACAATCATATATATAACAGACACCATAAACTGTCTCTCTGTCTGTCACACTTAAAACTCTGCCAGTTGATTGTTCTTCCTGCTTCTTTTCTAGTCTCCTGGTTTTGAAGGCATAATACAATGACATATTTTATTTTTTTTTACTGTTTCAAAGCTCCTAACACAGGAAAATTTGACATGCCTATTTTTGTCGAAAGAGCTTATTCTCATTTATTTTTCTAGATGGAGGTATAGTGTAGGTTACAATCTAGACAGCAGTTATACATTAATATGAATGCAGTGTACATTATTTAACTCAATTATTCAAGATATGCATAAGTTTTATTCTGAATATATGAATATAACAATAATTTTGCCATTTACATTAGTAGCTTAGACATGTCTCACCTACATTAGCAGTTGGGAAGCTCATCTAATTTAAGTGGTGGGACTTCATTACTAGCCAATGGAGAGAAATGGGAAAACTCAAGACACAATTTGTTCTCTTCTAAGATGGTAGGAGGCAGAAAGAATCATATTCTTTCTCAGTGGATGTAACAAACTTATACTAAGATGATAAATTTTATCTAATCTAATTTTAGGAATGTAAGTGAATAAGCACAGATAAATTGTACTTACTGTTATTTTTTGCCTGTGTGGACTAATATAACGTAAATAAATCTTTATTCCAAAGTCTTTACAAAGTATGTCATAAAAATAGAGATATAAAGTATTTTTTTTTGCATGTTTTCCTTGATTTTTAATTTGTTTCGAAAGTGAAAAGTCAGCATATATGAAAACAATCAAAAAAGCAAATCCAGCAATTACATATAATTTATGAAATAATCTGATTTCTGTTTTGACATAAAACATTTCAAGAAACTTCACTACATAAACGGTTTTAAGAATTTCAATAATTTTGCCAAAGTTATTTAATACTGCTTATATTTTCTGTAATGTACATTTTTGGAGTTTGGAATTTTTTTTATCTGGAAAAGACATTGTACAGAAATGACAAAATATAGTATGTCATATTATTAGAAATATATTAATATTTTCTGCAGTTATATTACAGAAACCATGAAATTTATGATGCTACCATTTTATGATTTTCAGTATAATTTTTTCAATTTTTATATATATATAGTCTTTTGTTAATCTGTAGGATATTAAAGTGGTAAAAATATAAGGTTTTAAAAGGATCCTCTGCCACTGAGCTATAGTAAGTTCAGTGGGATGCCTACACTCCAGCATAATTGGTAATCAACATGACAAAAAATTGTGGCTTGATTTTGATACATGTTCTAGTATTCAGTTAACAAAACATGCATTTTTCAAACCTTTTTTGGAAAAAAATGGAGAACATAAAAAAACCCACTACGTTTTATAATTTAGAGAAAAGGAAGTATTTTAAGAATGCAATCATCAGAAGACCTGGCATACGTCACAGGTAACTTCCTGGAAAAACACAAGAGGGAAATCTATTGATATTGGTGACATGGTTTTTAAATGGAACTGTAGAAAATGTAGTTTTACATAAGAAAGAAACAGAAAGATAAGTAGCATGTGTTACCAGGGATTCCAAGCATGCTCAGTACGACCTAGCACTTTAAAGTGATCTTTAGAAGTGATATTGAAAAAAAACATTAACTTACTTGAAGTTCTTTCTGAGTGTCTGTGTGGCTGCTTATTTTTTTCTCTGTTCTCAGTCAAAGTACTTCCACTGGCCATGGAAACAAGGTCTAAATCCGTGTCTTCTCTGCTTACAGGGCTTGCCTGGAAGCAGTGGGAGAGAATGTACACAATCATGAAACAAAATATAACATTTTCTGAATGCAGCTCACATTACCCCAAATAAACAAACAGGGTCTGTCAAACAACCTTCTTCAAAATGATACCACAATCCTTTATTGTTGCCTAGGCTGAACAAATGTACTATGTCAAAGCATTTTTGTAAATAAGAGCCGATCTTAAAATTGTGGTTTGTGATCTGAGTCAGTGCAACAACAAAAGAAAACATTTTAGTACAGTAATTTTGAAGAAAATCAATCTTGCAGATGGCTGATGAAACCTTAAACAGCTTAAGATCATTTACTGACCAGTCTATAATTTAAGTTATAGTTGAATGTCAGAGATGTCATACTGGATTATTTTCTGCAATATTTATGTTTTATCCAGGACACGTATCGGTTCAATCAGTCAAGGGCCCCAGTAAGTAATTTAATCTTTTAGGTTTTTGCTAATTAACCATAACCATCAGACAGCATTTTAATTATACTTTGGTAAGAGTATTATATTAATTATAAACTTCTAACATCCAGTGGTGGTACATTTTGGCTTGAGGCATAGTATCTGCACATAAATATGGCAAAACAGAAATGAAAATCCTATTTCATTTTAGCAATGGGTCCTTGTTTTCGGAACAGGTAGGGCAAAGGTTAAAAATACTGACCTGGAAGATAACACACACTGTAAACAGCAGATTGTTAGTTTTGCAGAAATGACTGCATTTACTGAACAAGAACTCCCTTTCCTTGGAATGAAAAGCTATTCAACACCAAAAGCATCCATCTAACAATACTGTTAACTAGATACTGAGGATTGGGGAAAAATCAGATGGGGAAAATGATGGGGAAAAATCAGACACTGTGGAAGAGCGATCAACAAAATCTCCAGTGTAGAGACAGTCAGCTGGAAGTACTGAACATAAGGACACACTTTTCTAGTCCGTGGACCTTCAGAAGCAGAGTCCAGAAGGCAGATTAAGTCCTTCCTCAATCTGGGCTGAAAAGCCTCAAATCCTTTCAGAAGCTAGGTGTCTAACTGAGTAGGCTAATTTTTCATAAAAACAAACAAGCAACAATAAAGGAAAGACTATGCTAGTGGTAATGTCACCAAACTTTTGCAGAATATCGTAGTAGCTAGAATGCTCGATCAGGAATTGAAAGACTGGGTCTCAACTCCTCCCTCGGGGGGCTGAAGCCTGCAGCTCCCTTCTTCTCACGAAAATGTCGTTACGATAAAGTTGTAGGCTACTCTGGAGGAGACAATCTCCAGACTTCCTGTTCAAAGCAGCTCACTGTACCAAGAGCAGCACTGCACCAATGCAGACAGGCTTTGTAGTCCAGTCTAACTTAGAGAACCCAGATGAAATGTAGACCTGGTTCATTTCTTTGTCTTTACCCAGTCACTGTTTAATGTAAAATTCATTAACAAGTTCATGCGTTTTCAAACCAACAACTCCAAAGATACAGAGATTTTACCCTCTTCCTTAGTGACTGTGTACCCTTTGAGTCAGCACAGAAAGTTTATCCCCTGTTTTCTGATGCTTGCCTTTTATATGTTTAATGACCATGATTTTAAAGTTTTGCTTTGCACAAGTAGCAGGCTGTATTATTGCAGTTAACATCAATATTTTATTTCCTTTTCCACAGCAATGCCAAGAAACTTTGAAAAGAATAAGTAAAAGAGTAACAGTTTTACTCTGCCAACTCTTTATATTTTTCACCTTAATACAGTTGTTATAAGCTTGTGAGAGCTCCATATGCTCAAAATCTTTAAACTGAAAGCTTTTAGTATTTCATTAGTAGAAATAATGCAATCATTGAGAGATCTAAATCAATGGAACTGATAATTCTTATTTCCATCTAACCTATTTCAACACAAAGCAGAAGTCTTCTAATGCCCCAATCCCAAAGACTCAAGAGGCCACAGTATTTTAAACAATTAACTTTTCCATGGAATTATCCAACCACTATCATCATAGAATCTGATGTTCATCATCTTACAGACAACAATATTCAGTGTTGTATGCTAGATTTTAATAGGGCTGCCTGGTGCTCTGATGTAAAATATTTGTTATTTTCTTTCAAATAAAGATAAATATTTTCACCCAATTACATTCAGAGTAATATTTAAGGTTGTATTAATCACTGCAGCAAACTTAATTTCAGGTTTGTAAAGAATGTGATTGAAAGCCCTCTGAAGCTAATTAAAACCTTCCCTTTTACATCTATAGCTTAAAGCCAAAAATTTGGAAGAAATTTAAGGTACTGGTACACTTTTCACAGAGTGCAGTACTGGACTTTCATCTGTAGTGATCACCATATTTAACCCTTCAGTCTTTTTGCCCTTATGTTTTATTGCTACAAATAATTTTTTTTTTCCAATTGGAAATGTTTTCAATCAGGAGGGATCTTTGCCTTGAATACAGCTCTGCACCTGAATATTTTTCTTTTCCTATGTTAAATTACCAAGATATTCTGTAACCTTATGAGTTAAAAAGTGCTTTTAAATTCAAGTTATATCTTAATGATTTGGAGACACTGATTAATAGTTAAGTGGTTAACCATGCAGGTAACTTTAACTATATACAAAGATGAATCAGGAAGTTTATCCTACTTGTCATTCAGCAAAATCATATTAATTTCAAGTACCCAGTTTAAACTGTTAGTCAGCATGCCTTCCTAAGAAATTATGCAGTAGTAGTAGTAGTAAGCAAAATTATAAAAATTATCAAGATTAACATTATAAATTCTTAGATTTTATGCAGGTTACTACACAGGGTTTATTCCTCAATGAGAAGGGCTAAGACTTTATTACTAATACTCAACCACTGAAATACCATTTTGTATCCATGAAAAAGAATATCTTAAATTCTTGGAATGTACACAAATACCAGTTAGAAAATTATATTAATTTAGTATTTTCAGAATGCAGGCTTATGGAACACATACAGATTAGGGATACTATTATACACCAGGAAACTTTATGATGGAGCACATGAGATATGAATAAACTACTGGAAATACTCAGGAATGCTTTCCTCATTGAAGTATCTTTTTTTTTTTAATGTATGTTTTCCTATTTCTTTCAGTTTACCAGAACTTTTCCCGCTTTTTGATAAAGATTGTGGCTGTTAACTTTGTTTTTGTCATAATTTCTTAACTTTTAACTGAGTTACTGTGCAAAAGCATTAGAAGTATGTTCACGTTTCAACATTTAAAAGTTAAGAGAACCCATATAAATTTTAAAACCATAATTCTCCAGCCATATATATGTACAAACCACATCATTATTTCGTTGCCTATACAGTACTGCTTTCTGTATTAGAGATATTTTATTCCTTTTTTCTATTTTTTGACCTTATGTTGCATTTTTCTCTGGATTTCATTCATGTGGAACAGCTATGTAATTATGTGGCACAGGCTGCGACAATCCCATAACATTGTCAGTTATGTGGACACACCACATAATACTGTTGTGGGATTGCAGCAGTACTTTGTGGACAGAATTGCTTACTGTAAATAAGATACAACCTATCTATCTGCACTTATGCGTACCAATAATTACATAATATGTAATTTAGATAACCTTATTGGATTATGATTTGCTCAAATTACAGCAATTACTATTTTAGATTATGTAACAAATAAGTATTAGTGCTGCTGCAGAACCCATCGTAATGGTCACCTGGTTCACAATTTCAGCCACTAAACTTTAACAGGAACCTAAGAATTGGACACAACACAGAGAAAAATCTTGGACAAAATCTGACTTAAAAAAAACAGTAATAGCAAATTTAAGTCTTAAAAGCATTTTTCCAACAGTGAATTTTACAAGAGTTTATGGAAGCATTTCCAAAACATGGATATTGCATAGGTGGTGAAGCTAAGGAAGACAAAGGTTAGAAAGGGCCAAGATTTCTCAGAGTACAGAATGAGGCATATGACACATCATCTAACTGGGAAATACATTTTATGCAACATTTTACTTATGTATATAAATGTAAGACAGTTATTCTGTGTAGTATGCAAGGTTTTGCCTCATTTTTTTTAACATCCACAATCACATTTACAAGAATATTTCTAATTTGGCAATAAAATGTAAAGTCAGTATGTGTGTGTATATATATAAATACACACACATATATATATATATAAATAAAAAAGTATAAATTGGCCTGTAGGCCTCCTAACATTGCTCACTATCAAAGGAAGTTTTAGTATCTCTGACACTAAGTCTTTTCGTTTTGTCAATCTTCAGATCATTAAATTGTTCATATTCCCTTTCTTCCCAATCTACAGGACTAGCCATTTCCGAAAATAAAAGTTTTTTAAATGCTGCAAAGGAAAGAATGCATCATGAAAACAGTAGAGGGCATTTTATGATTTTAAAAAACAGAGAAAAGAAATTTAGGAGTAAGTCTGATTTTATACACTGTTTTTAATAATGTCACTGTATTAATATGCATGTCCAACTTACTGTCTTTCAGTAAGTGACACTGTGGGGATATTTGAATGATTTAGGTATGTAACTTACAGAATTTAAGAATATTTAAACTTGTTTCATTGACAAGAATACAAATTCTCAAGCAACATAATTGGTGCTGAACTGTATTTAATTTTTTAAAACATTATTTAAAAGCTCTATTTAGACACTTTAAAAAAACCCACAGTAACATTGCTGTCTTAAAAACAAAATCAGTATCAGATTATGAAACTAGAACCCTATATACACACATAGGTTCTTCTGCTCATTTTCTTCTGATCTCCATCAATGGGTGACTTGACGGTCAAATAGAGAAAACATTAAAGAAAGAATTATATGAAATAATAAAAAAAAAGTCCTCTTTTTTTACACCAAGTATGCATTTGGAAACACCATTAAGGCATAGCTAAATTCTGAAAAATCCCACAAGGAAACAAGTTCTTACCGCAAGTTGTACTTGTTCTCTGTCACATATTGTAGGATCTAACTCAGGCAAAAAATGACAGCTGTGAAACACGTGGAATAGAAATTTCAGTAAAATCCACTGTACTGTTCACTAAAATACCTGTACAGAATCTTTTCCTGGAACCACTCTTGCTTAAGTAGAAATGATATATTTAAAATAATTCCATGGTTAAGATGTATCAGAGTAATTAATATTAATTGATAATGTTAAAGTATCAGAGTAATTAAGATTTTTCATTTAAGTTTAAAATAAATAAATCATTAACAATTAATATTTTTATTCCAATTACAGAATATTAATTAAAAATATAAATGTCAATAAACACAGCCACGTATGGATTTTTGCATGTATTGAAGTAAATTATAGCCAAATAATTTGCCACATTATGTAGGAATAAAATTGTTTTCAATTACATAAATGTATCAGCTGTTCTAAACAGTCTACCAGTTATGTTCCAAAGGAGATCAGTGGGACTTTTGCCACATTCAAAAATGGTATCAAAATCTTAAAAAAATGACAATACAAATATTAGTGCATAGCACACACCTGCAGAGGTAACACAATAACATTTTAAAAAAACTTTTATAAATTTCCACGTCTTCTTACTTTCAAACATCATTACATGTTCTGTTCCAGTGTTTTCATCCAAAATAAAAGTCATGGCAATTTTCTTAAACAGAGTGTTTCACTGTTATGGAACATGACTGACAGATAAATATTTCCTAAAGAATATGTGCTGCATACACTACCTACAGTCATTGATACAATTTAGAAATGTGGAATACTTTTCCATACAAAGCATAACAATATGGAGTCCATTTCATCACAAATTAAATACACTTTTAATGAAAATAAAGTTAAAATGCTTACACTAAATCCATAGTTTGCCTACTGACATCTTGTTTGGTTTTATTAGAGGTGCTTGGCATTGTGTCTACTAATGACTTCACTAAGATATCAATGGTTTATATTGAATTTATGACCAAAATATATTTACTATGTCTTCATGTTAGTTTAGGGAATGAGATTAACTTTTTCTTTAATTGTACTGATATTTTACCTGTTTAATAACCAAAATTAAATGCAGAAGCAGCATGTTTACATTTTACTAAAGTATACTATGAACATATAAAAGTTGGGTTTATTTTTGAAGACAAAACATAAATACATACTATCTAGTTAAAAAGTGGGTCTTTTACTTCCTTAATCAAATGTAACAATATAGGTAATGTTACAGTTGATCTAATTACATAAAACTATAATATATATTAATAAAATTATAAAATATGACAAGCACTTTTTTCTACACTCCTTACAATATAAAAATCACTGCATTGCTAGCATAAAGCTATGTAGATATTTATCATAAGATTCTGCAGTATTTTTCATTTCATTATCATTATCTGTGGAAGAAGTATCTGTGCAATGACTACCAAAAAAAACTCTAAAGGCTTCCATGTTTGGGATCCAGAAATGTGGTGTACTGTCTACTAGCTGCAAAGTCATATTTGTTTTAGAACTATTAACCTAGGTTTCACTTTGCAAGATAAATTTAAAATTAAAAAAATAAATAAAATCTAATTTAAAGGTAATGACCTCACCCCTTCATATTTTTGGAACTGGCTGCTTCATAATCCAAAAGCTGTGTATGAAGCCATTGATATGTAAAGTCTTGTCTCCTTTGTAATTTCTCATCTAAAGTAGTATCCAGCTGAGAAAATTCTTCTTTTTTACCTGGGGAGGAAAAAAGATACTCCTGTCTCATTATTTTTTTTTTTTTAATATTTTTTTTTTAAGATTCCCCACATAAACTTTGAGCATATTGCCTTTTACAAAAGAAAAAGGGTATTTACTTAATTTTCTTGCAAAGAGTCCAACTAATTTGAATTTCTTCAGATATATTTAAGAAATATTTTTAAATCAATTTTGAATGTTATGGTTTATTTTCCCTTTTGAGATTAAAATTTGCCTTCTGAATGCATTTTTTTTTATTGGAAAGTAAAATTTTCTATATTCTGAAATACATACAGAAATACAATATTATACATAAAGCTTGTCGTAGCATCTGTGAATGTTTCTTGTTGTGCTACCTCTATCATTAAAAATACAATTCTGTTTACCAATCTGTAAGATAAAAAAAGTCATCATTATATGCAAGAGAGGACACATGGCAATCTTATTCCTCTGCTCTGTCTTTTACTGAAATGATTTATTAAGACATTTTAATGGCATTTTCTGATATTGGATTTCAAAGCAATTGCATACCCGATATTATTTTTCACAAATTACTATCTACTTTTGTATCACCAAAGTACCCAAAGATAGAGAATAAAATAGTGACATTATGGAAAAAAGCTGTATGATTCTGGAGGGCCTTCAGATTTTGGGACTATTCTGCTGAATCCCAGATATGTTTTGAAGTGCAAGGAAGAGGATGCCAGAATTGGAAGAGCCTGCAGAGGAAGCATTGTTGTTGCATGGGGACATTCATGGATTAGAATAACTTTTCATTTTCTACCCTTGTACATCAGCTTTACAGATTATGTCTTTGTGGCACCTTTGATTCAAGGCTTTTGAGACAACAGAACCCCCCTTTTTTTTTTTTGTACAAAAGTGTTTTTATTTTCTTTTTAATGTTATTTCAGATGACACTGAGTTATCCTCCTTCTTGCTGATTATTTTTTTTCTGCTTTCGAAGATTTTTCTTTCTCTCAGTGATAGGTCAATTCAGCAGCTATTAGAAGTTGCTTGTAAACTGTAGGAGCGTAGCTCTCTCCTTTTGACTTGAACCAGCAAAGAACGTAGGTCACCTCACTTTGTACTAAGTTCATTTGTCTACTATGAATGATTTAAGTATCAATAACTGTAAAGGAGGTGGGAAGAGATGTCAGACCATCTTCGAGGTGAATGGTTTCCTCACACTCCATATTTTAAACCTTAGTTTTCATTCATGTTTTCACGACAAACTGAAGTAACAGGCTATTCACCGAATCACTTTTTAAAGCGGTTGTTTGCTCTGCATTAATTTTTAAACTTATTATTTACTTGGCATAAGCTATGAAATGTTTCTCACCTGCGTTTTACCTGGATGTGCAGTGAGCTCATTGCTTTCATCTTTTAGCTGTAAGGGAATATTGCTAAAGTATCATAGCTTCTTGTTTCATAGTCTGAAACACAGGTGTCTTTTAGTTGTCCTCTCCATTTATCTTGGTATAGAGAATCTCTATCCGTACCAAATCTGTTTCTTAGGCTGAACATGTTCAATTGCCAAACCCATACTTGGCCTAGTAAAAATAGGCAAGGTCCTGGTCCAGAACATGAAGTCATTATGTCTTGCCAGTTCCTCACACTAGAGCTTAGGCAGAAGAATTTATCCTCAGTTGATGTAAAGAACTCTCATTTACCTCCTTAGGAAGACAGAAAATGGAAAACTTGGATGGACAGTCACTGTATCTACTCAAGTGAGGTTGTGAGGCCTGACTAAAAAGGTCAAGCAATGAACTGCTCCATTACTACCAAATATTAAAATACAGAGAATTCCAATTAAAGAGTTCATACCTTCCTGGATTAAAGTGGGAGCTATTTCTCCTTTTCTAAGCGTATGATATTGCTTTCCCCTGTTCTTGGTTCAGAAGTACAGTTTTCTGACCTTTAAGTTTTGAAAATGTATAGGTTCCAAGTCTGCAACTACACTGGTACCCTTATAGCTCTTCAGTTGAAGAAGATGCTGATTTATAACATGAGTAAGAAATTTTCTGCATGACTTCACAAGAGCAGTCTTGGAGATGGAGCCTTCTGTGTACATTCTCCAATGAGGAATAACTCCCCAAGAAATTATCTTTACATTTTGTCTTATCCATGTTTACAGAAAAGTTGGCCCAGTATTATCATCTTTCTCAGAAGAATTACTTCTTCCTATTAAAAGGATCAGTATTATTTATGTAATTACTAAAATGTTTTTTCCTTTTCCTCCATTAAAATCAATGTAGGAATTTAAAAACGGTATTAGAAGTTCACATCTGAATCTGTGATGGTCAAAAGAAGGTGCACATACAATAAGCTCTGATAAAACTTATTAAAAATTGAATATTTTTAACTTGGCAAGTTGTTTTTCCAAAATGATTAATAATTTGCCTTAGGTGCAGTTTGAATTATTGACTGAACTGTTTGAAACACAACTGGCTTTATTTAGTAAAATTTTATTTTAAATTTGTTTTAAAATAGGTTTGCATTTTAATTATTGAAACATCATTGAAACAAGAAAGTGACCAAGATAAAACTACAGCAATAGTGTTTTTTTTCCCTTAAAATTATATATGCTATAAAATAAAGTATTCTTGTTCCATGTTAGTGTTAATAGTAGCTTTTTTTCTCAAATGGGCAGACACTGTTCAATAATTTGTTTACTAATGCTGCAAAAACCTGTATTCTGTTTTCTTATTTGGAACACACTCATATTATTACTTTTTAATAGTAACATGTCTCTTTTTAATTCTTATGAAAAAATACTATGTTATGAATTAAAACACAGCATTATCACTTTTCTATTCCATTTATGAACATCATGTGTTTGAGGATCTGGTGTAACAGTATCATTAACATGCATTTGCTTGATAGCTTTCTTAAATTAGGGCTCTGGGTTTTTTAAAAACCTGGACCTGATTTTGTAGAAGTACTAACACTCACAAATTCCACAGAAGTTCCAAAGAGCTGTAAGCATTATGCATCTTTGAAATGGATCAGACCTATAATCTTTAATTGTTAAACCCAGACAACTCTTAGAATATCAAAGAAAAAGGAATACATCAAAGAAGGCACAACTCCGTCAAAAACCAAATTAATCTCAGAGGTATTTAAAGTATCATACCCTCATTAGATTATCACTTCTAAGCTTTCAATCTTTTTTACTTTTTTTTTTTTTTTATGACACACACGTTAATAATTTAAGATTGGAATAGCCTTACATTTGGCATTAATATCATAATGATTTTTAGGTGTTGCCAATTAATCATCCGTACGCATACTGTGCACTATAGGCCAGATCTGACGCAGCTTTCAGGGGCACCTACTGCCATTTTCCTACAGAATTTGGGCATCTAAATAAAGAGAACTTATTCAGAAGAGCCTGGGCACCTGAAATGTCCTTGGAACTGAACTTTACAGGAAAATAACAAATTCTTTTCTAGGTCCTCAAATAAACATGCAAACCCATAAGAACCTGAACTTTGGGATCCAGAAAAATGTCTCTGTCAAATTTATTTGCTGGGCATGCTCTGAGACAGCATTGATGCATGTTCAATTTAAAATATGGATGTTACTTATGTACTCTACTATCTCTGGATATTTCATTAAGTGAGTTAAAAGAAAAGGGCTAAGAATCTGTGAACTACTTCTGGTGAAGTGCCCTAAGTTCTAGATAGAGTCAGTTTCCTTCTCATGGACTTTTCTTCAAGAGATGCAGCTTGTGCCCTCAGTTGTACCAGTCAGCTTTAAAAAGAGGACTGAAACACACCCAAAGAGAATAGCTTGGCATGTGGAAGCCTGAGATTCAAATCTCACCAGGCCAAGGAGTACTTGAAACCTATGTTTCCCACTGCCTAAGGAGTACCTCATACCCATGTTCCCCAGTCCTGGGGCAAGTGTTCTTATAATAGCAAGCCAGTATACAAAAAGAAGGAAGATGATTACACAATGTGTACGTTCAGGGGGATCTTTCAGATTCTGCATTCTAGCTTTCAGATTCTATGCCCTGGAAACATCGATCCTAATTGTTGTAAATCCCAGTTAGCTACTCAGCTCTGTCTATTTATATGCAAGAGGATGCTGAGGAACCTGATTCAACATAGTGATTTTTTTTTTCCCAAATCTATTTGTTGATGGGAAGATAAAAGGTCTAACTAATATATCATATGTTTCTTGAAACAAAGAAATGTGTAGAGAAGTCTGCATTGTATCCAACCTTTCAAAGTTAAATTCTGTGTTTAGAGGGTGATTTAATTCACTTCAAAACTTGATTCATACAGAGTAGAATACAAATAAAGAAAGAGACTAAGAAAACTAAGACCTACAATGTGAAAGAAAGGCTTGGAATTTCTTCAACATTCTGTTTTCCACCCTTAATATAAAAAATCTGTGACCAGAGTTAATTTTCTCAGTATGTATTGTGGAAATGGTGCTCTTAATACAGGAATTAAGTAGCTGAGCTTGGATATAAAATTAATGTCTGTGCTATTAATACATTGATTTTTTTCTTATCTGTCAGTATTCTGGTAAACATTACTGGTCAGCAATATATATTATGAAAGCATGTGCATGTGTGTATGAGTGTACAAATGCTATAAAAATATTGTACTGAATGAAAATTAAAATTATAGATATCCTGCGAGGATTTTTTTAATTGCCTCTATGCCTTCTATAGTAATGTTATAAATACACATTAATAAATAATCTTGAAATCCTAAAACTAAAATCCAGCTTTTTATCTTTTCTCTGTAGGTTAGTCAACAAACAAAATAACATAATTTCTGTCACAATCTGTATAATACTTGCAGAACAGAAGGAACAACAATATTAGTAATACTGCTATCAAGGCAAGAAACTGAAGAATTTGGAAACAGACAGGAAAATAACTACAGAAAAACCACAGCTCCCCCACTTCCACCCAGAAACTTCCAGTAGAATGTAAAAGAAATCAGAATAATTTCTTCTCTTCCACAAAAAGCTTGACACATTTGTCAGAACCCTACTTGTCAGAAGTCACTAAATACAGCTAAGCATTACACAGGAATCACTACATGCCCAAAATACTGGGTTTGGAAAAAGAATAGTGGTCTTTAGCTCACAGGTATTCAGTGAATACATTTATATTAGCAATATATATAAGACTTTCAGACAGTTGGTAGTATCACGTGGCATTATTTGATACCGAGTTCTTTTCACCTAAAAATATAGTATCTCCAGATAATGTTTGCTTACCTACAACTCGGGTCTGGAATTTTCAGATAACGAAACATATTTCTACCTTACAAACACAGAAACTTGTTTGTGACCGCTATACTGTACAGGTTAGTTAATTCTAGGTGTTACTTTTTAATCTGAGTAACTTTTGACTAAATCAACTTCCATCTCTAGGATCAGAATAAATGAAATAAAAATACAGCGGTGTCTGAGTGAGCCCACAACTGAATAAGATGAAATAGAAATTTTTCATGAGAATACCAGATCAGGTTACGATGTACAAAATTTCTTGATGCTTAAAAATGCTTTATCAGTTACATCACAAGGAGTTTTGAACATGGGAGTGCTGATCAGCCCACAATAGCACATCTCCAAAATTATAAAAGCAAATAGTGACAGGAGAAATAAAACATTTCTGAGTATTTTTTCTAAAGCTCATACTCTTTCTCTTTTTTTTTTTTACCAGATATTTCAGATTTTTTTCAGACTATAAATGAGGTCTACTATATTACTATTCCATCTGCAAACCTCCTCTAATCTCTTCATCTGCTATTGCAATCATCTCTTTTTTACCACATGACTATTCTTGGCTTCATCCTGACATCATTCTTCCTTCACTGAACCCACGTATTGATCACACTGTCAGTTAAGACCATAGTCTTTATTTTGGCTGTCCTTTTCCTCCCTGTTTTCATTCCTTTTTTTTGCTGTCTTTCACACTGGGCTCTGTTTCTGGGTGATTAACACCAGTAACAAAGCTCCACCTACTTTAGTTTGTTCTGCTTCAGTAGTTATCATGTTTCAGCCTGTGCCTTCTGAGTTCTTTCTTTGGTATCTTATTATTAGGTTATGCAGAAGCTGAAAACTTTTATTGATGTTCCTAAACCACTGAAACTGTACAAATTTCAGTTTCTGAATTCAAGGAAGACAGGATTTCATACATGGGTCTTCCCAAACATTATTTTCTATTTTGCCACTTATTCCTTCTTGCCTCTGCAGAATACACCACTACTAGTAGTTATCAGTATTTATCCCTAGCTTATTGTTCATGCTCAATTTGTTCCTTTCCCCACACTGAGGCAAATCCGTGTCTTACTTAATCTTCAATGGTGTACTTTTAAGACATCTCATTTAAAGTTATTTCCCTCTATTCATATCACATTAGTGATGACAAAGTTCTCCCAAGTATCTCCCAATATTATTTCTTTTCTTTCACTGCAACCCTATGATCACACAAACATATTACAAACTACTACTCCATACTAAATTGCTTGTGTCTTTTATTCTTCTTGTGAACATGGTACGTTCCCCTTTGAATTGCTTCATAAGCTTCGCTATCCTGGCACTGACTTCAAGGCAGCATTAAACATTGTTCCTTCCAATTTAGCCAACTTCCACAACTTTTTTTGAATGTCGTCACTTTCTGTACTCCTCCATTATGTTAAACACAATTTCTCAATTACCGTCTATAACCTCCTTCATAACAATATCAGTTTCATATCATGATATTTCCTAAGACATATAACACCTGAGTTATCTATAAACCTAAAGAAATGTTTCGCCTGAGGTGTGAACATAGGCAATTGCTGATTTCATTTTTTTGCTAATTTATGACTGTTCTGATCTGATTCAGGCAGTAAATCTTGGAATATGAACTTGAAGATCTATTTGAAGGAAGATATAGGGATTGAATAGTGGAGGGCTAATAATAATGCAAGAGTGGGTTGCTTGGGTCAATTGAAAATAAGTCACAGAGGTGGGAAGAAAAAATAAAGGAACAATTGTGTACTGGTTTAACACAGGTCTACAGTCTCTATTAAATTATATGAGATTCCCTTGTACACCAAATAAAGAACTGTATCTTAAAAAAAAATAATCCAGAAAGCAGAACAATATTCTGCCATTTGATTACACTGGTTAATTTTGACTATTTAAACCATTATATTTAGATTTAAGTAGACTACTGTTCAAATACATTCATATCAAGGAAATAATCAGCAAAATTGATTTAATTCTTCAGAATGCTACAGCAGTCATTTAACACTGGAAGTAAACAGAGTTATGATATTTACTTCAGTAAATGACAAAGCCCACGTCGATTTTTCACCATATAAAAGCAGAAGAAAAGTAGAAGAAAAAGCAAGAGAATGAACTGCACAAACATTTGGAGATCTTGAGGTTTTAATTTCTCTGAAACCTCCCAAGTTTGGAAATGCGAATACCAAGCTCTGGTGACTGAGTCTATGATTTTGCATTTATTAAAATTTTGATTAAATGCTACATAGTCACAGGCTCCATTCAGATGAAATATATCAGCTGCTCTGGGTATTTTTATCCAAGCATCAAAATCTTCAGCCCCAGTACATAGGACTTTTACATCGTGGTAATAGTATAAGAAACAGCATTGCTATTAGGATACTGAGAAATTTTCATATTGGATTAAAGCTGCTGTGAAAGTGAAGATAGATTGTATTTTACTCAGGAATAAATGTAAAACAAGAGACAACAAATATGATTAAGAGCATATATACAGAAAAATTGAGTATCACACAAATTGAAAATTGAGTTTCCTCAGGTTCCCAAAACTTGAAAAAGATGAAAGTTGCATTACAACTAACATTTCTCAGTTCAGCCACCCAAGGGCAGACTTGTTTTATGTATAGTTGGGAAACAACACTAAACAGTTTCATGTTTGAAAAACTAGGTTGGTTCTTTCTTAAAAAAACAAAAATACCACAAACACATCCCCCACTCTATAAAGGAGAAACTACAGGGATGATATTCTACCCAAAAGCACACAGAGAGTTTCTGATGTAAACTACTCCTTCCTGCTATCAACACTCCTCAAGATCTACTCAGGCATTTACAAGTTCAAAAGGCACATAAAAAACCTTACAGCACCATGCTGTACTTTGACATTATTCTTTTATATAGTCTTCTATGAACAGGGCATTTTGTAGGCTATATGCTACCTGCTTCAGCCACTTGGCACAGGCAAACTTCAACAGTGCTGCTGAGAAGTGAATTTGGAATAACAGCCAAGAGTTAACCAGAGATCTTTGGATAGTCAAGGCCCTTGAAGAAGCAAAGAAACCAAGGAAGAGTAAAAAAATATTTTGAAACGGTACGTTCAGCATTTCTGTGCTTAGTTATCCATTAGTAAATGTAAGGAATAAATAAGGTGGACATAGACTGAGCCCATTTTGTTTTTTCTTACCACCTACACTCTCACATGATTTCTTTCTCATCCCCCAAACCTGCTTAGTACAGACCCTATCTGTAGTTTTTCTCATAGTCTTTGGGAAATAATAAACCCCCTAATGATGGACGTTCTCTACTGAAAAGAGGAATGGATTTTATATTGCTCAGGAGAACATTAATGGATGCATAAAAAAAAATATTACAGAATATTTTGATAGATTTTATTTCTATACATTCCCTGTTCTTAAGATTAACAAACAAGAAACTTGAACAAAAGTGTTTAGTTGCTCAGTAAAGAAATAGCATTCCCAAGCAAGAAAAAATTATCACTTCATATGGAGCCTGAGACAGAGGAATACCTTTCTCTAAATTCAATAAACCAAGCAAATTTAAGACATCAGATCTTCCGAAGGAATTCTCAAAAAAACAAATACAAAGGAATATTTTGTAAGAATGCAGAAGGTCTAACTACTATGTTGTCCCCTATCAAGAGGTAAAAAATACAAAATGCAGTAAATTTTGAGTGTGACAACCATTAAAGTAGGTTTTGTTTGTATTACAGGACTTAAAATTACAAGCAAAGAACAAAAAAATCCAAACCCAACAAAAATTTGAGGTTTCTATATGACAAGAAGATACATGTGCCAAGTATAAAAAAATAATTAAAAAGTCATTACTCAGGAGCAGCATGAAGTTAGTCAATGAAGCTGACTTACACCACATTAATAATTGTCTCATAATTTTTATGAACAAGTAATTAAAATATGTAATTTTGTCTCACACCTTGGAAATGTACATTTTAAAAAGTCTTTATTATGTTTACTCTTGAGAATAAACATTTTTTCTAGATAGTTATCTGAATATATATGACTTTTTTTTTTATGAACTCATGTTCATCAACATGTGTGATGTACACAAGTACCATATGTGATTGGTACTTATCAATGAGAGTGAAATAATGAAATTATTGTATCAATGTCAATTTGTAGTTCAGTTATGAATACCTATGAATTGGTTATATATTGTATCTATTATGTATACATAACATTTTAAATTTACAAGTGTTGTATTTTGCGTGGGTGAAACTATTTCTGACTTACTTTCTGATGCTGACTTGAAATACCTGTTGGTATTTGATGAATGTACTGCGACAATAACTCACAGCTTTGTCAGTGCTGTAATGCATAACAGCAGAACTACCCTACATTGTCAAATATACACACAAAATCTACACAGACTAAGTGCAAGGCTGCTGTTGAATTTACTTTATAGTAAAACCCAGAGGTACCACTGAATATCAGGCCTGTCATTATGCCAAACATTGTATAAACAAGGCTTGATTTAATGCTCATTGAATTAAATGGAAAAAATGTCTCAGATAGAAATGGTTCTTTTTTTCTTAAGACTCTACATCTAAAGTGAGTTAATCCCCAAGTGTGTACAATTCTTACATAAAGCTTAAAAATAACCATAAATACTAAACTTATAAGTGACTATAAATAAATATAGACATAAAAGTACTAATTCTTCTTATTAAGTTATACTTAATTGGCTGATACATCATGGAAGAAAATAAACAATATGAAATTCCAGTGTCTTATGGATCTATTAAAAAAAAAAAAAAAAGGGGGGAATTCCATTTTAAAGGAGGACATGTAAAAAAAGCAAAACAAAACCACAATTTGCTGTGTTGCCCCAGGTTAATTCTTAATTCATATGGCTCAAAGAACTTAGTATTTTTATATATTTCTTGATTAATTGGACAGAAATTTTCAGCTTGTAAACACATGAAAAATGCAATAATTGAAACACAGGATATAATTTTAGAGAAACCAATGCTTATTCAAGAGTATTCAGTCCCATGGGAATTGAACTGCTTTAATTATTTTGATGTGGGATCAGTTATAGTTACAATGGTACAGGTTTTGTGTTTTTGTTTTCTATCCATGCAGAGAAGTTTTGAATGATTTATCTCACTGAATGAAGAAATCAGAGTTGAAAAAGGAATAAATTAGCCCTGATTCATCCTGTTCTTATATAGAATTTTGTTTATACCTTTATTTATTTTTTTTCTAATAAGAAACCAAAAAACCTAGTTCTATTACTGAACATAATTTAATCTTCCTTATGCTTGAGTGTAAATATTTTATTCTTAAAGTAGGTGTGTTTAAATTAGTTTCTTTTTTACTAAACTTACTAGCTAAACTTGGTACCAAACTGCAACTTACTGACATATACTTATATATTTCTATGTACATATATATAAAATTTGTTTGGAAAGGAGGGAATAAATTAAATACCATGATGACTCTGAATAGGTGAATTTTCTTCATGTACATTCTGTTTACATTTGCAATAGCTTTCAAGACAGCCATAACTAATTAACTTAAAAGTGTAATCTATTTTATCTGTTACCTAAAAACAGGTAAAACAGTTGTCCATCCCTAACTTTGCTTGTTTGCAGCCGATTATCTAAGATCCAGCAAATAGCACAGGAACTTCCAGAGCATTAAGGTCTGATCCAGAAAGGAGTGAAACCCCATAAACTCCAATTAGGTAAGCAAACTCCCACTTGAGATTAAGGAACTTCAGTACTTAGTCTTATATTATTTACTCCAGAAGAAGGGAACAGAAGATTATATTATGAGTTTTACAATATTATAGACTAAATTAGGCTATTAAAATTGTATTATCTCACATGGGAATTTGCTAAAAAAAAAAAAAAAAAAAAAAAAGAAAGAAAGAAAGAAAAATATATAACTAGCCAAAGATTTTACCTCCACTGTAACAGTCACTGTCATGAAGAAGAATGAAGAGCATTTCATTGCCAAGTTTTAATGTAACAAGAAAATGCGCGCTTTTTGCCTTGCAACGAACTCGTTTTACAAGAAAGATTCTAATATAGTTTCCCTTTCATACAAGATATAACGATTTTAACACAAAGTAATCTAAGTGAAAAGGTGAACAGAATTCTTTAAAACAGTTAAGAGAAATATTGAAATATTCAATGGAAATATTTACAGAAATTTTTTTAATGTAACTACAAAAGTAAGCACAAAGCACTATTTTGTTCAGCAAGAATTTTCTGCTTTTCTGTAAATCTAAATACATTGATTAGAAGCAGTATGTTAGAAGTACTGATAACAGAGGCTAGAAAAAGGTGTACGTCTGCAATGAGAATACAAAAAATGTAAGTCAATACAGAAACTTGTCTGTAACTTGTACCACAGTTCTTGAAACTCTCAGATCTTTGAACTTCTCCATATTCTGGTTCAGTGAACGCATCAATGGATACTAAAACTGGAGAAATGCCTGAATAGCACCATCACCCTCAAGGCAGCCAGGTCTCTGAATAGACTCTCCTTCAGGATTCTGGCTAGAAGAGGAAGACAGGAGAAAAGAATGCAATGAAGTAGCAAAATAATCACGAACACCAAGGTACCTAATTTTCAATTATATTTAATAGTCTTAATTCTACTCACCTTCTCCTGGTTTCCAGATTCTTCAGCTTTCACCTGACTAATCCTGCGTAATTACAACTCACAGTGCTCTGGGTGCTCATCAGTACTGTCTCCTTGTGCAACTATATAATTATGCAATGAAAAAGGGGGATTTGCCCCTAGTATTTCCATAATGAACATATTGTTGATGGGAAGTCATAGAAATATGTAACACTTTCACAGGGGAAATAAATTTCAAAGTAAGGAATTAGAATGATGCATGGATAACAGCATACTTAGTAATATACTGAAATAATAGTAACTATTTGTACATAGGTATAAAACCCAAAAATCCTAAGCAGCTATAACTGTGGAAGAAGCAAATTTAAAAATTTATTCCAAGCAAGCTTTCATAAATATTTCCATTTGCAATAAATGAAAGATGTTTGAAAGAGAATTTTGAATACGGTGCACACAACTCACATAGAATGATGACAGCCTATGCAGTGTTTTAGCATATGCAGACCAGACTACAAGTAGAGTCCGACAAAACCTAAGAAGGCAGACCTGGCTAAGAGTCAGGAGTCACGCTTATTAAATTGAACTCTCAGGGGTATCATGCAATCAGGGGTCACAATCGAGGCAACAGAAGCAATGTCACGATATCAGAGAAAGGGCCAATTCAGACCTGCTCCCTGACAGGCAGTGAGGTCACGGCTTGCGGCAAATAACTGTATTAAAAGGGAATATTCTCTGCACACTTTTAGAACTGTCATCTGAACAAACAAAGCCAGGTCACTGGTAGGTTAAATCAGTACTTTCTGCCTCAGCAGCACATAGCTTCTTTTCTTTTTACATTCGCTACTAATTTCTCAATTACCAAATATACTTCAGCTACTAAAGCATATTGTCAGTAAATTTAACTTTGAAATACACAGTAGTGTTTAAATTCCTCCTTTTCAGAAGTTAAATTATATCCCGATCTCTTGATAAACTGAAAACTACTGAGCTTGCTTCTTATTAGAAAACAAAAAGCATACAAGTGCTTTAGCAAAATGACTTTCCACAGTCAATTTCTTAGTCAGCCTGATACTCAATCTGCATTTAGAAACCATTCAAAAAATTAAAATTACTCATAATCTGCTTGTTTAAAGATGATTGTGAAAGAGAAATTAAGTTATTTTGTGTGGCTACATGGATTTTGTTGTCTCATTACCTGGACTGACTTACCTATAAGATTCTACAAATACAGTAGTTACTGAAATTACGACCATGTTGGATTAGCTAACCTGCCAAGAAACCTGCAAAGGATGAACTATTCTAGAATGTCATGTAAATAAAATTTTATTCAAAAATATATCTGTATGCAGTACTTCTTAGGAATATGAGAAAAAATACATATGTAAATAGTGGAAAATTCAGTATTTCTGCCTTTTTTATATGCATAAGCCACATAAAATATCTGCAGTGCATACATCAAAACAGCACAAACCTACAAATTTCAAACAACTGCTAACATGTTTCCGTATTGCAGATGATAAGAATTGAACTGTGAAGTTATGAAGTTGGAAGATGTCCATTAATGAAATAACAATATAAAAGTTACACAGATATAACTGCATAATTGTACATTTTCACTAAAATGTTTGAGTTACTTGCAGTTCATTGTAATATCATCTAAATCTACCACACATACTATTTTATAGATTATATGACATTTTTAAAAGGTATAGAACTTTGCTATAAGGGTTAGTATTGAACCACACAACATTTTTAATACCTAGATATCAATTTTGAAGTAATTTTAATGTTTTGCTTGAAAAATATTGCACACTATGAATATATATAATGTATATGAATTACAATGTTATTACTTATAAAAAAGAAAGAGACTTAAATGTGTGTTTCATATTAAATACATGAAAATGGCTTTTTTGGAATACTGTAGATCTCTAGCCTCATTAACATTCTTCATAACACCATATTTCTCATTACAGAATAGGAGAAAATGAATTCCTGTATAAAAAACTTAAATCAATTACATTTTCAAATCAAAGAAAAGCTCTGGGGTGAAGGCCTTCCTTTATTTCACCTCTGAAAGTACTTAAAATATGCATATTTTTATAGCTACAGGAAACATTTATTTCATTGTACATTTAAAACATGTCATGTTGTCCAACGGAAATAAGATTTGTACCTATAAAATATTTCTAAGAATGCATTCTATCCCTTGTCCATAGCTAAGCATTTGTGCAATGCAACATTCATGACACAGACTATACACTTTCTGTGGCCTATATGAAAATAACATTTGTATAGCAATATGATTTTAATGCTTGAAATACTCACTTTGGAAAATACTTGGGGTATATCTCAAAATGCACTTTTAATGACCTCTTCATTAGCAATTAGTTTTTTGAAGTGTAAAAAGACTATTGGATACTGTTCAGAAAAAGCAAAACAAATAAACAAACCAACCCTTATTGACTACAGTCCCCAGGCATCCAAACAGATGGCAACAAATTCAACAATTACCTTTAACTAGACGTACTAAATCCAAGTGCTGTAACATTATTTTAGAGGAATTTAGCCAAACCTATTCTCCCTTACCCCCTCCAACGAAACCATTTGGATTTAACTTGTTGCTAAAATTATCTCTTTTGCACTCTAAGACCTGGGTCACAACCTTACTTAGGGACAGGAAATAGTTATCAGGTCACTGAATGGTCAAATGAAAAAAGGATTTGAAATGCTTCGGTACTCAGGGATCTATTCATCCAAAATGACTGCCTTATGCAGTATTAAAAGCTGTGGATCTGAATGTGGAGTCAACTTCTTCACATACACAGTGGCTGAGATGCAGATGTCTACACTACTGAGCTTTTGGCCATAAAATGTCAAGGAAAGAAAAGAGGTAGAATCTCAGTAAGTGCAGATAAAATTATCTGAACTATTGTGTTACCTTATTCAACAATGAGAAAAAATAGTACTTAACCTCTGATGACAGTTTGGGTGAAATCTCATTCCCACTGAAGTCATCATTGAATAGTTACTAGAAAGCAGTAAGACTTTTTTTTTTTTTTTTTTTTAAATGTGTAAT
>JAVJGJ010000057.1:41355534-41368283 GCA_035590215.1 Microhierax caerulescens | reverse complement strand
AGGTTAAAGACTAGAAAATTACTATGCCATGAAAGCACAGGTGACAGCCTACACATTGTACAAAATCCAGGTTTGGAAGTTTTTTGGAACAAACACATACACTCTTTAGCTTAGAGACCACATTTACTTTTGATGCACTAATAAAGTCCTTAGACCACCACAAATTACCACAGTCTGCAAAACAGAGACAGGAACAAAGAGATAATACATAGGCAGGTGAAACGTGGTCAGAAACCTTTAACATATGAATACAGGAATCCTGAAGACTAGAACCACGGTGAGAATTCATAAAATTAAGTTGCTGTATAGTACTTATGGCAAATACCTCCTGTTCAGGAACTTCAGGCAAACAGGAAAAAAAAAAAATTTTAATTGACTGTGAAAAGCAAAAACATTAATATAAATGTTATATGTCTAGGTCATTTATAAATAAATATTCAGGCACTGAACTGCATGGCATAAATGCACATAAATGATGTTTTACATATTTATTTTTAAACATATACCATAATTTCTGGATTACTTCATTCCACGAAGGCTGAAAAAATCCTACACTATCATTGATAGACAGGAGGCTAGAAAATTAGGCACAGATTTCATTTTTTAGTTTTATTTTATAATAAGAAACTGGGCCACTAGAACTATGTAACTGAAGCTTGAGTGTGTGCACTGTAAGGCCCCTGCAGTCTTTTACAACTTTTCAGCGTACCGCTGTTGTGAACTGGGTTTGCACTCTGCCAGCAGAGCAGCTCTGACCCATGGAGAGCACTCCTTCAGATCAACACTGCCTCAGGCTTTACCGCTTTCTCCAAGAAGTCTTACATTTCAGGCATCAAGTTGAATTTCTTCTGGAGATGATTAACCCAAACCCATGACAGATTTTTTCCAAGATATCCAACTCCTTATGTTTATTTTATCCTGGCTCTTTTTGGATGTACTGGACACAAGTAACCTACTCATTTTACATGTTAAAGGGCTGGTGGAGAGCCATTAATTCCTTAAAATGAGAAAATATTTCAGTGCGAGAGTTCTGTTGTGTGAGCTCAAACTAAATAATATGAAACAAAGCTATAGAATTTTGACTTTAAAAGATAGATCCCCTTCCACACTACAGGTTTCTGTAACACATTTTCATCACATTTCAGGACAGATCATGCATTCTCTGGAAATGCACTATTCTGTCATTTTTCTCAGTGCTGCATGGTTCAGAAACTGCTTCCCTAACATGGCATACAAGTTTAAAGCTTGGGAGGTATGTAATAATTGCATTGTATTGTAAGAATGGCAATTCAGCTAGTAGAATTGCAGCAAGGCCAGATTTAGATTGTGGTTATTAATTTTTCAGACCACAGCTCAGTAAAAGATGACTTAATTTAGAAATGGATGTTTACAAACAATGTACTTCCTGGGAGTTGATGCCATTTATATTTTTCCACTGAAAATAGCTGGGTTTGTCTTTTAGAAATTAGCTAACACAAATTATTAGCTATAGTTCAATGTCTTTTTAAATGCCCTTAAATAACAAACAACAAACGATTTAAGGTACAGAAATAATGAACATTAGCATTCCACTCTCAACACCTTCTATTTACTCTCTTGCAGATATTAAAAAGTATCAGTGATTTGAATCAATGTAAATTCTATTTAATTACTGCATATACCTTTTCTTCAATGTATTCATATTGCATAATACAGAAAATCTAAGAAACTATGTTGATTATTATGTAACCATATTTTCATGAGCTTACATATTTAACTCAAAAGTAACCTTAAAATTCCACTTTCTGAAGTCTCTAGTTCACATTTTTAATTAGCACTAGTAATAACAATCTATAAAAATGTTTCACCATATTTTTCACTTGAGATTACAAGAAGTTTCATAATTGTGAACTATCAGAAAGCTGGAAAACAGATGACTTTAAATGGATCCTTGATATTTATATTCCAGTCATATGACATAATCACAAGATCATTTTACCTCTTACTCTTGTTCCAATATGAAAAATAAATGTTATTTCTACTGACAATTTAAAGAGAAATGAATAAATATTTCCATAATTAAAAGCAACCTGAGAAAGCATAATCTATTCATTATTAAATTTGTATTGGTGAAATCTGTCTTAACATTATACCCATTACGTTTTCTTTAGTCACCAATTAGCATAAAATGACAGGAAATACAGTACTGCCAATTAGAACTACAGGTTCCCAAACTACAGTAAACATATCTTGACAGCATAGTCCAATGCATTTTTCATATAGTTAAACTTCCTGGCAGTGGTCATTGAGCACACTCCTGGGTAAAGTCAAGTTGTATTGTTTCCACTCCTTTGAAGTATATGGTATAGATGTGCCACTGCTGGATATTGATATGACTAAATAAATGTACTATATGTGCCAATAAATCACTTAATCTACATAATTAATTAGAGCATAGTCTATGAAATTCTGAGAAACTAACTGAATTATACCCAACTAGTACTTGGCTAGTTTGATTGGACTTTCAGCTGATCTACTGTATCCTTCCAACTTGCTCTGCAGATTGGAATCCAGTTTCCCATTCCATCAAACAGAAATTATTTGGATAACCCACCAAAATTGTTGAGGTAGATGGATTAAGGAGGATTCCAAAAGATATACACTGTTCCCAAAGCTTGTAGCAAAACAGCGTGCTAGGCCTCGGGGCTCATTCTTTAGGTTTAAGCTGCTGTGCCAGGACAAAGCACTCACACTGTTGGTTGGAAAAGTAGGTATCCTTCCTCTGTGTAAATGAAATTACAGGCCCTGTAATTACAGACCCACAGCAGGCAGAGATGCTGTGTTACACAATTCAGCCAGGACTAACACTAACTGGAATTTCCCAAGAGAAGGAGTCAAGGGTAGATTCTTCCTTCAATTCCTGATCTACTTTATCCAAAATAGTCAGACTATTTTACGTTAAATCAATAACTGAAATAGCCTCCAGACAACAAGAGGAGACACAGTTAAAAAGCTTTCCAAAAATATGCTTTGCTGAAAAATAGGAAATGATAAAAATTATTTGTGTTTCTTATAATGTTTCCAAAATTTTGAGATCTTTGAAATATCAGCAGCTACAAAACACAAAAATGTCCAAGAATTTTCATGAAAAGAGTAAACAGGCATATTTTGTTTGTCAATGAACTAGCACTAACTGAAAATCAACAATCATGGTGGAAGCATAAGCTTATCACATAAAAACCCCCAGTGTAATAGACATAATCCCAGGAAATGTCCAGCAAATCATCAGAAGTGAAAGTACATCAAAAGTCAGGCTTTCCTCTGTCTTCAGGTTTTTTATCAGGCTATAGCTTCTTAAAAGAAGCAGTAATCACATATTTATAGTTCCATATTCTGTGGCTTCACAACCTACTGATGTTAATGTCACAATATATGATTTAAATAATAGTTTTAATGAAACTGTATTATACAATTACCACATGCATTACATGAATTTTAAAGAAACTGAAACAGAATCTAGAGAGAAAGCAACAGTATTACAATATACACTTTGATACTAGAAATCACACCAGAGAGTAATTGTTAGTAATTTACTTTCCTTTCAAAACATACAACTATAAAATCATAACTTCTATGCTTATTGAATTCATATACCTACTTATACTCATGGTATATGCATACATATTTGTGTGTGTATATACATATATATTGTATGTATATGTATTGACACATACACATATATATAACAAACACATGCACTAACACACAATTAATTACATTCCCATAGTTAATGCCTTCAAACGTTGCTTGTATTTTTAAATGTTAGGTTCTTGTCTGTCAGGACACTCGTGCTGTTGAAGCATGTCATACAAAGGGGTTTGTCTCTGCCTAACTTCTGTGTGCTGATGTGGTACAAATGTGAAATAATTGTCCCCTGTGGGGATTTTTATAACATCAGTGAGTAAAGCATGACTCTTCTAAAATTCAATAAAAATTTATGATGTCACTTAAGTTTTGAAAATGTATTTTCCTACAATGTTTATGTTACATTAGAGATACGTGAATTGTCTCACGGGATTAAATTTATGCAAAAGTTTTCAGTTAGATATTAGCATTTTGCATGCCAGCTCATCACAACTTCTGTCACATGAAAATAGTTGAATATTGCACTAACACTATGACCTCGCTCTGTTTAGCTATTCCTTTACAGATGCTGCATGATACTACACTATCACTATGATGCGGTAGTTTAGATGAGAAGGCAAATTATGACACAATATAACCCTTATCCCATAAACACACAACCATCAGATATTAAGCTCATTCCTTTTCAGTCTTCATTTTTATATCTCTTATTTTTTTATTCTTTTGTCTTATTTGTATTTTTGAACACAAACGAAAGACGCAATAAAGACAAAAGACATTTGTTACACATTTTAACTGGATTACCTCTTAAATATTCACTACCATGATGTGTTCAGTTTGAAAATCTAAAACCATTCTAATTGTTTCACTTCTGAGGACATCCTGTTTCAAAAGTAGTGATTCTATTATTTAACAGAATTCCTCCTTGAATGGAGGAAGCTTATTTCCACCATGCAATGGACTGGCCTGCATTCTCTCCTGGCTTAAAATATGGTGTCCACAAGACTTATAGGTACAGAGTGAAAACAGTGCACCTTCTTGTTACAGAAAGAACTCCCATCACAGAACAGACCCACAGAAATCTATTCCAGGCAAAAGAGGAAGAAATGGTCAAAAGGTGAGAGAGGGGAAATGGGAAACACACTTTTCTGTGAGTGAGGGAAGAAATTACAAATAACACAATTCTCTGAAATTATTGTGCAGGTGCTTTGCTTTACAGTAGATAACATGCAAAGTTTTACCAAATTCTAAATTTAGAACCTCTTAGTTCCGTTTGAGGGTATCTCACATACACATAAATTTGTGCTGCACTCTGGGCTCTAGCTCACAACTAGTGTTTTCTGGCCATGCCATCTGAAGTAGCAATGCCTTAGGTAGAAGGACAAATTTATATTCTGGTTAAGAAAAAGGGTGTTGCTTATCCTCTAGAAGGCAACAGATTGCATGTAAGCACACAATAAGACTGCTGAAAAAAGAATCTCAGATTATTAGCTGTCCAAAGGAGTACAATGGTCCTTGAAATGAAAGATAAACAAGAGTGCCACTACAGTGCTTGCCTTTTGATGTCTAGTCTGCTGTGGTGCCTTCTCTCCATGTATTTAAAAAGTAATTTTGGTAATATTTTGGATGCATACATTGGCTTTCCTAAATGAAGGGAAATGTTTCTAGGCAGGAACAGATAAACTGGTGGCAGAAAAGCTCTGCTGAACGTACAATGACTTTAGGGTACTGAACCTGGGATCAAACTTCTCTCTTCGACGTGGCTTTGAACATTCACACTACTGCTTGTAAGCTTTGAGCACCCAGTGTTTTGCAGACAGGCTGCATGTCCTGTTTCTCCAGGATACGTCACATTTGAGCATATAAGTATATGCCACAGGAACAGATGTGAGATACTGGGAACACTAAATCAGGCACAGTATATAGTATATATTCTAGGTAAATTCATGCTTGGATCCAAGGCAAGTAATCATGCAAACATTTTTCCGCTTCAATATTCACCAAGAATTGTTTCCAACCAAATTTGAGCATGGGTTTATGAATGTGAGGCAAATCCAGACTTTCATATAACTAGGTTAATTGACTCAATTGCAGTTTGGGTGTACTCTGGTTGCACACCTGTCTCAGGTTCTAATTTCTATCCTTATTCAGTGAATGTTAATACAGTTTTATTATTTTTAATTTTACTTTGTGGGATTGGGAATAAATCAGATATATCTACAGATACGTAACACAGAATATAGCTGTGTCTTTGAGAAAGATAAAAAGACAGAGGCAACAACTGACAACTTACTGAGCACACTATTGAGTTGCAAAAGGAATCAAAACAGTCTAAAAACAATGCCTCTGGAGATGCTCAGCTTCTGACATCATGGGTATTTTAAATCGACCTGGTCTTACTCTAATTGTACTGAAACCAAGGATAGTTTTAACATGAATTTCAACAGTAAAACAGCTACACCAGTGTTTAAATGTTTTTGGAAAGCCAATTTTATATTTACATGCTGAAGGTTCTTTTCTTGTCTTCAAGAAGACAAGAAAGTCAAATGGTGTTTTGTTAGGGAATATATGTGAAAGTAGCTTCCTAAAAACACGTTAATGATTGTCAGAAATCAATAGCTGGCTTGAGAAAATGTGACAATAAGATGAAGAATTTGAAATGGTATTTCATTTATAAAATTTTATTCTAGTCCTTTATATTTTATACCTCTGTGACATGCTTTGATGTTTTTTTATGATGAAGATTTAACAATAATAATAAATAAATAAATTAGTCACTAGTTCATTACAAATTAATGTCTAGGAGCACCCCCCTGCTCTCCCCAATGAATTGAAATGTTTCACTGATATAACTTGAGATATCCAGGAACAGATAAAGACCTTAAACTCCTGCTTTCTATTTGTGCATACTGTTTTACATTTCAAGTAGGCTTGCTTAAAAGACATTACAAGTTATATATGCTTATATGCATAAAGCTAAAGTAAAATACTTGTTCATACCTTCAAAGTAACCAGCATATATAGGCTGTGTCTTCCTTGGTGGTTTCACATGGAGATGTTTATTTTCATTGTTTTTGAACAACGCCAGGCACACAGCTGGGTCTAGATGACAAGAACAAGTTAAAATCAAAGGTCAGACCTGGCTCATTCATTCCTTCAAGCAGTTTTTCACCTTTTAGCCACTTAATAAATGAAAATACCTTTAAAAGTAGGTTTTATATTCACAAAGGATTATACTTTGTAAAATAAAGCAACATAAATACATGTGCAACTAAGAATCAAAGTCACTATTTTGCAGGATTGTAACACTATTAATCTTTTACCTAGTTCATCTCCAAATTAAAAATAAATTCTAAAGCATATATTTCCAGAAAACATTAAACCCCCCCTGCTTTTAAAGCTTGAAATTAAAGCAGAAATATTAGCAGAATATAGGCCAAGCACTGTTTCTAAAAGTTTGGTTCAGAACTATTCAGCAGGCTAAATCAAGTCATGTATACCTATAACATATTAACAGGAGGAAGTTCATTTTTTAAGGCTAAACTTAAAGATAATAAGCTAACCTTCTTCCATGTCCCATCTTTATTGAAATAAAAAATACTCCAAAAATCTTTTTATACCACACTACAAAATCTTCAGTAGTTTCCTGTTATTTTGAAAACTTTACAAAGAAGCAAATGAGCACAGAATTGTATATAAACCTAGATAAATATGTTCCTAGACTGGAAAAAAAAAAGAAGTTTAATTAAAAAAGAACCACAGAGGTCAGGAAAGGTGATTTTCATGCATTATTTTTTATGTGAAGGAAGAATTGTTTGCTTGACATAGAAAGAAAGCAGGAGTTTCAGGGAAACAGTGGGTTAGGAAGAATGTGAAAATTCTAAGCACAGTGCAGAACAGACCAGCCAATTATTACTAAAAAAAACCCCAACCCAAACAAAACAAAAACCACAATCAAACAAAAACACACACCAAAAACCAAACCCCCCAAACCCTCAAACAAACAAACAAGCAAAAAAAACCTGAGAAGAATGTAGAAACAAAAGCAGATACATAATAATGAGCAAAAGTATATAGGGTTTTGCAGGTATGACACTAGGCATAAGATGAGTAAGAGAAAGCCAAAGGAAAAATCAAACGAATATGTTTCATATGGTTAGAAGAAGAAGAAAATAACAAAAGCAGAGAAATATACCTTCCTGTATATCTGAGAAACAATGAGGCAGAAGTGGTTTGTCTACAAAGATGACTACAAACTGTAAGAAAAGAGTAGAAACTAATAAAAGTCAAGAGGAACAGCAAGAGAACTTAGCAAGAAAGTAGATATAGCAAGGAAAGGATCTAAATTTTCACAAAGAATGCAAGTGTAGCAAAAATGAGTATGTAAGACACTGCCAGAACAGACAGAGCAGTAAAACAGATGAGATGGAAAGACTCAAAAGAGCCTTCAGACAGAATACATTTACATGACTATTCACATCTGATGCTTCAGAGTTTGTTACATGACCTTGTTGGTGTTTATTAGAGTTTATAAGAGCATCTATAATACTGCATCAAATTAAGTAGGGTTTTTTTGTGTGTGTCCTTATTTATGGAAATAAAGGATCAGAATGCCCTGTTAAATCAATGTGCACTTTTTTACAAAGTTTAACAGCAATTTATAAAATTGGTTTTGACTAGACCTCTATAATTGCAGTAGACTCTTCAGTTACAAATTAATGGAACATAAAAGGATCTGAAGAGCTCCACTTTTTCTCAGAGAATGCTCTCTTGACACAAGCAGGCATCCTGAAACTTTGCCTTGTAAGCCCGGAGATGTCTAACTGGGTGTGGATACTTTCAGAGAGAGCGCGTTGACAAAACGCATCAGAATGTTATGGTATTCTTTGTCAGCCCACACTGCAACAGCATTTGGTTGACAGAATGTTCTTAATGGTGTTGGTTTCTCACAAAGCAGCAAACTTGACTAACAAAGGAATCAAATGGAAGTAAGTTAGGCCATGCCTTCTTCCCCAGGCAGAATCAGTAATACTTTACACTTTGTTACCTCAAATTATCTAGAAGAAGCTCTCGCATATTGTATGATTATTATAGCTTCCAAATTAAGCCAGATGTCAAATTTAAAGTAATTTTAACCCACTTTTACTAACTAAAGTATAAATTCAATGAAACAACACAAGTACAGTAAATAATTGTTATACTCCACTAGTTTTAAAGGTATTATTAGACTTATTCTGATCACTTTATTCACAAACTGGATTACCAGGTTTGTAGGTATTTTCACTTTGCATAGATTATGCATAAAGTATGCCTATTTTGGCATGTCTCCCAACTAAAAAATAAATTTGTAGCAAGCCAGTTCTTCATGGTAGCAAATATTTGGGGGGAGTAGATCACAGTAAGATTTGTGATAAAAATATCTTGCAATAGTAATACATTATATTTTAACAGTTCTCACTGACATTTTAAGTAACGGAAGTTATAAAAATATTTAAAGTATGAATTATTATTGTGTTTTCTGTATTTGTAAGATAAATAGCCATACAAATAAAATACATGGATAAAAAATTTACAGAATAATATTTTTTATAATTACAATTTTCCAGCACCCGCTGTTGGAAACTGATAGTGTTAGTAAAAAGACTTCTGGCTTCTTCTAGCTTTATGCTAGTTACAAAGCCAGTGTTTCTCATCAACAGAAGACCAAAGACAAAGTGACAAAATTAATTAAAAACTCCTATGCCTAAATGTGATTGAGGATTTCTATAATTCCTTAAATAACTTACTTTTTGCCTATGTGAGTCTATTGAAATTGTTTCAAAATGTTTTAAAAATTTCATCTTTCCTTAATCCAGCCTCTCACCCAATTCCATGAAAACTCCATCCAGTCCAAAGTTAAACTATACCACGGATATTTGGGTGAAGTCACATGAAGTTACTAGCTCCAACCTAGACTTTTCAAAGATTTATTTGTGCACAAGGATATCAGTAGTAAAGAAGGTCCATGAACTGGGAAGAGAGGAAAATGATGGAAATTGTTCTTCTAAGAGACTTCTATCAGAAGTTATCTTTGAGTCTTTGCAAATAATTTAAATAATCTACAGGGATTTAACACAGTGCCAGACTACTTGAATTTGTACCTACCTGGATCACCTCAACCATTGCCTACAGCTCTTTTGTTATTAAAAATGAGTCCTTTTCTTTATCTAGTCCCAAATGTAGGCAATATTACATAGATTACTTTATAATACTAGTGCTTTTCAGTCTCTGAGCAAGCTAGGGAAATGAACTGCATGTATGCTTTGATGACAAGCAATCAAATGTTTTAGATTTCACACAGAGAACTGTGAAAGAGTCCAATAGTTCAAAATCATACAAATATCTTCCTGGACTCTGGCATACTCATTTAAATGTGGCTTATTAGACAATGATCTGTGCTGGCAATCTAGGAACCAGGGAGGTAATTTAATGCACATTGCTTGGCTGACTCCAAATATAGAAGATAAGTTGGACAAACACAAGAAATGTTATAGAAACAATATGGAAGGAATAGTTACTGCCTGATCTATCATCACATTTGTTAAACAACTTCTTGATAATATGTGAAACTGGAAGAATTAATATTTGCCATTCATTTTTGTTGTGCGCTATCTATAATTAGAAAAACATAAACATATCTGTGCCAACTTTAAAGAGCTGATAAATGAAAGTAGCACACAGTGACAGATACTTATCTATAAGATAATTAAATTTGTAAATTCATTTTGAAGAAAGACCACATTTAGTTCCATCATTAAACAGCAATGAGAACTCCAACTCATCCATGGCTGAAGTTCCTAGATGATACCACTACATGGAATACACAGCAACAACAGAAGTAGATTTCTTTCTGCTACTAAGAAAATATAGATGAATGGTCATTTATGTAATGTGTAACAAGGAATAATAATATCCCCCAGGTTTTTATTCTAACTGTTGATAATTCCACAACTCAATGTTGTATACTCAGATCATATGTTCTGGAGTTGTGGCTTTTGAGGGGGGTGGGTTGGGATTTTGTTATGGGTTGGTTTTTTTGTTTAATTAGTATTGCATTGCTGTCTTAAATTCTAAACTACCGCTAAAAAATATTTGCTGACCTCTATGAAATATCTTTATCATTGTGCTCTGGTTCTAGGAGTCAAGGCCCACTCCAGCTGCTTTTTACCTTTTTTTTTTTTTTGTTCTACCTATGTGTCAGCAAAAATTACCATCTGATGCAGTCAGTCACTGACAAGAGAGCTTTCCTTTGGAAAGAAATTGTTAAACAAAGTAATACAGCTCTAGGAGATAGAGGCTGAGAGCAAGACATGGCTTCCAGCTACTTTAAAAGAAAAAGAAGTTGACTTTCAGAGGCTACTACAAAATCCACTGCATCAAGGAAATTCAAAGTTAAGCAAGAAATTCTGTACTGCTGTGCCAAGACAGCTTTAGGAAGCTAAGAGTGTTATGAGTCATAGATGCTTAATTTTTTTAAGCATAGTGAGGTGCATTAATGTCTTCTATATTTCGATTTTTAATTAGAATTTCCACAGAATTTTAGGCACCCCTGATAAAACAGGAATATTTCTGACATAATGCCAGTTTTACTCGGCTGCAAAATTTCTGGTTTCTTCCCACACTTTTTGTATTATCTTACTGTGGAGTAAAAATAGTTGAAGCAGACACAGCCTACATTTGGTATCGTTAAAATACAGGCCACAACTTTATTCAACTACATAAACAAGCATACATAACTGTAGTGGATTAGGGCATAACAGGCCTTAAGGCCATTAGTTGGTGGGACTGGTCTACTGCAATATAAGCATTGCCTGAATCACTCCCTGTTCTAAGGTTATGCTACTTTAAGCTCTTCCTTGTAATACAAACCACAGGATCCAGTGCACTTGCCAGTATTTTCCATATTTTTTTCACTACTGAGAAGGTACATGGCCAGACATATGAGGTAAGATATTTCTCAGTTACTTCTACATATCTACAGTTTAACTCTGTACTTCAGCCAATCACTCTCAGTTTTGTGTCTAGGCAATGGAGAACTATAAGTGCTTTTACAGTGAGATTCAAGTAGCCTGTTTTTTAATTGCTTTAGGAGGAAATTAATAGCATTTAAGGTATCTATTTCTTTCCATAAAAGAATGCAGATGGCTAGCTCAGATATGGACTTCTATAATTTATCAAATTAATCCCATCACTGTTGTGCTAAGAGAAAACATGTTTTAGATGGAAAATGAAAAGAAATAAATTCCCACACCTGAGGATGTTAAGAACTGAACCTGTTCATGAGTGTTCAATCCAAGCTCCAATCCAACAGATGCCTTGAATAGATTAATGAGCAACTGTAAAACTCTCTGAATGGAAGCTGATTTAACACTTTGCATTTGCGAATCTAAGGCATAAGGCAAAACTTTGATAGCATATGGAAGCAAACAGCATACTCTGACAGGACATTTGTTTCTACAAAACCCATCAGTAACTTAGCAGTACTTGCAATAATAAGATCATTACCATAGACCGTTCAACAGCACATAAAATATGTTTGGTATGATGCCAAAATCTTAGAATAAAAGCTAAAAGTTTATTTGTTAATAGCTTATAATTTATGTATCTAGAACCTTTAGATGCTTTGCTTTTTGTCAGAACTTAAGTGTTTTGCTTTTAAGTCAAATGTGTAGTAATAAATGGATATAACATAGAAAACAGCTTTTTTACACCTCACAATTCACACTTTAAGTGGATGCTGGCCTCTTATTTTCTAGTGGGTAGGAATCTCTATCGCTAACAAAATTATTTAGAAGGTATTACCACACCTTCTACTATGTTAATTCAGGAAGCTAAAATGGAAACAGTTGAAATTGTAACACTGAGGACCTGAAAATTCTAAGTAAAGAACAGAAATAATAACACTTAAAATATATCCTACGACATTTCATACATAGATGCAGTAAGTACAAGATGGGCAAAGCTCATTTCAGAGGAGATGAAGGTGATGGTATGCTAATTTCTATAGAAATGCTAAGACAGTGTTGACATTTACTTATTCAGATGCATTTCAATCTGCTTTTAAATACTAGAAGGAATAAAGCCTC
>JAVJGJ010000057.1:41326482-41355434 GCA_035590215.1 Microhierax caerulescens | reverse complement strand
CCTCTTATGAAACACCTGCTTCAGTAGGATTAAACTCACAGCAATGGCCTAAGATTGTGAACTCTTTCTCTCTAGGTATACTGGAATTGCAGTAAGTATTCTAGCATGAGCTGTACCACACAGAGATCCAAGAAAGATACTGACAGCCTAACGGCTCTGGTTACAGTTTCCTGATCCAGAGCTGGCTACCCTCAGGAGGTATATATACTCTAATTTAAATGCTGTAAAGTCTCTCTCTTCAACCAGACCCTGAAAAAGACCCTGGCTTGCTCTCACCACTTCAGAGGAGCTAGCTGATGTAAAACATAGTTATAAACACGGAGATTCTTCTCACATGAAGAATATTCCATCAGGATAATTTTAGGATAATTTTTTTCAGCTGAGATTTAGCATCAGTCTAAGATAAAAATACTTGTTTAGTTGATAAGGTCTACCTGGTCCTTATTGACCAAGGAAGGGCTGACTTTGCCAGTGTGGTATATAAGAAAGCACAGTTGGCTTGATAATCTTTGTACTGAAAAAGGATTGATATGCAATATTTTTAGTCATATTTCTTGGTTCTGGAAATTACGCTTTCTGCTTATGTGAAAAAAAGACTGTGATTTTTAATGCTGTCAGAGAACTGTATATAGAAAAATTATATATATGGGTTATTTTTGTGCTTGTGATAATAGTCAGAAATACAAAATATGTCTATATGAGGCAGTGTCAGGGACAGAAAATTTGAACCTATAAAAACATTGTGCAAAAGTTTTGTTAATTTTTTTAAAACTAGTAATATACTTTGAGAATATTCCAAGTGGTACATTAAAAATCTCAACACCCATATACTATATTGAATAAACTGAACAAAGTGAATATAAACATATCTAAAAAATCCATTAGAACTACAACAAAAATGGGATAGCAAATTTGATATGCTCAATCAGACATTTATGACTGGATTAATTACTACTAATGTAAACCAGAAAGCATATAGAAAAAAAGATGATATAACCTAATAAGCTCTATTCATTTAAAAATGATACAGAGGCTATCACATGGAATATATGTAAACAACTCAGCTACACAGCAGATATTTACTTTTTTTTTTCTAATGTAACATGGTAGGGCATCATGGGAAGCTAACAAGATTTAAATAAAATAAGTAACCTCCTATCCATTTTTTCTCCTTTAACAATAAAGCATAATTTGCTGATTACACGCCTGTGTAATTTAATAATAATTTAAACTAGAGACCTTTTCTTGTCATATTTACTTTTAGGAATGATATTTAAAGTAGAACAAAACATACAAAGAAACATTTTTCTTAACTTTATCTGTAGGCTGATTTTTTCCCTTCAGAGCGCAAAATGTCTTTCAATATTTTCAACACTTAATGCAGAAGAGATTTGCAAAGTTATACAAAAGAGGAAAATTAACTGTAGTTTGTGATAGAATTAAAAACAAAAAAGTAAATAAAGATAAACTTTCCAAAGACTATTTAGAGTTAGGTCCTGTTGCCAATCAGGCTCTTACATATTTTAATGTTTCTTATACTAGCAATATGCTCTTAATATTTTTATTAACATATTCCATTAGCATATCATACTAATAGTTAATGATTCTAAGAAAGGTTCATTGATATAAGAAGTATCTGAGAAGAACCAGAAGACAATTACAGAGAGGCTGGATAAACACAATCTATTTCCACAATGCATATTTAATATAATAAATATGACTTCATTTCATATGTCTCTAAATATAATTTTCATAATAGTTCCTGCCTATCAATAATTTTAACCTGATACTCTCCCAAGAGGAAAATACAAGCACAAAATGCAGAAATATAAATTCCATATCTAGAAAAAGAGATACATGAACAAAAAGAATCAAAATTTCTGTTTAGCATAGTTGTCACATACTCATCTTCATAATACAGTAGAAAAATTTAAAAAATCTGAATATTTTATCACTAGAACAAGTTGACTTAAATTGAGTTGCTTTTACAGAATCACACTCCACCTTTATTCAAATTAATGTTTAATGTTGTGCAAGCAAACTTTTTAAAAGAGAGACACTATTTTGAGATTTAAGAGTAGAAAAATTTCATCAATATAACCATTTTTTAACTGTTGACTTACCTAAATTTTTATTACTGTATTTTTGGGGCTTCATTTTATGGGCCCTCTTCAGCATTAGCCGTGCAGTAGAAATATCATTAAAACCCCTAGGGAAAGAGAATAACTTACTAAAGATTTCACATGTATTATGTTATACCAGCTGCATATTATTGCATAATGCACTTTTCAGAAAGAATACTACCTGTATAGTATTTCTTATGCATGGCATGAAACTTATGAAACTTTCTGAATTACACAGATAGCTGCAATGCTTATCTTAACATTGCATTATTGCAACTGTCTCTCAGACACTTGTAGATGTGGTTACAGTAATTTTTACTTTGGTAGAGAACAGAGATCCTTGAAAGGTGGAGCTTAAAAAAAGCTAACTACCTAGTCCTGGAAATCACTAAGCAAGCAAAATAGCTTAACATACCATTCTTCTGAAATTTTCTCTTCTTCTTCAGACATGAATGAAAATTTCTTTCTTCCCTTCCAGTCAGAGAGCTGTGACATTTTTCCCTTCCTTGACCTGAAAACAAAGTATGAGAGTGGTACTGCAAGGTAGGTAAATAAGGAAGGGTCTCAGATGATTATTTTGCAGCCTTTGTTATACTGCAAGTTTGCTTGTGCCTTTTAAAGGCACTTTTGAAGCTTGGAAATAATACAAAAAAAAATCTATTTTAATACTCCAGGAAGGCTTTATCTTGGAGAGTAATAAAAGTCTGCCATCAATTTGAAATGTTTACATTTCAATTACTTGATGCATATTTCAGTCCTTCCTCTCCAAAAGAATGCAGCTGTGTAAGAAATCCCTTTTAATCTTTATCTAGTCTTACAAATCTTTGTGTTAACATCTATGTTATGATATCTGTGAAAAAATGTAATTTTTATGATTTATAGTCAAACCTAGATAAATCAAAATACACATATATATTATATTCTTAATTCTGGTAGCCAATGAAAAATGACAACTGAATTTAATATATTTTGTTTTAACAAGTAAATAGCTTTTATCTCCCATAATATATTAACCAAAGGTAGCAAAAGCATCAGAAAACAGCCTCAAGTTCTCCTTGTTTTGATTTTTGTAAAATTCAAACAAACTAATTAAAAAGAAAAAAATAAACTATTTAACTTACCTGCCATGAAAGTGGCTATTTTCTGCTGAGTATGAATGTGGTCTTTTAACACACTGCCAAGCTTCTTGTGGGGACAATGATAAACTATCTGAATGTTCACTGGAATTTGAAGGCCCAGAATACTTCTAAGTAAAAGAAAGAAGAAAAATGCAGTTGATGATTCCTGCAAATTTGAATTTAAAATGCGCAGGTAAACCTGCACCAGGGTTTCAGAGTCTGTTACTGTAACAGAAAGGATTCTTAGTGGTGATACGCCTATTACAGACCTTACTTTCAACTAACTAACTAGAGCTAAAAGATTATTTTAGTTACGTGCAATGTCCCCAAATATAATGAATGTATAAGATTCCTTTCTTTTAATTGTAGGAAATAAAACATCGGTAATATTACACTTGTAACAAGAAGAGAAAACCCTACCAAAACAAAAAGCTAAAACTTCAAAGTTTAAGAAATAACTAGCAGACATTACAGTTCAATGACCTTTAGCTGTTCTGAAAACATTCAGCTGTTGTCAGATAATGCAGATTTTAGTATTTGTAGTGTGTCAACTAGCAATTTTTAATCCATTGCCAAATGTACAGATGAAGCACATCATCTTTTTTTTTTCTGCTACTGTGAAGTAAAGTGTTGAAATAAATCCAAAATAAAGAAAAAACTAAGCAACTGAAAGAAAATCTAAAAGAAAAATTGCATCTGGAGATGAGGAGGAAGTCTGAGACTTCTAAAAGTAATTGTGTTTTTCAAGTCAATAGATTGTCTTATTAATCACCCCAGACTAGCATATCCTTAAGGAATGAATAAAGACTGAAGAGTAAGAAGTTTCTGTGACATGTTACCTTTGGCCAGTCCAGCTCATTCGAGAGCAGGAGTGTTTTTGAAGGGAAATGGGTGGAATCTAGAGTTAGCCATTCCTTCTCTAATGCAGCCTGCATGAATGAGTAAAGTCAAACAATGCACTGATAAAATCAGTTTAGTTTGATAACTTTTGCAAAGTCTCTTTTAAATTGTGATGCACACTATTTCAAATGTTTTCGAGTTGTATATCAGAACTGCCACCTGCAGAGCAATTTTAAAACACCTTTGGAGATGTTTTGTTATATTGCTCTATTTTAAACAGATCAGCTTAACAGTATTTGTGGGTTGTGGGGGGTTGGGGTTTTTTTGCATTTGTTTTGTTTTTTAAATAAGATGCAACCCTTCCTTCTCAAATTCTTGTAATTTTATCCCAACATTGTTAGTAAATCCAAGTTATTAAGAAAGACTGCCGAACTCTGAAAAAAAGCCCAAAGACCATGAACAGCTTTGTTCGCTGTTTTTGAGTATTTTATACCAGATGTAGGTGCCTGACTCTGTCAAACTTGCTTTTGCTGAGTTGAACTGAATTAGTGAATAGTTTTCACTGAAATTTGGATTAAAAACCTGAATGCTATATATATACTTATTCTTTCAACTAATTTATTTTTAATGTAACAGAATAATTGGCAAACTAAAATAATATCTCACAATGAAGAGAGGTAGTGTCAAGCACTTCAAGGCAGAATTCAGTTTTCTTTCATAAAAAGAGAATTTAGATTTTGTTTCAAATTCAACCTGTATATGACTTTTTTTTAATACATCCTTGAGTTTTTCAACCACATGTTTTTTCAATATATTCTGATAAGTGAGAAAAGCAAATTACTCCCACACAGCAAGTAAACACTGCACACCGCGGAAGAATTTGGCTTCACTTAAACAGGGCTCAGTCATTCAGGCTGTTCTCACTTCAGCAACAAAGAGCTTGGGGTTCATTCCTTTTAAAATGTCTCATTTATAAAACTGGACTACTTTCTCCTATTCATAGAATATTTCAGATTGCACCAAATTCTGACCCTGAGAAACCATCCTGACTTTGGATACTTTAATGTGTAGTTTGTGTAGGACCTTTGCATGGCCTTAGATTGGTGAACAAGATCATCCAAGCTCTTTGAAATTCTGACAGACAAACTATATTCCAACTATTTTGAAAAGGTTACTTCATGCACAAGTCACATAGTTGGGTGACTCTAAGACCACTCGTTTTATTTATAAGGTAACTGTGAACTATTATTCTTCCATTCTGACATAGTTTTTTAAAATAAATTTTCAATAAACTCTGACTTTATTTTCATGTCTTAAAAGGGATGCATTCTTACACTTTGACTCATTGTTTCTGGAATTCTGTATTCTTTGATTACAGTATGATTTGGGTTTTATTCTTTTATTTAATAAGTCTGGATAAATTCTGTGAACTTATTATTAAGAAATAATATCTCTTTACCACTCTTCTCCTTCTTACCATTTCAATTCAGGGTAAATATACAACGTTACCTTTTTACCACACCTCTGCTCTCAGGTGGTCATCTATATTAAGAAATCTATGTAAATAAACCATAGAGTCAGGCAACAAATAAAATCTATCACATTCTGTAACTGTTACATTTATCTACAATCCACTAACTTACCTTTCCTCAGTTATTACTCTTACACTGACAACCATTGAATGGTTGATTAAAAAAAACCAACTTGCAGTTAAAATCTATTCCAGAAACAGGTTGTAGCAAATCAAATCCCAAAGGTGATCATTTAAAGATGTGAAATTGGTACAATTCAGACAAAGACGACTGTCAACTTCATATCTCAGCTGAGACACAGCTATGACATATTCAGGTTTTGCAGTCACCTGGGGTTTATGGGCAGAACAGTCAAAATGAGTAACTATGAGAAAGGAGACAATCTGACCAAAAACTTGCCTTGAAATCAGATAATTAGATATTATTCTTCCTTGAATTTACTCTTCAACTGCACTATGAAAATCATATTTGTAGCTTTTCAGATGAGAATTTTTCACTTGTTTTCTAAGTTTGGGCATGCAATCTAGTCACAGGTAAATTCAATGTCTGTAAAAGATGTGTCTTCAACTTTGCTGGTATATAAAGCTATACATAATGGCAAATTTCTTAAGTAATTTTTTCCTCCTCTACTTGCGAAAGAATCAATACAGCTGGGAGAGAGGTACATTTCCAATTCTTGTACAATTTAAATGTCAATCAACTTAATTGGTGTGTACAATGATGTACAAGAATTGCTTAAGCAGTGCACTGATCGAATCTTTTTGCTTTATAGTTGTACCATAATCCAATTAAAGTTCTTTGTTCTTAATATTTAGATTGAAACTTTTCTCACAAATATTTTCTTAGCCTAGTGTCTGCCATTTGCTAATTTAATATTCCCCACAGTGTTTTTATTTCTTTCATAGCCTATAAAATGTCTTTCAGTGTTCTGTTGAAAAGAAGTATCAATGAAAATATAAAAGCATGATTCAAAAGTATAAATACACAAGTAAAAAAAAAAAGATAATTATTTATTATTAAGCACATTAGGCACTCCTATGAATGTGTAGCATATTATGAAGGTATACCACACTGTTGTTTGCTTTGGCTAACAAAAATAAACACATAATTGATTTTCAAATATATGCTCTTCAACTATGTTTATCCCTAGAGATTCTGACAGCACCAAGTTCAAGAAATTATCCATACCTTTCTCATAAGCACACTCCTAAATTATAATTAATGCAAAGTTTATGACAGATTTACTGATACCTAAGGCTAAAAGCTAGATCAATTTCTACTAACATTGTCCACTAAAAGAAAAACACACACCCACAATCATCCCAGATAAATTACAAAGCAAGTAAAAATATAATGTTTAATTGTATGATCTACATGAACAATTATAGGCAGACTATATTTATGTTTATATTATTTTTTATTTAAAGCCAAATTAAGAATTAATTTCATAAATACTTAGGTATATAACATAGCTTTACACATGTGTAAATCACATACAGTTGATTTAACACACATCATTTCATCTGAAGATAACTTTTAAGCTTTTATATCATCCATAGGTCAATTCCATTGCTTCAAATCAAAGAAAATGTAAGTTTCAATTTTCACAAGCACACAAAACATACATAGACTTTTCTGATTTTTTTTTTTTTTTGAAACTTCACAGAAATAAATCCACTTCAAATTACTGTTTGAAACACATTTTTAATACCTGGAAAAGTTTTCAAGATTTTTTTTTTTTTTTATTTGGGCCTTTTTTTTTATGACTTTGTTAGTTTTCATTTAGCTCTTGCTCAGGACACAAACAAGATACTTCCAAAACTTTTTTTTTATTTGGGCCTTTTTTTATTAACTTTATGTTAGTTTGCATTTAGCTCTTGCTCAGGACACAAACAAGATACTTCCAAGACTAGAAAGAATACAGAAACCCAAATTCACTGTTAAAGACAACACACTTATCCCTGATCTTCTTCAACAAGAAGGTGTGAATATACATGGGTTTAGGGTTTTCTTTCTGGATTTTAATAATAAAACTTAGCATTTGCCATTTCCATTTATCCATTAGGATTAAGAACTTTTTCTTCTGAATCAAAAGGGTCTTTTCACCCTTTGAGAGTCTAAGCCTGCCAAGGTTCTTCTCTCCCCTTTGATTTCGTAGCTCGCCAATGAACTCTGGAGGCTTAGAGATTTTTTTCATGGCATATTGTATTTAACCTTTTTTTCTTTGTTATTCCTCCATTTTTCAAATATTTATTTTATTCTTATCTATGCAAAATGTAATGACTGTTTACCGTCAAATATTAAACTTTTGTGGTTTCAGAAACGGAATCCAGTCCTACAACCACCACAGTTGTTCTCTCACAGTCAGTGAGAATAGTTCTACTAACTTAAATGGTGACTGAATGAGCTACTGAAAAGCAGCGTTTTAGTGCAAACATTATTTACACAATTTAAATCTAGGCATGTTTTATATGCTCTGGATTACCTTCTGGAGCTACATAGTAATTTCTGATGATTATACATGTAATTTGAGCTGTTCTGAGTAATATTTAAACCATGAACAAAAAACAGTTCACAGGACACAGTATCAAACTACACTTAGCTTTGAAGCACTCCTTACAAATAACTGTCCAAACTGTGAATAATCCTGTCACATACCGCCTGTCATCTCTCTCGGGTCAAGGAGGATCACAAGAGTATAATAAAAACTAAGCCAGCTCCCAAACCTGTACTATGGTTGAAGAAGAGGATGCAAGAAAAAGCATTAACAATACAGGTTAAAAAGAAAGGCCAGCAATTGGTATGTAACAACTCAGTTCTGGGTCAGACCATATATCTACCTACATCAGTACTCTACTTTAAGAAGAGTTAAGTAGCAAATGCTTATGCAAAAAATAAAGGAGCTGGACATGTTGAGGACAATCCTTCCCTGAGTATATTCTTTCAGACCTTGGAAACTGGTGGTTTAAGGACTTTCTGCTAACATCTAGGAAAAGATTCTTTAACTCAAAACAGTAGTCTAACTTCTTATGACAAATATAGCCATACAGTTAGTGCGCTTGCAAGGTCATTTCTATGTCAATCCAGAAAGAAAGCAAATCATTTACATTGCTCAGAGGGATGGTGAACTCCAAAAGACCAACATGTTGGCTGCCATGGGAGCTGAAGCTACCCTAGGTTTCCAAACACAGTAGGCCTCAGAATCACAAGATGAATCATCACCTGATAAAGTTGTGGAAGTATTTTTGAAAATTTGGGAGAACTAACTCATTATACCTCTTTCCTTTCTTCCTTCATTTCCTCATTAACTCATTCACTGTTTGCAGGATAGCAATGGATTAGCCAGATTTTTTTATTGATATTTATGTAGTGCTTTTATTTATATAGTATCTTAAGATAAAAATAGGAAAATTACCCTACAGAATTCAAACAAGCAGAACAAAATTAATATCCAAAAATCACTCTGAACTCAGAGTCATGACTGGCTCCTGAGCATTACAATAGAATAGGAGGAATCGGGGGGGGGGAGGGGGGGGGGGGAGCATCTTCGATTAAGAAAAAAAATATTTCCATATTACAATTTCACAGAAACAGTGTGTGGAATTCTTTTCTTTTTTAAAAAAAAACATTCACCTCCCAGTTCTCCTGCCTGGTTTTGTCTAACCTGTTTTTCTGGACTTCTGTCCCCCTCAGTGAGGCAGCCCATTAGTGGCATTCTCAGTCAGAACGGCCCATTTTCAACATGATTTCACTAAGTATCTTCCCTTTCTACATTCAAATTAGTTTTTAATAAGAATAATACGTAATAAGAATAAACAAATAAATAAATCAGAATTAAACTTTCCACTAGTTTTCTCTACACTTTCCATTAGTTTTCTCTACAGAATACAAGTTTAAATAAAGTTCTTCAGGGTGATGTCCTTGATTTCTACTTTCCTAGTTTTTGGTGAGTATATTTGAATAGCACAGTTAAAGCCTAGTTCACTCCATGAAAATAATAAAAAAATTAAAACAAAAAGACAAGTGAAAGCTAGTATTTTAATCCAAGGCAGAATGTTCAACAGCCTTCTATGAGTATTTCAAATAAACTGACAAAATTTCTTCTTGGGCTACATGCCACATGAAGAACTACTTTTCCTAGCATTAGACACCTTGCAGGTTAAATAGTTGCTCAGACTGGGAGAAGGAGCGGTCAGGCAGAAGGACCATAGGCTGAAGGTTAACCCTGTGGATATTCACAGCAGAACAGGGCACACCACAGCCAGCCATACTGTACTGTCTTTCATCTGGCAGAAAGCTGTAACTTTTTCTCTCTTGGTTCATGACAAAGATATTTCACTCTGTGACCTATTTTGTTCAAATACTGTGCTACTCCAGGACAACATCTTTAATTTCTTTTTAAACTAAACTTCATTTCTGCCAAGGCCCACGTATTCTTTGTTACAAATGTCTTCTCTAAGGGCATAACTAAGTTTTAACAAACTTCTTAAGAAATCACAAATTTTTAGCTCTTATAGCTGATACAAAAGGATCAGGTCACTTTTCTATGCTCACTTATATATTGTTGATAGACTGTGATCAAAAACTTCTTTAGAAATTAAAGATCTAGATATTTTTGTGTATTTAGCCTTTTCTTTCATCCAGTCTTTTCAGGAATCAGATTACTCTATGGGCTAGCTTTTCTGAGAAGCTAAATGTCAGGAAATTGAATATCAGTTAAGACCCAGACTGTCTAAAAAATTTCCAAATCTAAGACAGTATCAAATATGAACAACCTTAACTAAATCATCTATTAGTTGCATTATTATTCCATTTCTAATTCCATAAAAATTCAGTCTTAATTTCCACCATTTTAAAATTATATGTAAATGTAATGACTTGAACTATTTTATAAAAAACTGTATACAGACTTCTTTTTAATTTAGACAGTTTAGTGGATATACATTTCATAGAAAATGGATCTCTGAACTCCAAGCAGTAGGAAAAAACAGTCTTTTTGTCTGCGTTTGTCTTTCATGCTTTTTCACATATTTTATGTGGTGAAGATAAATAGGTTAGCACCCTAATAAAGGTTATTTTAACCTTTGGCAATGCTTCTTTTTCAACCCTTTCTTTATATAAGACAACAGAATTAGGAAAGAAAGCTGGGCACGGCTACGTTCTTATGACTGCTAAACCCAAACAATTTTTTAAGCCAAAAATAGTAGTGAGTATCATATGTATTCCAGAGAAACATCACAACGATTAATTGATCCCAAGAGATTTTACAGACTTAAAAAAGCTGGTTAATTACTGGAGTACATTCTTGTAAGAAAATCAGAGGACAAGCATAGTTTTGTAGTTGTCCATTTATAAGAAAGATATATTAACAATTACTGGAAAAATCACAACATTCTGTTAAGAAAAACATTCAAGAAAATTTTAAGGGAGGAAAGTTTTACTCCAAATGTCTTTTTTCCAAACTGTTTATTAAACTCAGAAAACTAACTCTTCTCTCAAATTCTAATGCATATATATATATATTCAATATATGTATGTGTTTTTTTCTAAATACATAATACTAAAATTATGAAAATAATTTATTTCAGAATATACAAAATTAAATGAATAATGAAAATTTCTGTGACCCTATAAGTTTTTGTTCACAGAAAAGGCTGAACGTATACATATGTAATTACGTCTCCAAAAGTCTGAATCTTATTGTAGTTGATGCCTGTCATTCATGATCTACACGACCCAAACTTCTAGACACGCATTTTTGTCTTAAGCCTGACAGCGTTTAAAGGAAGCTCTGGGTCCTACATCTTTTTTTGAATACAGGAATAAAAAATACAGATGGGTGAATGGTAACCTCAGCCTCAGAGGTTAGACACAGTTCAAATAAGCATCAGAAATGTATGCTTCAAAAATCTTTTGAGATTGTATACCCCCACTCATCTCAATAAACATCAGGATCCCAGCACCTATTGGCCACCCCTCAAAACGTCTCTAAAACCCAGATGCAGTCTTTCCTCTTTAAAATCACAAAAAGTCACAAGTCTTTAGGTCTTCCCCACTCTGACTCTGCTACATTATACAAACTTTAGGTGGTATGTCCCTGTAATCGTTTTTCCAAGTTCTTCTAACTCTGTGAAAACAAAAAAGCTTTCAAGGGGCAATGAATTAAAAAAAACCCAACAAACAAAACAGCTAAGGGACCCGTCATCCCCACACCTTAAATACTGCACATTCAAAGAATACACAATTTCAAAGGAAGATAACCCCAAATGTTCTATCAAATTTGGGGAATGAATACTAAAAACACAATAGAAAAGAAAGCTGTACTTTAGCTTGAAGCTTTGTCAAAAGAAGGAATGTTAGACAGAAGCACAGGGTAACGAAAAGTAGACTAGTCACAGGTTTATAGTCATCTAACCTTTAATATATTTCAAAATTCATGTCAGATGAGAAGTTTGATTCAAGACAATTGTTTAAAAGTCTCAATTTCTGAAATAAGAACAAAAAAGTTTTTGGAAGATAAAGAGCAAAGGACGACTAAGTTGTAAGCATTTTTTTTTTTTAAAACTGATGATAAAGACTCTCTAATTACACTAAAAATGCATAATTCTAAAGAAGATATGTTTTAATCATCTCTCAGCTTTACTTATACTCCTTTTCTATGTTCCTAGCACTTTAAATCTTTTGGGACCTGCAGTGCTACACTCTGGGAAATTCAAAAGCTTCAGGATCTGGTTCTTTGGATTGGTTTCCTGTTGTAAACTCAAATTTGTGAAATGATCAATAGCTATTGCTATTACCATCTAAAAATAAAATTTTCCAGTATATTCCATAAAAAAAAAAAAAAAAAAAAGCTAAACTGAATACCAGGAGATGGTTTTAACAGTATTTAGCATTTAGGATTCCTTAGCCTACTCTATTCAAGGATAAATTAGACAAAGTTAAAAAGTTTTTTAGCTAAATTAAGATTGCTTTATAGGGTATATTTTTGGTTTTCTTCCTCTTCTCTGCTTCCACTATTAGAAATTCAAGAACTGCATGGTGAAGCAAGTCCATTAGAACCCTAGATCCTTTTCTGTGGTGCTGCTTCCTAGACAGTGAGCCCCTAGGCAACAGTGTTGCATGGGGTGACTCTAGCCTATATATCAAGACTGCACTTACTCTTGTTGAAGATCATGAGGCTTTGGTCAGCCTGTTATCTAGCCTGTGCAAGCTGTTTTAAAGAACACCCTGATCCTCCAACATACTGACTGTTGCCCCCGATTTGGTATCATCTGCACACTTACTGAGATTGCACTCTGTTCCATCGTACAGGTTAACTAAAACATTAACTAATTTGGTCCCCTACCATCTACGATGGGCTCCATTAATTGGATTAAAATTAATTCTGGATTAAAAAGTCCACAAGTTAGATTTTGCATCACAGAACACAATTATTTGAGCCTGGTAGTCCAGTCAATTTGCCATTCACCTTATAGTCTACTTGCCCAGCACATACCTCAACAAATTTTGAGAATAGTACTCTAGCAGACTGTCAATGGCCTTGCTAAAATAAAGGCATGTGATAAGCACTGCCCTCCCCTTATTCATAGTGCCAGTCACCTTGTGACAGAAAACAATGGAGTTGATCAGCCTTTGGTAAACCCTGAGCTGGCTGCTCCCCATCACCTTCTTCCATGGGTTTAGAAATGGCTTCTGAGAGTATTTGCTCCACAACCTTGTCAGGAACTGAGATAAGTTTGACTAGCCTCTAGTTCCCTGGATCTTTCTTCTTGCCTTTCTTGAAGATGGGTGTGATGCCTGTCCTCTTTCAGTCACCAGTAACCTCTCCCAGTTGTCATGACTTTTCAAAGATGATAGAGAATGACCTCAAAATGACAGCAGGCAGCTTGTTCACACCCCTTGGATGCATCCCATCTGTTCCCTAGGACTTGTTATATGTTCAGGTGAGTTAAGCTGAACTGTGTTTGGGTAACATCTGCTATGCTCTAAACTAAAAAGGATAAGCTCCAGGCAATGGGACATGTTTGAATTTAACTGTGAAGAAGAAAGGAAGCTGACATCTCACTTTCTTCTTTGGTTTCTTCAGAAGTACTGCTATTTAACTCAATTACAATATTGGCTGCATCAATGGCCTGTTCTCACAGAGTACAGACAAGTCAGTCCAGAGAGCTCCTGAAATTTGTAAACAGACATTACTAAAAAAAAGATAAATATTTTCAATGGAGACCAATGTATGTGGACATGCTAAATATCAGACATTTTACTAGATCCTTTAAACACAATCTATATTGACACTAAAATCAGTTTTAATATTATATAAAAATTAAAGAACTCAGGGAAGTCATATTCAATGATATGGGATTCTTAGCTCAGCTTTCAACAGACTCCAGATGCAAATGTACTCATGGGGAAGAGCTGATGGCTCTGTTATTACTTCCATTTACAAGGATATATTTGGCTTCAAATGTTTTTCCTTTGAGGCTACAGTAATGAGTCTAAAACTCCACAAAGACATTTTTTCACTTTTATACATTTTTCCATTGCTTAGCTTGTTTATTCAATTCTGATGCTTGACTTTGTCTTTACAGAACTAAAACTAGGAAGTATAATTAATGTCATCGCTATACTTTGATATGTCATACAAGCTAAATATAATTTAGAAAACCACTATATCATTTGGCTAAATAAAGGCTCCAAATGGTATCTTTAGTGTCATGCATTATTAGTGGGCTTTCCTTTGGAAAGTATTTGTTTAAATCTGGCTATTTAATCAAGAATTAGACAGAGACAAGCCATGAATATAGCTTCTGTTTAAAAATTAAAAGCATTTCAGGTGGCACTAAGAACTGAGATCTCATGGTGGAAGCCCGAAAGCAATCAGACCACATTCTGAATGAGCTGTGAAGCTGCCACAACTCCTAATAGCTGTGTTTGTGTTTATTTTATCAGATAATGACTGCAACAATCTACTCCCAAGACCAGGATATCTATCAGATAACTAGAAAACAGGATTTCAGCATTTTAGATAAGTGTCATTGATGAAAGAGGAAGAGATGCTTTATGTATCTGATGATGCCACAGACTGAGAATGGCATGTGATTCATTAACATAGCAGCTGAAGAAGCAGGATCACATCGAGAGACTGTTGACACACACACATTGAAAACATTGATCTTCTAATAAGCTACTTCGGAGAGTTTTTCTCCTTTTTAAAAGAAGAGGACAGATCTAATCAAATTTTCATGATACATTTTTTTGCTTTTCTACAACACTAACCTTATAAGAAATTTGATGAAAGAAGGATCATATTCTTTGCAGTATACAATATGGAAAGGCTGGATTCTGATCTGACATTTATAAGCAATTACAAGAGCTACACATGTGTAAGAACGTCAAGATACAAGAAATGTTATGGGGACCTTCTAATCCATAGGCTACATTTATTTCCTGGCACTAGCAAGAAAACAGCAATCACTGTCCCAAGCCCACAATCACAAGCTCACAGCCTGAGACAAACCACACCATGAAGGATTATCTGAAAAGAAAATAAAACACGTCCTATGTGTCTAGCTTGGATATGTGATAAGCATACTAGAGATGGGAGGTATAAAGAAATTGTTCTAATTGCCGTTTACTTTTCAAGAGTAAAGTGTGCACATGAGGTAGTTCATACTTTGCACTCTCCGAAAAAAAAGGAGAGGACGGGGACCAGAAAGAAAAAGGGAGAGGACGGGGAAAAAAAAAAAAAAGAGAGAGGACGGGAAAGAAAAAAAAGGGAGAGGACGGGAAAGAAAAAAAAGGGAGAGGACGGGAAAGAAAAAAAAGGGAGACGATGAAAACCCCTGCTACATAGCTGCCATGGAAGGCAAGCAAAAAAATTAGAAACGACTGTGTCTGAGTGTGGATATGTTAAAAAATGTGAAGGAAACTCCTGCTCAATAATTTCAAAAGCTGTCAAAAAGACTGTAATTTTAAGGTTCTACAAAATCAAGTTCAGAAGCAGAACAACACTTTGTCTCAGGGCAAAAGATTTATATTCTCTTTGATGAGGAAGCAGTGACAGATTTCTTTTTAGCTTGGTCACAACTTAGAAAGCTACTTCCTTTTTGAAAAAGTATGACTAGATAGCTGTAAACTAAATTAAAAAAGTAATGAAGTTTTGAAAAATATAGTACTTGCTTTCTTGTGCCATGTAACAGTCAATATTGGTATTGATGAGAATAAAAGATATGTCAATCTGCTGACTCAGTGTAGGAAAACAATAATTTATTCAATGGTTACTGTTCTGACAAAATTGTCATAAAACTGATCATATTCAATTGTTTCAGCTTTCTGACACACTGGCAAGTTCAGTCACTTTGCACTTGGCTCATAGGATATTCTCATCAAGAAAACAACAATGCTGACTGTTACATGGTACAGAAAGTAAGAGCTGTGTCAAGCAAATGTGTTGTCAGATTTTGTCCACCAGAGGTAAAGTGAGCTCTGCCTTGTAGATCATTTGCAACGTGGATGGACTGCTGATGAAAGGTTGCCTTAAGATCAGCCTTCTGGACCATAGAGGCTGGAATTCTTCAGAGTCCACATGAAAGACATGAAAATATCACTAAATACCAGGCTCATACTTTCTGAGACATCTGTTGGCCAGATCTTTTATCTCATCCTAGGATAGCCTGTTTGACATTGCACAATACAACAGACAAAAACCACTACTGCCATCAATTGCCTCTGAATGTCTTTGGCAACATATGGGAGCTGACTTGAATACAAGAAGGTATCAGTAATTGTTCAGGTGAAATGATTACTTGTCATGCTATTCTGAGCAAGATAAAGCCTCTTCCTCCACCTCAATCTCATGCCATCCATCTTCCATGTGATATGGTGCCAAACTTGGACTAAAAATATACCACTGCTCAACATGCATAAATGAAGTAAACAGAGATCTTTGGCAAAGACTAGAGTTTTCCACATGCTGTTTTGCAGCTTCACCTTCCAGAGAGCACTGGGTACAGTGGATTTATAATGAAGATATTAAAAGTAATTTTGTGAAGTCTGTGCTTAATGACTCATTGCATTGTAGTATTTAAAAATGGTTTAAATAGGTGCTGGCACACTAGTGATTTTGTTGAATCCCAGATAACACTGAATAAAATCATTATGACTGAAATCTACCTAATGCTGGTATATTAAAAAAACCCAACAAAACCCAAAACCCAAACCACCAACTGAGGATGGCTAGTCTGGGCTTGGCAGAACAGAGTGTATGGCCATTACAGTTAAGCCACACCTTACTCAAAATCAAACTTTCAGCACACACAAGATATACGCTTGAAAAAAAAGAAAAAAAAAAAAAGAGGAAGGAAAAAAAAGTGATAAAATTGCCAAGTATAATTTTAGTTACAGCTATCAATCTTGAACACCGAAATGCTCACTCACTGAACACAGTATATCCTTCATGGGTGCACACACTGTTAGTTTGCTCTGTAGAAAACAGGTGTTCTTATATTTTTCATCACAAGAAGCTAAGGTAACTTACTTGACATCAGTCCCCAGTTCAGCAGTGCAAATTAAAATGTCAGCTCATGGTTCTCCTGTAATCATCTGAACCTAAACACTTTCTCTGAGAATTGCTAAACCCATTTCTTTTGTAACAAACTCAATAACAAGAAGGAAAAAAAAAAAAAAAAAAAGAAGAAATGTGTGACAACCCCAGAGGGTGACATAGTACAAACCTCTCTGAAATAAGCTGGCCTTTTTTCCCTGCCTTCCCCACTCCTTTCTTTTCTTGCTGGCCTTAGAAGCACCTAAGCACCTGTCCACAAGCAATTGCCTTGCTGACAGACAGATGGAACAAAACTGCCCATGTATTTTTAAATTTAGCAATTAAAAAAAACATAATAAAAATATTACAGGATTCTTTGAGCTGGACAGAGTGAAACAAGAACGGCTCAATTCAATTACAGTATATAAGACTCCAGCCTACTGGCTGAATAATTCAAAACAGGATATTTTCCTTCTTTAATATATGAACAGATACTTCCTTCCTGTGTGAAGAAATAAATCCTCCAACTTTCTGCTTTTTATTATTTTAGAAAGAAGCCAGGGATCAGAAAACATCAACTAATGAGACTGTTCTTTTTTGTATATATATTTCAAATTAAAAAGAAGAAAATCCCAAAATTTAAGCCAGATCTCTATGTTTACACACACACATTTCCTGTCTACCAAACGATCCCTGGGACTCCTGCCTCAAACATTTTGCATGCTCTTACAATAAGACAGTAATATTTAAAAGGAATGTTAAAATAGCTGCTGAAAGGGAGAAAAAAAAATACTCCAAGACATCAAGTCATTGGTAATAATTTCATTGAAAGGCCAACTATTTTCTAAGGGAGAAAGGTGGTAAAAGAAGGCTGATACTCAGATGACTGAAGACTGATCAACTGTACACTGCACTGCTCCCGTTAACAGCATACTTGGTTTCATAACTCTATGAGCCATACAAACGTGGTCATAACCGGGGTCTATTCCTGCCAGTAGCAGGGCTAACACATCACTCTCATTTGCAAAATTACAGTGGAATATTGACAAATGGCCCTGGCAAAGATGTAGCCACTGAATAAGCACATTCAGAGACATGGGTTAATGGAAAAAACCCTCTGTCATACCCCCTTAGGTCGCAGATGGCCACATTACTATCTGTTTTCTTTGCTTTACCTGAAACCATTAAAATCAGCCATTGAATTTGAACAATTAGAGAATGCAGGGCTTCAGACAAACATATAGTTAAGTCATCAACAGCTGCCTTACTATGTGCACTGAGTCTAGAACTTCCCATGTGGACTGTATATTTTGAGGCTATAAAAGATAAAATTGGTTTAAAGATTCTTTTCCTTGCATACTGAATGACAGTACTGATCCTGTAGCCATTTTAATTTTTTTTTACTTAATTATCACTAAATTGAATTTTGAATGTGATGTTATTTCTCAAATTCCTTTGGAGCGTGCTTTTATTTCTTAGAATGGAAACTTCTGAGTTAATTTCAATCCTTTAAAACTGAAAGTACATTATTAACCCTATATAACTTGGAAAAATTACTACTAACAATTTCTAGATTTTGTGCATTACAGGCCTTCTAAGTGTGGTTTGGTTTTTTTTTCTGATTTAACTATCCTCATAATTTACTATTGTATTCAGACTTGTGGGTTTTTTAGCACTTCACCTATAAAACAAAACAGCAGCTTGCTTCACCTCTGGTTTTGGGAGCATGTTTCTTTTACTGGAATACTGCAACAAAATCTCAGCTACTTTTTCTATATTTTCAGCTATATTATTACTCTCATTCTATTACGAAAATGAACAAAATATTCAAATATTGTTGACATTATAACATTACTAAAACACTAAAAAGCTGAACATGTTAGAACAAAAGGAGTGTTTCCTTATTTCATTTGATTGTCCTTTAACTGTAGAAATATATGGTGTTCTATGGTGGGTGTGACATTAATAGCACAGTAACTACCAGGGTATTACAAAGAGCAGGAAACAATTAATCCATGACAAATAAATTTGAATGAGCCTTATATAGGAAATGCTTCTTTATTTCTGGACATCCAACATGGTCATTCTAGCCCTGATAGTCATTTCAATTTCATTTATTTCCAACACCTACACAATTGCTTAAGAAGAATAGTATTTTTAAATACAGTTTTCATGCTAATGACTGCACTTACTTCAGAAGATGTGAAATCATCTGCTTTTATTTCTTCATAGTCATCCTCCACTTCATCACTTTTAACAGCTGCAAGAACACTGGCCAGTTTCTTTCGCAAAAGAAAACCCTTCCAAAATGCCTAAACAAAAAATTTAAAGCATGTTATACAAAGTCATAGATCAAACCCAAATCCAGATTCTCTATGTTATCCCATTAGGAAGATAAAACATCTTGGGCCTTGGTTTAATAGCTCAATGATCTGTTTTTTGAACTTTATGTGACATTTAAAACTTCAAGACAAATTAAATGCCAGCATATGTCTAAAGCTCAGAGTACTCAAGAGGCTCTCCACAAGTAAGCAGAAAGGAATCCTGCAACTCCCTCAACTACAAACCTGGGTCAACTAATTAATTATTTGACAATTCCTTCAGGGACTATTACAAACTGAAAGGAAAGGCTACATAAGAAAAGGCTGAGTGTCGACTTCCAAATTACTGAGAATAAAAATACACTTGTACTAAATGTCTTATAGTTTACAAGTAGCAATTCTTGGAGACATCTCATGCAATTGACCTGGGGCAATTTCTTTCTTTAAAACTCTTTAAAAAACTCTTTCTTAACTGTTGAAGATCTTTATTTAAAAAAAATACTACCAGTAGGCATAACCATACCTAAGAAAAAGGAACATATTAGGAATTAAGTGCTGGAAAAAGAGGAAGGGTGTAAGTAACACATGCCAAGCCGTAGAATGAGATCCATGAAAACACTTCAGAGATCAAAACTACATAGATGGAATTAAGAAAACTAAATTCAAGACAGCAATTCCCCCCCAAATGAGTGTTTGGCATCACTAGAGTTCAAGATGCCCTAAACATTTAAAACATCATGGAAACAATTTCCACTATCCTGAAAGCTGTAGTGTCCACATTTAATGGTTTTGCAATGAAGGCACTAAATTAGAAAGTGTAAATCTCATTCTGGCTTAACATTCAGATTATTAATTTTAGGAAGTGATTGTCTAACTGCACATATTAATGAAAATGTTACTATTTTTACACACAGAATTCCTGATTATTATAAAAATTACTAAAGGTGTTCAAACTGCTTTCCTGTAATTTCATTGTTGTTATTTTCCTACAGATCTTCATAATCATCCCGATAAAATTTCCTGATATTACTGAGTAATCAAATGACAAATATATTTCATTCAACAAACACAATTAATTTCTACAAATGCAATTACAATTAGTATTTACAAAAAAGAAAATATAAGAATGGGTATGAGACATCTAAAACCCTATAAAATGCACAAAGATAAATAGTGTAAGACTTTTCATACTAACTTTGGAAATTCTCAGGTATGAAACAAATGAAAGGAAGCACATTTTAATCTCTAAATAAATTTGTAAAACATCACTTTAATATACAGTAGAGGTCAAATATCTAAGTTAAAAAAATGGATTAAATAAATGTATGGAGATCAATTGCTAATATACTAGCTACACACTATACTCCAGAAACAAATTTTAGCTCAACTTCCCAGATAACTGACTGCTGTAATATGAGTCTGTATTTATCCTGTTTCTTAGTACGCACATTTACTAAACACGTTGCTGCTGCCCATTTGTGGATTAGATACTAATGAATTACTTGGATTTTCAGCCTGAAAATGAAACTTAGGCTCCTAAATCACTTTGGCACCTTTGACATTTTTATAGAAGACTTACAATACCAAATGTTTTTAAGTTAACTTGAAATTTGAAATCCATAAAGATCCATTTGCTTAAAAATGCAGACGCACACACCCCTGAACCCTGGCAACTTGACAGGTAAATACTATATGTGGTTGGCAAACTAAACAGACTCAAGGCCTCAACTTCAATTCTTGCACACATTAATCCATTCTGTTTAACTGTTAGCTCAGTATCTACCATAGGACAGCCTAGGCTATGGTCTGTTCCCAGTGGCATATGGATGAGGCAATCCTGGTTTTGGGAGACAGGGAGAGAAGGAAAGACAGGTAGGTAGGAAAGAAGAGATGGGAAGAGCAGTTAGTTGTATAGATATCAGACATGATGCAGCATCTGTCAGTTTAACAGCATAGACATGCCCCAGTAAGAACATGGGCACAATAGGTCTTAAGTATAATATTAGAATTAAATCAAGCAAAACTGATTCAGGGAAATACTTGGTGAAAAAAACCAGAAAATATTTTTATGCTTCTATAAAACTTTTTGTAAAGAAGGCTCTCTTTTAGAAACATCAAGCTTATGCTGATTAAATAAAAAATGTTCAATTATGAAACTATGAATAAAATCATAAACAAAAATAGAGTGATGATAAAAATGAAGAACTAGTAATTTTTTTCTTATTAAATTTTCAAAATAAGTAAAGAGAATAACTTCAACCAACCTGGATTCGTGTGGCAGCTTCATGTCTCAAAGCTTCTATAAACTGATGATCCTCTTTTTTGGTGCAGTCCGATTTCCTCCTGGCGTGGTACTGCCGCCAAAGGGACTGGATGACCGATGCTGCCATATGTAGCCTCATAGAGAAAAAAATACCTTTATGATTGACATAACCTCACCAGTACAACTGGATTATCATAGTTGCCAGATTATAACCATAAAACATAGTGCTATGTGTTGAAACAAATGGAAGACTGTAAAACCATTAAAGAAATTACAATCCAGATGTGACATATATGTTCAGAAACATGGGGGGATATTCACATCACATAGATAATTGGATTTCCAAAGTTAAGAGGACTAATTTCTACCGGGCTCTGTTCCCTGTGTATTTACTGGAGAGGAAGAGTCTCCTCAAAGGAAGGATTAGGAGTAGAAGTAGTTTAAAAATGACTGAATAAACTATTTGGAGGGATTTGCTTATCTCCACTGTCCATATTAAAAAAGAAACCAATAAAACCCAAAAAACCCACCACCAAACCACTAAAGAGAGCTAAATGCTGAAAACTGCATGAGACAAGTATCTCCAATGAAGCAGACAGGAAAAATGGAGAAAGCGCAATTTCACCTTTTGCCTACATTTACCCTTCAATTTAATCCTACTGACCACTGGTTATATTTCTATATTTTTTTAATGTGCTCATTGTTTAATAAGCACTGATCAAAGACTATTTAGATTTGTTCAGTGATTAAACTTTCTAAATATATGTTCAATTAATTTATACTGAAGGAGAAAAGGTTTAATGGCAGCTCGGCATTATGACTTCACTGTCTTGGAATGCTTTTCTCCACAAAATTCTCATTTCAATTGGACAGCAGGTCTAAGAAGAGATTTAAATTTTCCCCAATTTTTACATATTTAAAAATATTTTTTTAAGGCATTCATCTTTCATAATAGACTACTGTACTCTTACTTTCAGCTTCCTGAAAGGCAACAAACTCAATTGTCTTCCTGAACAACAGATTTTATGACAAATTATTAGTGTCTTAAGCACCTACTAAGCACTACTGCATATTTACCCTAATTCTAAACAGCATATAGCAGCACCTCTTCCATGCTTGCTCTTCACTCTGTTCTCAAGATATATTTTTGAAACTGAATTCTTATGAAATTGTAACTGACTTTTTGTACCTTTAGGGCAAAAATTTCAGCTTCTGTTTTCCCTGACTGTACACCCAGAAACACACAAACCAGCAGTAAATGCATTCCAAAGAGGTAATAAACCGGTCTGTTTCATGTAAGAGAATATTTTGGGGCAGAGAACAAGCTGAACTAGCCCCTCACCCCAGCCTCTACTTTTAAACAGCAGGCTGAGGCATGTTGGAGGAGTACCAAGGGCAGGGCAAGCTTTTAACTCTTCAGTCATCGCAACAGCAGGAGACCGGCCTAAGGTCAAGGGAGCAGGATGGTAGATTTAAGCAACTTTTACCTCTTGCCTTCTAAACAATACTGACTCTAAACTACACAGATGAATCTTGAATGCCTAATGAATAGAACAGCAAAATGCTTTACTCCAATTTGTAGTTTAAACTGCCCAAAAATTCCTGCAAACCATTGAGCATTTTCATCCCTAACATTGTGTATGTCATTGAATTGGTGTCATAAATTGCAAAAAAAGAAGAAAAAGGTAGGAGACCAAGAGAGAAAGTTTTCAAATTTTCTTACTGTACAGTATTTAAAAATTATTTTAAGCACATATGCATCTATATTGTAATATATCAACTGATAGAACAGCACAAAGGATTGTTGTTAATACGGAAGTCTATGGTGCATCACCTTTTTTATAACTCTTTATTGTCTAACAAGTTTAAAAATATTGTTTTCTTACTACAAATTCTGTCTCTCTCTTTTAAACAAGAAATCCTTACTCCTATTGCCTATCCATATAGTCTATCTGAAAACAATCTGACATGTCTTACCTTTCTGTATCGTTCTCGAAATACTGAAAATCTCTTCCCATATTACTTGCTACTGTCACTGGCTGTTGCAATGTGAGTTGGGCTGATGTGTTATTATTGTCTTTCCCCTCCCCACTGTAATTAACCCAAGACTCAATGCTCTTCTGCTTCACTCTCTGATCTTCTTTATTTTCCTTTTTGTGCACAGGTATGGAGGAGTTAATGAATGTGGCCTGAATATGGCCAGTAGTAATCCATCTTTCAGAAGGATCCCACAAGACCTGTTTATTTTCTGTCACACCCATGATAAAGAGGTTATTTTCCTGCAGGCAGCCAGTGGATGTTTGCTTTAAATGACTTTGCGGTGCTTCTGGTCCATCTCCATCAGTAACATTTAGTTCACCATACTCATGTGCATAACGATGTTTAATACTAAGTTTCATCAATTGATTAAAATACCAGTATTGTTGCTGTGCAGAATCAATAGAAGAGGCAAATCTGAAAAAAGATAAAAATGTTTCCACATGTGTTTCAGACTTAAAATGCTTTTAAAAAAATATACTCCCTCTGTTATTTTCTATACTACCTCAAGTATCCTTACATGTTTCCATATTCTTACAGTGAACAGTAATGATTCTGATTGAAAACCAGTTTCAGCATTTATAAATTTTAATTGCATTTTTCTTTTTTTGGTACTATTTCAAATATAATCATATATACTAGATTGCTTATTTTACTCTGACTTTTTTTTTTTTAAAAAAAGTTTTAGTCAGTTTGAAATAGGCACTAAGTTGTGCATTTCACTATTAATTTTCTGTGTGGTTAGAGGCATAAGATACCAAAAACGTTAAGAGGATTTGAGGCAATTTTGTTATAAATCCTGTAATATTCTTAATGATTCAATTTTATCTGGGAACTGTGAAAGCTAATATAAAAATAACAGTAATTTTAAAATTTAGATTAGAAATACAGCAACAAAACCCAAACATAGATTCAAACCAACAAACCATAATGCCTAGACAGAATTTCAGAAAACATAAACCTTTAAGTATAGATTTTTTTTATCAGTAGAAGGGAAGGTGCAAGACTGAAGCAACAATCTATAAAGTCTGGTGCTCATTAGTTCCTTGTGTTATACCATCTGACTGACAAGGATGAGAAAGAGCAAATATGAACTCGTTACAGATTCAGAAAGCTGCCTGTATTTGGACAGTGTCCATTGTATTAGGCAGCAGGTACTTTTGGAATTGCGAAACTTTTCCTTTCACAGCACAGATAGATGCAGAGATCTGCAACTTGTCGCTATTTTCAGAGGAGCACAAAGTCAGTTTTAGGTAACCAATCCAAGAGAAAAAGAAATAAGATCAATTCTCTTGGGAGTCTGGAAAAATCAGGTCTTAAGATTATAGTTTGAACAACAGAATTTTCCTTCCTGCTCATCATTTTTGAAAGATGAAGCTTTTGCAAGGTTTTATTGTGAAAAGACTCTTTACTTACACAACTATTTCCTCTAATGAATTTCAACTAAGGACTTTTTAGACTTTTAAGAACACAGAATCAGATCTTACAAAAGCAAAGAGGTCCTAACTCTTCCTCGTCTAGTGCAACCTCAGTGCTATTGGACAAAATCTGAATGGCTAAATCAGAAGCCAAATCCACACAGCCTAATTACACAATTCACTGTGCATTAGCTGTACGTTTGATTGTCCATTACACATTACTACTATTCCTGTTAATTCCACAAATATGACAATTCCTAAAAATACTTAAACCAGTGCTTAAGAATCTAACAAATTCTTGCTGTCTCCTACCACACAATACGAATAGAAATTTCTTCAACATGAAATACTTAAAGCATTAAATACTTTAACTAACTTAAGATGATAAATTTGGTACAAGATCATTACCAAATTTCTACAAAACATTCTATGGTTAGAAGACCAAAAAGTAAAGAAATAAAAAACCTCCAAAATAAATTCCCACCTTCCCAGTCCCATCCCCCCCAATTGGTTTGTTTTAGTTTTGTTTGTTTATTCAAGGATTCAAATATTGTGGACAAACCCAGAATGTTTTATATATTGGGCAAAACAAACTTCTGTATGAAAAACTTATCTTTACTTTTCATTCTAAAAAAGAAAGACAAATTAAAACAAAACACCATAAGAGTGTACAGAGTGGGATACTTTTGCATCCTTTCCTCTGATGTAGGGGCATCTTGAGCTGCTCTTTCACCCTTCCAGTGGCTATGAATGTGGCAAACAGAAATGGGAGGGGAGGCTGCAGGCAACTGAAAATTCAGGCAGTGAGTAACTGTGGTCACCAGGGATTATGTGTTGCTTTTTTCACAGAAACTGCTTTTGGGTAGTTTTTCCAAGCAGTGGTTGCAAAATACAGTCTTGTTGCTGTGGGCATGCACCCCATCTCCCAGTTGACACATTCCCTGGCAATCCACAACCATACTCTGATTTTGTACGATTTTTTAAGCTCCCCTCTGTCTTTCAGTGGCTTTCCTTTTAGGCAGTCAAATCAGCCTAAGTTTCAAGAAGCTATAAAGGAAACTGTAGTGACATCTCAAGAGAATTACAAGCAATGAAGTGGCTTGGTAACTGTGTTTGGGATTCTTTTGTAAAGGTGAGGTTCCAAAGCACACATAACAAATATTAAGATGGAGCCTGCAGTCTAGGTGGCAGTCAGCTTGGTGATTCCCTTAGGTGAAAGAGGATTTCAGGCAACTCTGGAGAAAAAAAAGAACCATCCAATAGACTTGGGGTAGAGCTATCGTATCACTGCACTGCAGCTTTCTCAGGTGTCTCAAAAGGACTGCATTCTTGGCACCGAAGACCTGTTCCTGAAGACCACTTGTTCAAACCACAGAAAGGAAGCTGCTATAATGGAAAATATGCAGGGCTGATTTACTACTTTAATGGAAAAAACCCAAAACACATACAAGGAAGGAGAGAAGACCAGGTAAGAAATATGACAGTATTAAGACTACCTGAAAAGGAAATATTGTTTTATCAGAAAAGTATATCAGTTGCTTGCCTTTCAGACCTCTTGTGGCTTTATAGGTCAAGGGGTCTGGCTACGTTAACTCTTCTGGAATTGCTTCTTGGTTAAGATACAGCCAAGGTTTTAAGCATAAATTGGCATCTAGACTAGAACAAGAAATGGGATTCTCCCGATGGAAGCACCAGTAATCCACATACTGCCTGACTGCTTAGTATGTAACAAAATGTAGATGAATATGACAGTTTTGCTATGGCAAAATTTTTATGGCTTCCAGCTTTGACCAGCACATTCTCTCATGTTCAATGGCTATTCACAGCTTTATTTTGATTTTAACAAGTGGAAGTAATTTATGACGTATATAAATTTTAGCACAGCCATAAAGGATATACTGCTTTTGCAGTGGGAGGACGGGATAAGAAGCCAGAAGAGGAAGGGGTGGGTCTTCCACAGAAATGTACCAATGTGCTAGATCTGGCCCTGATAGTACCCAAAGATCAAGATGTTACTTTCATAAACGAATGCTAAGAGCAGAAAGTTACCTGTAGCTTTCTTACCAAAAAATACCCCTCAACGTGTGCCGGGATTTTCCAGGAACTTTAAGAAAAGATAAAAGAATTAAAGCCAGATTTTAAACTATTTAGAAATTCAAGCCTGGCATTTATTAATGCCTGCTACAGCTTCAGTCCTAACATCAATCCACCAAGAATATCCATCACTGTCATCTTGGTTAATTTAGACCAAACCCTACTTTCACATGCAGTGTTTTGGGAAGGATGAGTAGAGGTGGGGAGCAGCAAACCCTCACTGACACCACCTAGGAAGTATAAGGACCCATGCACAAGCTGACTTAACTGATATGGAAAAGAACAAGTTATCCATTCTTAAAGGCCTTTCAGTGGAGTTTAAACCAGCCAAAATGTTGGCACTTAGAAAGTTTAAGGTGGCAGCGGAAGCTTGCTTACAGAACTGACACATTTTGTATAGAATTTCCTACTGCAATTGCACCTGCAATGACAGCCAAGTTGTTCAAAGAGCATAATTTTACAGTAAAAACATACAGTAAAAACTATATGGAGAAGTCAGCAGAACAAAGCTCTTGGAGGCAAAAAGGACAGTAGACAAACAAGCTGGTTCTAATCAGCAGTGGCAGCTTTCTCCTGGCCATTGCAGCTAAATCATAAATAATATTCTACCCCTTCGTGTGCTAGTTAGAATTTTGCTTAATGTCATGTTTTTCCCTTTGCAGCTCTACTGCACTTTTCATATTCTAATACATGGACTACTCAAATAGTACACTCCAACTTTAACTGAGCTTTTGTTTGTAATAGTGTGGTAAAATCTAATTTGCCTTTGGGAAAACTTCTGTAATAATTATTATTGATGTTCAACTGCAGGTTAAAAAAGTCCCTTACAAACACATGAAAGAAGTCACTGTTTACATATTTTCTCCTGTAATGCCATTTATTAATTCCCCATCATTTTCACTGTATTATACGTACAGTATTTATAAAGTCCAAGTTCCATTAGCCAGACATCTGCATATCTGATGACTGTAAGCAAATTACTGCAGCCAAGGTATCATATTTTTTTTATGATTACTCACTACAAGACATCTAAAGATTATGTGACAGAAAGTATTTATTAGAACAAAGTTAAGTTTAAAATGTGTTTCATTCTTAAGCATGGCAAGAACAGTGAAATTTCAGGCAGAAAGCACAGGCAATTTAATTGGGCAGCAGTGGCGTATGAAGCAGGGATTAGGGAAGCAAGCAGTGATTACTTTTGGCAGCTTACATACTTGAGGTCACACCTACAGGGGCTCATAACTTAGCAAGATGTGAAACAGACAGAAGTTTGCTCTATTGTTGGCCTGTTCTTTAGCAATGTCACATTAATTCAAAGTATTGCAGTATGTACATATAATAGCTATGTTGTTAAGGCTTATATACAAACAAGTTGTTTGGAGTTCCTTGTATGAACTGCAGTTTTCAACAGTTTTCAAATCACCCATAAACTGTACTTTTAGTCAAAATAAACCAGAGGGTTTTAACATGCAAGAAATTCATTTTAAGACTAAATTTGATAAAGATGCTTCAACCATGTCAAAGTCACCAATTTAAAAGATCGTGAATGGATTCTCAAAACCTTAACAGGCCCCCCCCCCGCCCATCCCCCCTGCAAAACATACATTCAGGAAAGGAGAGATATTTAAATAATTTCTTCTACCTACTATTGTTCTTCTCAAACA
>JAVJGJ010000057.1:41314187-41326382 GCA_035590215.1 Microhierax caerulescens | reverse complement strand
TTGTTCTTCTCAAACACCTGCAAGCTTTTTCAAACAAAACTTACGTATAACCATAGAAAAATTCTCAACTGAAGGGATCTCAGGAGGTCTGTAGTCTAACCTCCTCCTTCAAAGCTTGGTTAACTCTGAGATCAGACCAGGTTGCTCAGAGCTTTATTCAGTCAGCTCTTGCAAACCTTCAAGAACTGAGACTGTACAACCTTTCTGGGCAACCTGTTCCAATTTATCGCTGTCCTAACAGGAAAGGGTTTTTCCTGATGCCCAGTTGTACTGGGACGGGCTGGGATGCAGTTAATTCTCACTATAGCTGCACATACAGTGCTGTGTTTTAGATTTGTGACTGAAACTGTATTGATAAAACATCAATGTTTTGCTGAACAGTGCTTGGACAGTCAAGGCTCTCTCTCTCCCTCTCAGAAAGTAGGCTGGGAAGGAACACAGCCTAGACAGCTGACCTGAACTGACAAAGGCTATATTCCATGCCATATAACATTACGCTCAGCAATAAAACTTGGAGGGGGGCAGAAGAGGGAGTGTCTTTGCAAGGAAGCCACTGCTCAGAGAACAGCTGGGCACCAGTCTACTGGTGGGAGGCAATTGCTTTGCATCGCTTCCTTGCTATTTTTTTCCTTCCCCTTCTTTTCCCCTCTTTCCTTCACTTATCAAACTGTCTTTATCTCTTGCTTCTGGTCTTCTGATTCTCCCTCCCATCCTGCTGGTGGCAGTGGGAGTAGTGAGAGCGCAGCTGATGGGCGCTTAGTTACTGGCTGCAATCAATCAGCCACACCAGCCTGAACCTCTCTTGTTTCAGCTTAGGTCCTTGTTGCTCATCCTCCTGTCACGCACCACTTCAAACAGCCTGGCTGTACCTTCTTGTGAATGTGTTTGAACCCCCTGACCATTCAGTATCTTCTATGTATTGGTGACCCAAAATATGGGCACATTGTTCCAGATGCGAGCTAATAAGGGCTGAAGATTGGGAAATGATAACTTCTCTCAACCTACTGGCTATGATACTGTAGATACAGCCCAGGATGTTCTTAACTTTCTTTGGTACCAGGGCACACCCCTGGCTCACATTCAGTTTCTTATCTATGTAGATCCAGAGGTCCTTTTCAGCAGAGACATTTCTCAGCCAGCCAGTCCCAGACTATACTGTTGCAAGGGGTCACTCCTTCCAAGGTAATGAACTTTGCACTTTTCCTTGTTGAATTAGAAAGCTCCTGTTGGCCTGTCTCCCCATCTTGCCTAGGTCCTTCTGAATGGTAGCCCTGCCCTCAAGCACGTAAACAGTTTCCTCCAAATTGTTGTCATCTGCAAGCATGGTAAGCGTGCACTTCACCTCCTGCTCCAGGTCTTTGATAAAGATGTTAGAAGGACAAGTCACCCTCCGTAAGGTAGCATGAGCATTAATTATTAATAGTTAATGGATGACCTGAGCCCGACTACCCAACAGATTTCTTACTTGTTTAGCTGCCCATTCATGCAGACCATGGTTAAATGAACCAGTAAATTTTATGAGTATCATCTTTCCTTCCCATTTTTTACCATCTTGTAGAAATTTATGTGAAAGCTAGGTCCTTAGATTCTATTACAGCTCTCTCAGAAGTTATACCCTAATTAGAGATTGGCATTTTTTTCTGCAAAGGACACTGATGAAATCAGTCTTAAATCTTAGTCATAAGAACATTTTCTCTACCATAAAGGAGGAGGAGTACTTTTTCTTAAAAGGCAAAAAGGAGAGGTGGGAAAAAGAAAAAAAGGGGGAGAAGAAAAAAAAAAGAAATGAAAGAACACTTTTTCAAAATGGTAAATATATTAGGAAATATCAGCTTCCCACCTGCAAATCAGAAGACAAAAGTCACAGAAGAGAAGATGTATCTTAAGGGTTTAATGGAAAAACACATAGGAGTTCTAGGAGCCACCCGGACCTTACATCTGTCAGAAAACTGCACTATATAATTTCTCCCAAACTAATTCAAATCTATATAATTTCTCCCAAACTAATTCAAATCTAATTCTTAATATGAAGCTCTTTTCAAATAAATTTGTTTTGTGAGCTATGAAGATTTTATTGCAGCTTAGTAACAGCCAATAATACATCAGTGTAATAACCTGTAGGCAGCAACAAGATACCATGGATATACAGGCTTAAATAAAAATCAGCTAGATTATGAAAAGAATGTGGGTACTCTTCCTGAACCAATAAAGTACACAAGGAGAAGTCCAGACTTAAGCACTATCAAATGTCACATGCTTCACCTGCTCTGGGATAATGTTCAGTACCTGACAGGATCAAGGAAACTATCTTTCCAAGCATCAGCAGACAAGTTGTATACTGAAAGGACTACAAAGATATTGTGAACCTGCTAGGAAATTAAAAGGAAGCAAGAAAGAAGAAGACATGCAATATTACCAAGTGTGAACACATGAGAAATTCAGATACTGCAAAACGATGAAGATAGCAGGTATAAATGATAAATTACTACTTGCAATGTTGTCACAGTTTAACTCCAGTCAGCAACTAAGTACCATGAAGCTGCTTGCTCACTCCCCTGCACCCCGCTTCCCCCACCACGGCATGAGGAGGAAAATTGGGAAAAAGGCCGAACCCATTGGTTGAGGTAAGAACTGTTTAATCACTGAAATAAAATATAATAATAATAATAATAATATCTGTAATGAAAAGGGAGACAACAAAAGAGAGAGAAATAACACCCAAGAAAAACAAGTCACACACAATGCAGTTGCTCACCACCTGCTGACCAATGCCTAGCCAGTCCCCAAGCAGCAGTTGGCTCCTCCTGGCCAAGTCCCTCTTGTTTATATACTGAGCATGACAGTCATTGGTATGGAATATCTCTTCGGCTAGTTGGAGTCAGCTGTTCTGGCTGTGCTCCCTCCTGGCTTCATGTATACTCCCTCATTAGCAGAGCATGGGAAACTGAAAAGTCCTTGACTTACGGTAAGCACTTTTTAGCAACAACTAACATATCAGTGTGTTATCAACATTATTCTCATACTAAATCCAAAACACAGCACTGTACCAGCTACTAGGATGAAAATTAACTCCATCCCAACCAAAAGGAGGACAAATGTCTAAGCTGAAGTCACTGGACAACTAACCATGGTAATAATAATAAAGGTAGCACGTATGACAAAATCAAAGACCTGTAAACAGAGGCATCTGATCAACTACTTTAAGAGAAAAGAGATCAAATCTTTTGCAATCATTTAGAACATGAATAATACAGACATGGAAAACAAATGCAGGGAAAAAAATACATGCCTATTGCACCAACAGCCAAACTAGGGTTTATGAAGGTAAAGATGAAAATCATGTAAATATGATTATACCACTTTCAGGATTTAAGCTACTATTCCTGCATGCCACTGTACTATCTCGTGTGTATGAATTCATTCAACTACAACAAACTGAAGATTTTGAAACACCTGTTTTCTCAAACAAATAAGCAAAAGTCAAGGTCCACATATTAAAATATCTGTTTGAAGTACTCTCTACACTGAAGTCAATGATTCTAATCTCTTTCTTAACATAATACATTCCTAGGCAAAAAGCTAAGTAAAGTTCATGAGATGCCAAACTACACTTAATAATACATGAAAACATATTTCTGGATGCAATTTATATTCACATAAATGCATACCTGAGTTCAGCAGCCTTTTTTTTTAGTAAAGCATTTTCTTCAATTTGAACTTGACAAAGTTCCAGAAAAGTTCTTGACTCTGATCCTTTGATTCTTTCAGTTGTCAGTAAACTGTGACACCTTAAGACTTCACCATCAAGAACCTGTAAACTAGGAAGGACCTTAGACACAGAAGGCCTTATAAAAGAGAGTCAAATTAGTTTAATAAATAAATAAATAAATAAATAAAATCTAATGCTAGAACTCCCATTTTATTGATATAATCGTCTAACAAGACAGAACATGATGACAGTTTCCCTAAGTATTTGTATACATCTGTCCTTATTTCATATGTTTATATATTAAATAAAACTTTATTCTTAATAAACCACAGAACTTAGCAAGATTTCTTAATGCTTTATTGGCACAAAGACAACTGCTGAAACACCGACCCCAGGGAGGTCAATGGCAACATTTCAATTCACCAGAGCTAGCATTTTACCTAGTTAAATAACAAGAAAATTTGACACACTTGTGCATAGGCACCTGTAATGCATTTGATTAGTAGGGGACACAACAAACTAAGTCATGGGATTAAGATACAGCATGAATTTTGTTGACATGTTGAAAGGTTTAGATTTAAAAACTGCACAGAGTACTAAACATTGTCAGTCTTACTCCATTTACCATTTGCATATACCAGATAAAGCAATATGATATTCTGTCTGACTGACAAGAAAAAATCCACTTTTGAAATATTGCATTTGGGTCAGTGAAAGGGATGACAGTAGAGATGACATTTCCTTGTTATGAAAAAGACACTTGGGGACACTGATGTAAGAAAACAATATGTATGAGAAACTTATCTACCAATTAAAAAAAGATCATACCATCAATTCTCTCTCTTTTAGGTTATTTTGAATTTAATCTAGTACTGCAACCTTTTTTCATGTATTTTTTATACCACACCATGTTTGTTGAAAGTTCCAAGATTGCAAAATTGTTTAAATCAATACATCAACAGTCAATATTTTCATTGTTAGTTTTAAATAACACTTCAGAACTCTTGAAAGAACACTTATTGTAGGCTGTTAAGTCCCCTTACTATTAAACAAGATAATACTGTTTTCAACAATGTAGAACTCCCTGACTATTCTCTGAAAGTAAAGGACTGTTACTTAGCTCAGACAATACAGACTAAGTTTAAAATCAGAGAATGTTCCTATAACTGAGATAGAATATTCCAAAATGTAGCTCAATAGAATAGAATATTAATTTTTTGTAAATATAAAACTTACATTCTCTGCTGCCCATTAATGTAAGAATAACGTTGTCTGAAATACATTTGGAATAAAATGACGGGTGTAGATAGACAGTCCCTGAACAAACAGGGAGAAATTACCAAAGCTGAGGTTGAATAGTGTTGCATCAAAAAAGTGCCATATCGAAGTTGATTGATGCTGGAAGTAGTGTGTCTCAGAGCTATGGGATCTCAACACTAGTTTTTCCAGCTGGGTTTCTCCTGGTGAAGGGCTGAGTCAATATTTCATTTAGTGAAAACTTCCTGGTGAATATTCTGTCACTTAAGAGGCTCTATTAATCATTACAGCATTGAAACACATTCCCCTAGGAGTCCTCAGATTGATCCCAGGGTTTAATTTTTAAAAAGCAATTTCTTACTACTTCACTTTTGTTGGTGTTATCGCTGGCTGGACATGAAAGTACAAAACCAATTGGGAAATTTTACAACTAATTCCTTTGTTGGTATCAAGGGGTTATGTAAAGTTCACTGGAACATATTGCCTGAAGTTACAGTCAATGCTGTATTCAGCAAATCCATATTTTATAGTATCCCATACTTTAAATCCTTTAGACAAATGAATCTCTTGTCTAATCACAAAAGCTCTATTGGGTCAAGCAATCTAAAGTGTCAGTTCTTATAGTTAAATTCGAATTCAGAAAGCTTTTCCCCTCCAGGTTAGAAACGAAACACTAGTTAGTGCTGTAAAATAGTGGATATTAAAATAATGCAAATAGGAATTTAAAATATTGTCACATCACTGAATTTTATTCACAAAATTGCCTGCAGGAACCACAGGAGTGCAAATAAGTCTTCTCATTAAAAAACAAACCAAACAACCAAGAATGTATTTGTAAAGCTGTCTCTTAAACTACTCAAATATTTCCAACCAAAAGTTTCAAATAGATGGGTTTTTTTCATTGGAATACTAATCAGGAATTTGTACAAAAATCTTCTAATGGAAGATAACACATGTAAAGGTGGTTGGTTTTTTTTTTTTTGGTCTTAATACAACACGTATTTCAAAACACATATACCCCAAAATTTGCTGTTGTTATACTAGGTAATCTAATATAGCAAATGTGAACACAATTTATCTAACCACATTCTTGTATAATATTGCAGTGTAAAGTCTCAAATTTAACTGACTTGATATTATACCAGGAACAATTTTGGCCATTCTTCAAAATTGCTTAGCTTAAAAAACAATAATCATATTTTTCTTAAAAAACCCCAAAACTTCAATCACCTGATTTAATTACATCCAAAATAAAAGTCCAACTGCTGTGTCTCATTTTACTTCCTCAGACATTTTATTATGTCAACAATTTCCTAGGTAAATACTTTATTTCCTTAGCTGAAAGACTTGGTAATGATTTAAATTCTTAAGAATTAAATTCTTCTGTGTATGTTTAATGGAATGATGGTAAAAGTTCACTAAAAGACACTACCATTTCAACATATATTCTGGAACATCACCTAAAAATCTAAACTTGCATTTCCAACTTGTCGTTCTGCTCTTGAAGGCTGGTAGACTAGAAAGTATTAATTCTAAGGAAGATGAAAGAACACTTCACATTAAATTAACAGCACTACTATCATTTTGCTGAGCAAGTCTCTCAAACAGCTTTAAGTTTTGATGGCACTGGCCCACATACAGGATATCAGACCAGAGAATTCTCAAGAAACCAGGAAACTTCTACTAAAGTTTAAAAAAAAACCCACAAAAAACCCCACAAAAGACAACCCCAAAACCAACCCCACAGAAAAAAACCCTATTCATGCACAATTTTATTCATATGGCTTACAAACACAATCCCATCACAACTACTCATATTGGAGATCCTGGTGACTGCATCTCATTTCATATGTCAAGTTGCCTTTCTACCCTATCCAGTTTATATATATAATTATAAATATAGATATAAATATAAATATAGATATAGATATAAAATAGGCTCTAGGACCAGCTCTTTAATTATTTTTTTTTCAGATTATTAATTCACTGTTACCTCACTGTAGAGCAATAAAGAGCATTCCTTTTATACCTGTGTCTCTTTCATAATCATTAAGAGCTATTAATTTTTGGTGTAAAGATGAGGAATTCTCAGAACAAGAAAACAGGCTAAGCTTCAACTTCTAAGGAAAAAACAACCATTCTTTCCAACTTTTTCTTCTTCTAATTTTTTTTTTTAAAAGATAGTAAGCCAAGGATTCAATGATACATTTATTACACTTTCTTTCTTTCAGAAAGTTTCTTTCAGAACTCTTGAAAGTACATTTATTATAGGCTGTAAGCCCCCTTACTATTAAAGAAGATAATACTGTTTTCAGTATTTTTATACACTTTTTTATGTTCACACTGCACATAGATAGAGAAAACACATTACCTTTTCTCTATGTGCAGTGTGAACTTGTCACAGCAGCAAGACTATTAAGCAATGAATGGATGAAGTGATGGAAGGGAGTAAATAAGGAAAAAAAAACAAGACAGCAAAGCAGAAAGAAACACTACAAGAAGCTATGTGATAGACATAGTTCTGAGAAGGGCAAGTGAGCAGTGTAAGAACACAATCAGAGAAAAAAATAAGGGTTTGAAACAGTGCAGGTGAAAGAGGAGAAGAAGAAAAAGATTGAGTTGATGGTTATGTCTTTGTGTAAAAGTTTTAATGGAATATGCAATGGGGTAATAAGGGTCAGACAAAAGTCAGTTACCAAAGCTGGTAAATTTGTCAGTAAAGAGGAATAACTAGAATTCATGCTAAAAAAAGAAGATACTGTGATCAACAGACAAAGAAGCAGTTACAAAGAAACAGCACAGAGAGGGCCTATACCATCTTTATAATTTCTGCATTTGCCTATAAAAATTGTCATAAAGAAAAATACTCATGTAGGATAATAAGCACAAACTGCTTCTTATTAAGGTTGAAGTACTAGTTCAAACATCAAGATTTTTGTTTGAACAAAACTAAAAACTGGAATTCTTAGAAAATAAAGATCTCAGAACTGTATTTTGGTTTATTTTCATATAATTGTCTTCCAATTTGTGGTAATGTTCATACTTACCTCATTTCTACTGTTTAACTAACATACACCAAGTTCTTGGCTGATTGTTACTGATGAGCAAGATGCATATATGCCGAGTTTTTGCCTGATTTCGATTTTTTGATTTAACAAATTAATTTTTCTTACCTCCAATTCCTGTCTTGGAGAAGAGGATTTCCACTGAGTGACAACTCCCTTAGTTTATGACAGCCACTTAACCATGTAATGACACCTTTAAGGTCTGTATTGTAGTAGGAAAGAAAATTAAATATGAATTTGAATGTAGAACCATATTATTTCTCATAAAATCTTACACGAAAGTAAAATGTACCAAACCCATGAAGTACAACAAGCTATTCTGTTACTTATACTGTATAGTTATAATTAATATCTATAATGTTCATGCTTGGAAAATATTTATATCTTTTCTGTATAAATATCTCATAAATAAATTGGAGCAATCACATTCAAATAAATCTAATAAAGAAGTTCTTGTTTGGATGAGGTTTTATGTTCTTTATAAAACTCACCTAACAAACAGTTATTTTTGATATCCAGCTTTTCCAAAGATACAAATGAATTTAAAGGCACAAGCTCAGTTAATCTAAGAACAAAACAGAAGAGATTTTTTTTCAAGTAAATAAAACAACAGTTCATGAACAGAAAGGCACTGGAACCTTTTACAGTTATGACAATTTGCTGATTTACGTAATAAAATACTCATTTAGCTATCCAAGGTGCTAAAATTAATTACTGAAATTTTAAATTGAAAGCATTTATTAGCCTTCTCCATAGCTCAGGTTTTAATATTTACTCATTAATTTTTATCTGGTAAATATTTAATTCTGTTTCTTGCATTTAGTGCTGGGGATCTGAAGTCTTGTAAAATTTACACAACTCAATTGGCTTTTCACTAGGCACCATAACTAGAATGAAACTAACAGAAGGCCCTGACTCTGGAGAAGAAATAAAAATTGCTTTTCCTCTTTCCCTTAGTTTCTCATTGCTCAAACGTCTTGTTAGTTTTTTTCTCTTCTCCACTCAGCACATTATTTTCTAGATCCTGAAGCTAACATAATTGCTGTCAGAGTTGTATTTCTTAACAGGCCAAGGCTGCACTGTCCTGTAATATATTTTTAGTGCTTCCTCTGTCTTACTACTTTCTGTATCACAGTGTCGAACAGGTGCCTATTATACAGACAGTTATGAAATGGCTGTTCTTGCACATCAGAGCTTTTCTTGTGCAATAAAGCAGCAAAGCAGTAGTAAAGCCATGACAAAATTGTTTGTAGTATTGAAGATTAAATGCAAGAGCTGAAATGAGCTGAAATTCACCTGTACAAAAGACTTTGGACTGTAAGATGTGTATTACCTCTACTACTAAAACATTATTGTCCAGTGTTATTCAAGTTTCTTTACTTACAAACTTGCATTAGTGCAACTAGGAATGAACGTTGAATGGTTCGGTCAGTTGCCAGGCTATTTCCAAATATTACTTTTCAGTTTTAAAAGTTTATTTTGTTTTATGTTAAATGAAAGAGGGAGTAAAAATTAAAACCAAGATGCAAAAAAAATCTCAGTCTTCAACTAAAACTAGAATTCTGTATTTATTTATATATATATTTTATATATATATATATATATTTTATATATATTGATTTAGCACATATTTTTTTTTAAGATACAGTTAATTGAGTAATACATATTTAGGTAACTTGTTTCACTTCAGTAAGGACAAGCCCTAAGCATAAGAATAGAATGGCAACACCAATGGCAATGTGTGTGGTCATTTTATACTGCTAATTTTCATGGAAAGCAGTACTTTCTGAGGGCTATGGTGCCGCTGAAAGCTATAAACAAGAATTCTTATGGTCAGAAACATGGCCATGCAAAAAAACAAACCCCACTCACTCCACAAGCTTAAAACTGGTCAGAGCCAAAAATGCTTATTTGTTGCTGAAATGTGTGGCCAGGCATTACAACTGAAAGGCAGAGCTAGATTTAACTCTGGTACACAAATTCTGGACCAAATTGCTTGTAGATTTTTTTAATCTTACTGGTAATTTTACTATATGCAAAACAGAAATAAATCATTTCCATGTTCAGTTGATGAGTATTTCTATATGACAACAGAATATTTTAGTAGTAAATTCAGAGAAACAGTCATAAAGCTAATAGAGTGTGCGTCACTATACTTCTATTTCTTTCTCAAACCATATTGTAAAGTCCTGGTTCTAGTCCTGTTTAGCTCTATTACCTCCCTGCCAGTTTTCCATGGAGTTAAATAGATATCAAGTATTAATTCTAAAAAGCATTGTCTTCTATGTAGATCTGTACATAGTACTACATGTATCAGCATTTTAGGTTCTCATAACTAGTCAATAGTACACAAATATATTTAATATTTGTAAATAATTTCATCATAGATATTAATGGCTAACAGTATGGCTACAAAGATTAAAAATACATGACTCAGATTATAGATTCACATATTCAGAAATATCCAAGAAAATAAACATTGTACTTTGCACAAAGAAATGAAAGATAATGAAGTATTTTTTTATTTATAATGAGTGAGTTCTCTGGATCTTCATCAGTATATGCTGTGGTGAATAAGAAATTGTCTGCTGGACTATCCTTGTCTGCTGGTGGCATTATAAGAGTTAAAATATTTTCCTGTCATCCTATAGCTTTCCCTTTACTGACATTCTTTGTTAATTTTTTTCCTAAGAAAATTCAAACCAGAAAGACAAAGGACATTACTGAAAACTTAATACTACTTGACCTTGTCACATTAGCCGTGGGCATAAGAGAGAGATAAATTACAAAGAAGACACAAAAGTAAAATTCACCAAAAAGCAAGCTATAGCTTCCTCTTTCTGCTCCCATTTAAGGCTGTAGCAGGACAGGACACAGACAGACACAGAAATTCTTCCAGAAAGCAAGACTTAAGACACTAAAAGAGTTCTAAGTATGCATCAGAGAAAATAACACATTTCTATTCTGAACTTGAATAGCATTTACTGCTCAGGATGGTCCAAATCCTCCTGTGCATCATGCTTTTCCCCAGAAAAATTATCGCTGATGTCAATGAAAGGTTAGCAGGAAGGAGGGCAAAATAATTAAAAATAAGTGTATATTAATCCAGACCTTTAAGTAAAGCCCATATTACTTTCTCATTCTTTAAAAATAAAAATATTTTAATAAATATTTTAATTTGCAATAGTTACTATATTTATAAGTAGCAATCAAATATAATGTAGGAAACCAGTCAGTCACTTGTTTCTTGAATAATCTAGCAGGCAGTACTTCAACTGTATTGCCCATGGTGCCACATACTTAGATATAAACTTATCACCAATGAAGAATTACTGGAATTGATCAAAAATATCTAGACTGGTAAGGATGAGATAAGGAAAACCACTACACATAAGTATAGCTTTTTAATGACTGACTTATTTGAACATCCATTGACATTTAGATTTATTATGATGATTCTGAGAACTAGTCAAATTCTCAAAACATGATGGCTTGCAATGACAGTGAGTTCAACTCTTACATCTGAGAAATTAGGCTAAAAACATAGATACCATATATATTTAAGCAGGGAGAACAATATGTACTAAGAAAGATTTGAGCTGACATTTTGGCATTCCTATCAGAAGACTTTTAGGAATACTATGCATCTAGTTGCAAAAACATGGAAGCAACATGTTGAGAAAAAATTTGATTCTGGCTAGACCAGTTTCCCAAAAAAAGGAATTTTTGCAGATGACCGGATTTTTCTAAATATTATTTTTTTATCTATCATACTTAGGCTATCTTAATGAAATACAAAAGACAGGAAAAAAACCAAAGAAACCTTTGCCATATTAATAAAAAAAAATTAAGAGGGATAGATTTGTTTAATTTAAAGTTGGAAAAAAGAAAAAAAAAAAGGGGGGAAAAAAAAGTAATATCTACCTGAACAGCAGATTGATTTAGTGTGTCACTGTAAAACTTTTAAATGAAGAAGACATTAACAAGCTACATAATTACGTGGGATTACGTGTAAATATAAATACCACATGAACTCTTAACACATTAAATACGTATTAATTTCAGTCCCAGGGGCACGGTTTTTCTCTCCTACACTTAAATCTTTATCTACAACAGAACAAAGAAGAAAATGTTCCTTTTTAAAACTAACTTAACAGTGTGTTC
>JAVJGJ010000057.1:41304003-41314087 GCA_035590215.1 Microhierax caerulescens | reverse complement strand
TGTGTTCTCCAGCTGCTGTAATGTAACAGCATGAATCTTCATAGTCCCCATTCTGCAGTAACTAAGTCCAAGAGGATACTCATTATTGGCTTTGGTCAATTGCACACTGACCAAGTATATGTTTTGTATGTAAAAGCCACAATAAAACACTTTAAAAAAACAGTAATGGTGAAATAGCTGTCATTTTTATATTTGAAGGAGTTAATCACTACCTGTTATATTATAATTCATTGCTGCTAGGTTGTAGATTTAAAACAACTGTTTTTTTGAGGTTTATCTTTGGCAGTTTCTGGTATCTCAGGAATAAAAAAATCCTGTAAATTAGTGTAAGAATTTTCTTTTCACAGTACTTGACTTTTAGAAAGAATACAGATTCACAGCATTACCATTATACGGGCTTCCTGCAATCAGTAAAAAGGAAATGGCACTCAGTGCACACTCAAAAAAAATTCACAAAATTGCACTAGCTGTAGGATAAAAGTAAAGAAACAGCTTTTCTTTCAACAGCTTACTCCATTACATTCACTGTTTCTATAGAACATCTAGTTACTTATGCTATAGCACACACATATGGAGCTGCTTATAAGTGTACATAAAGAGAGCGTAACAGAGCAGGCTACTGAAATGCCAGGAATTTTGAGGCTTTCAATATGCATTTAAGGCTATCTTGTCCTGTTTGTCACAAAGATTTGAGATAAACTATAGGTACATCAAGGAAAGAAAAGGAATTGTTTGGGGAGGAGGTGTGTGGTTATTTTCAGCACATCTGGTTTGCTGATGCAAAAATGTGCTTTCTCCCAGTCCAGCTGAAAAAAAAATTCAGTGGACCGAACACTGTCTCTCAGCTCGGCCACTGGAAAACCAGAATAAGCACTACTACAATGGACACTACAGACTGAAGGATTGTGGGACAGGTGAGTGACATAAGGTACATGGCCAGTCCAGCACAACCTAGCTCCAGAGGCTGCGTTCAAGCTATGCCTGGGACCGTGCTCCTAAGTTTGTCCTCTCCCTTGCAGGCATATGAGGCCTTCAAGCAGTTTGGAAAACTTTTTACTACACACAGCATAGCTACACCTTAATATTAACAAAAAACCTAAAACCAAAACAAAACCAGAGGAAGAAGGGGAAACTACAAGAAGATAGAGCCATGTTACTGCATGTTCCACAAAAAACTGAACAGGGCAAGGAAAAAAAATACAAAGAACCTGAATTAAATCAATATGTGTGATTCAGAATCGAACACTTAACTAATAATGGTCTTGTTAATTGCAGGCAGACAGTACTTTCTCCAAACTCCAGAAGAATTAAAAAAGAAAAAAAAACCCTAAAAGCCCAGCAACTTGAAGATTAGATTCTTTAAATACTAGGTGCTATATTTACATCCATACTAATTAATTAAAGATGATATAAAAACAAAAGTTATATAAAAATATAGGTTGTATATACTCAAATAACACCAGTTTTCCATTAAGGGTATTCCTTATAATAACAGGACTCAATCTTACAGATCTTTTCTCCCACAGGCTCCCAGCTACAGTTGACTGATGAACTGAATGTCTCATAGGATGGGATTCATCTGTTCAAATGTAGACACCTACATACAAGTTGGTCATTTTGACTCTGTTAATAGTCAACGAAGATGAACAGTTATGGGGTATGACTAGCCTCGAAGAAAACTGCTGAAAATGACAGATGAATAACACTTTAAAAGTATCTCCTCTTCACTGACAGGAGAGTAAAGGGATCAGTTCAGGAGTGTATATTCTGTATATTGTAATAGAGTATATTCCATTTGTTAGAACAGATCAATCTGCTTCAGAGCAAAATGGTCACAGTATAGAAAAATAATCAATTTAAATACTAACTTAAAATGAATTTTACTGCTAACACATTATAAATTATAATTGTTCCTTATTTTTATAGCAGCATTTAAACTGATAAAAAGGATTGTGGGGGTGGGTAAATCTAAATTTTGACTCCAGAATATCTGGTCATTCTAACTCTGCAGTTGTACAGACTAGTTTAGAAAATGAACAGAAAGCTCATTACAGAGTACTTGAGTGCATGATCCAGTTTTATGCTGCTTGTCTTGATCCTTACTTTTTATACCTTTCTGACTGAACCATAAGAGTAAAAAAATAAAGCAACTATGCTTGTTTTGGAGGGCATTAACATATGTATTAAAATAAAACCCAACATTCTCATTTGTCCTTTTTAACTCTAGTAGTTGCACTTAACCATGCCTTCAGAGTCTGTTTTGAATAAGCTAGCTGTGAAATATGAAGTTTGACAGACATACTCTAGAAACAATTGCTAAAGAAAGGGAAAGAAAGAAACAACATGGTTTTAATAATGCCACAATGCTCAAAAATTATTTTCATATAACATCTAATCGAAAAAAATACTTTTTATATTTAATGCAGTTTCAAATTTTCTTAGCTAAAGGTAGCCAATATCATTACTTGTCAACCACGTATTTTCAAAGAATATCTGGAAAAGATAGTGATAGTTTAACCATACTGAGAATTATACTTTTCAGATAAGTGTTCTCTGTTAGTAAATTCCTCTTTATCAGTTTTTTTAGGTGGAAGAATGTTTGTTGCTTACCTATTTTGAGACAGCAAAAGAATCTGCAATAGAGGCAACCAATACAAAGAAAGTGTTCTTATAGCAGAAATGCTATTGTCATCCAAATACAGTTCTCTTAGGAGAACATGATTTTCCAGTCTTGGAAGCTAAATAGAAAAGAGATGGTTATTTAAAATTAATATAAATTAGAGAAACAATAATGGAATGCTTGCCAGATGCTTTTCATAAGTCATTACTAAATACAAGCAAAACCCACATTTTGGATATATGTATTATTTCCTTGTTATGTACGTACCAGTTGTCACACATAATTTCTATATATCAGGCGGTGAGTACTTTTTAATGTCTTCTACCTACTCGAAACACTCAGTACACGAAAAAAAAAAAAAAAAAAAGGGGGAAAAAAAAAAGTCAAGAGCCCAAGAGCCACAGTCTTACTTTTTTAGCCAAGCCGTTATTTGCTGCTTATTGACAATGGTTTTCCTCTCTCCGATTCACAAGAGAGTCATTGCCAGCAAATATGACTAAGTGTACAGCTAGCAAACTATTTTCCTATTTTAAGTGCTGCAGTGCAGACTTCAATCAACTTCTGGAAGATCAGCATACATTCAAACAACCTGAACTATTACTTATACATAATGATAATAACATTTTGTTACATTTTAAAAAGAGAATCAGCATCGTGTAATACAAACTGAAGACTAGATGCTGTAAATGAAAGAGGGAAATATTTACTGAGGGGCCAATTTTTCAAGGACTTAGGAGCAAGAAAGTACTTAACTGTTAGCCATTTCTTTCTTTGAAAAACCTCCCTCTAATAGGGAAAGGAAAAGCCTACTGCCTAAGAGCATGAAATATCCCAGAGCAAACAATGAGTGCATGATCAGCATTCTGAAAAATATGACTGTTAACAAAGATATATGCACAACAGCCACTAAATTCAAAGGTTTTACCTCCTGGAGGTTATTGCCTTGCAACTTCAGAATTTGAAGTAGGCCACAATTCTCAATGCCTTCAACTTGTGTGAGATGATTGAAAGAGCAGTCTAGGTGAACAAGAGTTGGTACCTCACAAAGACCTTCTGTGCTGATTAACTGATTATGGTCCAGAATTAATTGCTGAAGATTTTTCAATGAGTCCAGACCACCTGAAAATTAAAGATTTTAGCTGAATCAAGCCATAATGAAACAAAAACCTGTTGGTTTTCAAATACTAAGAAAACTGAACTTTCAATGTATTTATAGTATCTATAGTAACCATTAATATTAGTCCTGTATAAGGTTTAAAAACAGTTACTGTACTTTGACCCTATCAAATATACAATGCGTATAGTTCAAATTTCTGATCCTGTTAACAAGCAATAATAATAGTTCATAACCTCTTTAGCACCTCTGTTGGAACAGAACATTCTTTTAGTGATAAACTATACTTATGGTTTAAGCATTTTATAACTGCTAGTCAGAACCTATGGGCTCTGTGAAATGCTAACAGCCCTCTTGAAATCACCCTTCAGAATGGAAACAGTATTAAAAAATTAAACAGTATTTACAAGGGTTTTTTTTATCATTTTTAAAAGATTTTTTTAAAGTTATCAGTGAGGTGAGAACAAATTGCATTAAAACACAGGCCAACACCACCTCTATTATGTAAGTGCATCTTGTTTAAGGAACTATAGCATAAAATGTTTTTAATGAATAAATTTATAAAGAAAACTCAGTGCCTTTAAGTATAAAGCTGTATTTCTAGAGCCATTATACTCTTGACAGATTTACTCCTGCCAGCTAGTGCAAAGAGCAAGATTGTGTGTGATATCTACCCCAAAAAGATGCAAAGGAAAAGGTTTCTGTCAGTGTCTGTTTCTTTCACAAAACTTTTCCCAAATCATCCTCTTACAATGGCAAAAATCACACTGTCTTTCCACAGTCTTACACATGCTAGATGTTCTGCAATGGCACTGATGCATCTGACTTGCTACAGGTCCAAACAGTTTTTCTGTATCTCTGTAGTAAAATGCCTGTGAAGGGACACCCTTTACAAAACATATCTAAAATAAGGAATTTCTGAATTTACTTTTCTTTCATGTATTCTACACAGGATTATTTGAGGTCATACTTGGTCTCATCTTTCTCTCACCCAAGACTTCCCAAGTTCCCAAAAGAAGCTGAGAAAGCTTTACAGAACTGAATGTCTTTGTGATTGTCCTCTGAGAATAAATTGGTTTATGAGACCAGAGACCAGTTGGTACCATATGTTATTGAGAATACAGAAAAAGAGTTAAAAAAGAAAATATCTGTAAGGAGAAAAAAGAAGTAAAAAAATAAATGGCAAAACTAGCAGTACATTTTAAATAAACACAATCAAATATAGGCCTTCAAATTACAGTAATTTAAAAATGGAACGCACCTAGTGGAAATAACACAGTTGCCTTATATTAAAGACACAGCATCCTAAATCTAAAAAAAAATATGCCACGCTGTAACTTCAAAACCCCTACTTTAGGAAATAAATATCAAACCTTTAATTATTCTGAAAGAATTTCAAATGTGCCCATGACATACTATTCTCACTGCAAGAGCCTCATCTGCATTCTATGTTTGGATAAAAATAAAAAAGGAACCAGCACCATCTAGTGGTCTCAAAAAATATCGTTTACAGACAGCATCCACAGCTCCCAAGACTTCTTCATAAGAGCAGGCAAATCTCCACTTTTAATTTATCAGCATACCAGTACCGGAAATTTTAAAAGCTCTGAATTAGTCTGGAGTAGGACAAAGAGGAGAGACTTCACACATAGTAATAAAAGGCATGGAGTTTACACAGGACCTGGAAATCTTTTATTCTGTATGCTGCACAAAGCACCTTTTCTGTATCTCCTTCTCATCCGTCTTATTTAATTAGACTGAATGTCATTTGGAACAGACATGCCAAGGCCACATACATTGGGATCACAGTCTATTCTGGAACTATCAAATGCAGTTCAACAGAAGTACACACAAGAGAGAATAACGTAATACAAACAGATGGTATTTTAATGTTTCTTCTTGCACACAGGCAAAATTAAAAATAAGCATTAAAGTCTTCTGCCCATTTCCAGAAGATATTGTCTGTTTTACATATGATGGAACTAACAACAGCTATAGCAGTATATGAAAAATGCATTCTGTTGAAAAACACATGGTTTCAGCAAGATTTGTGGAGAACCTTTGTATAAGTAGCTCTTAGCAATTTGCAAAGCACAGCTGGAGTCTGTTAGCTAAGGACTTTATCTTAGCTATCAATAAAGTTCTGAAATAAGTTCTATGTGGGACAAAGATGAATGACAAGAGAAGAGCGAAAGCTGACAGTGAACATGAAGATGAAAAACCACATAAAAAAATGCCCCAAACTGAAAAATGTCTGATTAAAAAAAAAACCCTCTATGTGCTTTCTCAAAAAAAGTAGGTCCAAAGAAGCGTTTATGACTATCAACAGTCATGCATTACTATTCTGAGCACTGCCAGGATTTTAGCCAACACGCTCTGGCAATATAGACATCCTACAAAAAAACCATATTCTATGACTCATGTCAAAATTGTGTAAGAAAATTGTTAAGTAAAGCATTCATCTTCAAAATACAAACATATGCACTGAACTTCAGTGTTTGATGACACAATTGATTTTTGATCAGTTCTTAACTGGAAAGGCATAACTGAGACATAGTTCTCATAGTTTTACTGTTATTTTCAAGGCTTTTCTGGCAACACTAATTTTTTTCCCTACAGATGCTATATTTCAATGAGAGAAGGAAAAAGAAAAAATAAATTATAGTATGCTTGAAGTTTCCTACAATAAGTTATTAAAACAGGAGTATTACAAACATAAATAAGCCTTACTTCTTAGAAAAAATAAAATTAGGAAAAGCTTTATTAAAGCTGAATGAATGGAGAATATGTCACAGTACTGCAGCTTCCAAAATTGCTGAGGGACATCCTGCAGGATTTACAGATGGAGGGAGACAGTAACTTCTTAAACCCCATAAATCCATTTATGTATATTCTATATGACTACTTATAACAGATATGTTTTTGTATGAAATAAATCCTGTATTATACACCTGTTTTAACCAGAGACCCTCAAAGCAGCTCTGGAGAGCAGAAAGACAGATTCCAAGCTCATTTTTGTGAACAATTACCCACTTAAATTCATTAAAGACTCAGTAAACATGGCAGCACACTGCACAAAACAGAAAGTACAAGAGGATTTTACTTGACTTGGCCTGTACAAAGATAGTACATTCCACACAGATGCCACATTCCTAAATGCCACCAACTAAAACTGCATCATTCTTACAGTAATGTTGTGGACACTTAACAAATGAGATAAATCTGAATAAGTATCTTATCCATCATTATTTGCCTCAAGGATACAGATGAAGCTTAACCAGTTGATTTAATTGTTTCTCATTAGGGTAGTGATATGCTTTTACAGTAAACATGGATATTCCAGTACCTTTATTCTCAGGTATTATAAACTCTGTTCACAAGTACTAACATTCCAAATTTGCACATATTAGCAAAAAAAATATTAAAAATATCACTCTTAAACCCTCTAAATCTACAGATTATCCTTTTTTCAGCTTTCACATTTCCTGTTTGCTGTGCCTTGTTATTTATCATGGAATCACATTATCTATGTTCATACTGTTTCAGTCTTTTTTTTTTTTTTAACAGTGCAAACTGTTTCTTTGTATATTTTTTTATGTGAATGTGTTTCATCTATCACCTTAATAATTGTTCTACATTATTTTCCTGCTGTCCAGCAGGAAAAGAAAGTATATCCACATACTTTAAAGAACTTTAAATGTTTAAATCAAGACAAATAAACCATAGAATCATAGAATTGTTTGGGTTGGAAAGGACCTTAAAGATGATCCAGTTACAGCCCCCCTGCCATGGGCAGGGACACCTTACACTAGACCAGGTTGCTCAAAGCCCCGTCCAGTCTGGCCTTGTACATTTCCAGGGATGAGGCATCCACAGCTCTTCTGGGCAACCTGCTCCAGTGCCTCACCACCCTCACAGTAAAGAATTTCTTCCTAATATCTTATCTAAATCTACCCTCTTTCAGTTTAAAGCATGACCCCTTGTCCTGTCACTACATGCCCTTGCACAAAGGCCTCTCCAGCTTTCTTGCAGACCCCCTTTAGGTACTGAAAGACTGCTATAAGGTCTTCCTGAAGCCTTGTCTTCTCCAGGCTAAAACACCACAACTCTCAGCTTGTCTTTATAGGAGAGTTGCTCCAGCCCTCTGATCATCTTCGTGGCCCTCCTCTGGACTCGCTCCAACAGGTCCGTGTCCTTCTTATATTGGGGCCCAAGAGCAGAACACTCATGAGAGCTGAGTAGAGGGATCACGCTTCTTTTGATACAGCCCAGGATTTGGTTTGCTTTCTCAGCTGCAGGCATATACTGCTGGGTCTTGTTGAGCTCATCAACCAACTCTCCCACATCCTTCTCCTCAGGGCTGCTCTCAATCCATTCTCTTCCCAGCATGTATTTGTGCTTGGGATTGCTTCAACCCATGTGCAGGACCATGCACTTGGCCTTTTTGAACTTCATGAGGTTCACACAGGCCCAGCTCTCAAGCCTGTCTAGCTCCCTCTAGGTGGCATCCCTTCCCTCCAGCATGTTGGCCACAACACACTAGTTGGTATAATTGACAAACTTGCTGAGGGTGCACTTAATCCCACTGTCCATGTCGCTAAAAAAGATCTTAAACAGTGCTGATCCCAGGACTGACCCCTGAGGAACACCACTCGTCACTGGTCTCCACGTGGAAACCAAGCCATTGACCAAAACTCCTTGAGTGCAACCATCCAGCCAATTCCTTATCCACTGAGTGGTCCATCCATCAAATCCATGTCTTTCCAGTGTAGAGACAAGGATGTCATGCAGGAGAGTGTCAAACGCTTTGCACCAGTCCACGTAAATGACATCAGTTGCTCTTCCCTCATCCACCAACACTGTAATGCCATCATAGAAGACCACCAAATTTGCTAGGGGTGATCTTCCCTTAGCGAAGCCATGCTGGCTGTCACCAGTCACCTCCTTATTCTCCATGTGTCTTAGCATAGTTTCCAGGAGTATCTGCTCCATGATCTTGCTTGGCACAGAGATGAGACTGACCGGCCCTTAGTTCCCTGGGTCTTCCTATCTTTCCTTTTTAAAAATGAGGGTTATGTTTCCCTTTCTCCAGTCAGTGAAAACTTCACTGGACTGCCACAACTTCTCAAATATGATGGATAGTAGCTTAGCGACTTCATCTGCCAGTTCCCTCAGGACCCATGGATGCATGTGGTCAGGTTGCATGGACTTGCATGCCTTCAGGTTCTTTAGAACTTGATCTTCTGCTACAGTGGGTAGTTTTTCATTCTCTCAGTCCCTGCCTTTACTTTCTGTGATTGGGGCAATGTGGCTGGAGCATGTGCCAGTGAAGACTCAGACAAAAAAGTCATTGAGTACCTCAGCCTTCTCTATGTCTCAGGCATATTAACTTTCTTGTGAATTGGTGTTATTAAAGCACATGAAATAAAAAAAGTGAATAGAGTTGCTTCATGTAAATTGTCAAGTTCTGGAATCAAGATGCATCACAGAGCAAAATGTTCTCTTTAGTCATTAAATTTATAAGGCCATGTAAGACACTGTGCAGTAGCAAGTACCTGGACATTATGTCTTTAGTGTAACTCAATATATTCCTTGAGCATATATGCAAGTATTTTAATATTCAAGGTGTATATTGCAAAGGATTCTTCCTTCTGCCTACTCCTGCTTAAGTTAAGTGTCTGCTATGGTGACCACATCTGCCTATTCATGAATCAAAGAGAATGAAATAACAACAAAGATCTATCACTGTGCCATACCTAACGCTAATCCTAGACTGATACTATCATGCGCTTTTCTTAGTATATCTTGATTCATTTGCAGGATGTTACTTTAGTACAATGCACATTATTATATGCAATGCAAATCTGCTAGTTTAACTTTGGGGCTAATCCTACAGTCTTAAGGCACTACAAGTTATATATTCAGTTAGGTGCAACTGCACAGCCAAGTAAGCAGCAAAACAGGTAGTCCTCTTGGGTTATAATAAAGAATCAAAAACACTAGTTACCTCCACGTTGATATACTTTAGGCCTTTGCAGCTACTTAGTCCTTCCAGTGCAACTAGTCCACAGCGCCTCAGGGTCAAAACTTGAAGATTTGAACACTTGGATAACACTGAGAGGCTGCAAGCTGGCAAATCTTCGAGTGTAAGTGTTGTGACCTACATGCATTTATGGATAAACAAAATTAATTGTATACTGAACATTCATTGTACAATGTCACATTATGGTTATTAAAAAAAAAAAAAAAAAAAAAAACAGACCAAAAATGCATTCTAAAAACACTTTAAAAAATGCAAGTAACTAATGTTAATAATTTAATATAGAAAAGGATGGCAACATTGGGTTTGA
>JAVJGJ010000057.1:41238099-41294758 GCA_035590215.1 Microhierax caerulescens | reverse complement strand
GAGTATGATAACTGTGAAGAATAACTGTAAGATGTTACTTGGTTTAGGTACTCTTTTTTTTTTTTTTTTTTTTTTGTTAAGGGGGGAATCTCCCTTTCCTGAACAGTAAGCCATAATATCTACACTGTCTGTAAATATTGTTTTTGGCAGTTTCCCCTTTCTGTGGGTATGCTATGTTAATCTTTCTCTTCTGACCATTAGAAAAGCCCTTTGTGGAAAGCTCTGCTGGAGTGAGGTGGTAAGAGTTAAAGGCTGAGATTTTATTATTGCAACTTAATGTCATCCATCTTCCTGCTAAGTGTAGTTTCATGGTGCACTGCCTCTAGCTCTCTTACATGCAATTTGTGTAACTGTTGGTTAAAACAAAGTTGGTGCAAAATAGTTAGTGAAAGCATCCTATCAGCAGATAAAAACTTTGTGACTATTGTGGATGGGTACTCATGTTATATCTTTTCAGCTATTAAATCTAATCCATGCTAGCATAGCTATAGGAGAATGGACTAAAAATATTTACTAACCTTAAATAAGAGGAGATAATGTAAATTAATTAATTACAGAGTTCCTGATGGGTTTAGTACTAGTGTTTTTTCTCTGAATTAAATATTCAAAGAATAACAAAGGAGCAAACGGAAAATAATACTGAAAGTCAGTTATGGACATGGCTAGGCTGATTAAAAGATATGTCCAATCCTATTTAAAAGCCACCGTAGGAAGGATTCCAAATGTTTTTGTCTAGTTGAATGCAGCAAGTTGGTTCTGTATTAGTGGACAACAGTCCGATTATTTATTTTGAGATCTGATTCTCAAAGGCAATGATCTTGTTGGTTACTAGATCAGGACCCTCCTCTAAAGACTGCAGCGATGTAGTTGACACCATCAATAGTTACACAGCTGTTCGCAACTTTGCCAAGAAAAGTATTAGCCACGCTGACACAAGGATGTCTAAAGAAATGAAACAGCTATGGAATATTACTGAGTGTCAGTAAAATGAATCTGAGTAAACCACCAGTCTATCAGTAACTTTTTGTGCTAGTAAATACTGAGAAGCAGCTCAGCAGTTAGAAACAAATACGTGACTTGAGCCAGTACCTATCGAAACTGTCATAATGTTACTTTATTATGTTAAATTATTATGTTAGTAAAATAAAAGCAGCTAAAATGGCACCTATATAGGATATTGTTAGCAATTAATCTTAAATGATACAAGTCAGGATCCCGCAAATCAGAAGGCATGACGGCTGAACTCAGCTATCTAGTTTGGACTTGTTTTGGACTTTATGGTATGTTACTTACATTTGGCAAAGGTAACAACTTCTAGTAGCAGCTTTCCAGGACCTGTGAGAAGGTTATCAAGAAGATAGATCTAGACTCTTCACAGTGGTTCCTGACAGGATGAAGAAAGTCAATGGGCATAAATTGAAAACCTCCATAAGCTCTCTAGAACAAACTGATACGCTGCTTGTCTGTAGAAACTTCTTCGCTGTGTGGACAGAGTAGCAGTGGAACAGGTTACCCACAGACATTATGTTGTCCTCATCCGTGGAAGTGTTCAAAACTGAGTAAAGTCCAGAGCAAGCTGGTCTGGTCATGTAGATTCTTTGAACAGGGGATTGGACTATGGAATCCTTCATGTCTCTTCCCACCTGAATGATCCCATTAAAGGTACTAGAAAAACATGGAAAAAAAAATAATGTAAAAATAATGTAAGTAGTTAGTTAAAATTAAAATATCAGTAAAGCCCTAACAAAATCTTAGTGGTTTCAAAAGGAAATAAAGATCTCGTGTCAAGACCAAAAGCTTTTCACAGAGTGTAAAATTTTCTAGAATGTAGCAGCATGAGCAAGGCAGCTAAAGATAGAGCACAAGCTTAAAAGCAAACTACAATCTTAGCTTTACAAATCAGCATAAGTAAAATGCACTTCTGTGAACAGGAATAATGCATAAGCTCTCTGTGCATTAATAGCTCGTTAAATGGGTTTAAAGAATTGAAGCTGGGCATTAGCCTTCCTCTGTTTAGCTTAGGGACGCATTTTCTCCAAAGGGAATGTAACTGAAATTCAGCTCTCAGTTTAACAATCCCAAAAGTTTGAAGTGGCTGAAGAAGTTTATGTATTGACTTAGGATCTTAGGCTGAAGAGCAGACACAATGGAATAGAAAGAAGCCTTATGCATTTTCCTTTTAGAAAAGTAGCTTCCTTCATTTTTAAAAATAGTTACAGGCAGTGAGTGCATTGCTGCCTCTATAGAAGTAAAATTACTAAAATCCATTTTCAGTGTATGTGTAATTTTGTGTCTATTTTACAATCACAATATGATTGTACAGACTTTATAAACAACTGAGAATGGATATAGATTGTATGATTCCCTCTGCATTTTTAATATAAATATTCATGGCTGCTAAATCAATCCAAAATGTTAGCAGCAAAATTCTTACCAGAAGACTCCATTTGCATAGGCTAAAGAACTCCATTGTTACCATGGCATATTCTGTAGTTGTAAAGTCTAATGAAAAATAACTATTAGTCCTTTCATGGTTTCTGTGTATAGATTTCATTTAAATTCCTTTCCTGTGAATGAAATAGGTGAAAGTTTTTCAGAAAAGGATCACCAAAGCAACATTCAATCATTGTTTGTATTTCCTTTCCCTAATGTTTTTAGTAGAAGCTATTAAATACTTTCAAAGCCCAATTAACCCAAAAGTAATGTGGCAGTTTCTCTGGGCTGTATTTTATAGCACTAATGTTCACATACAAAATATCAATATCTGCAAATACTAGTTTACTATATGCACTGTGGCCCATGCACTACTCATCATCTGTGTGCAGATTTCTTGCTAAAGTTATTTGTAGCTGCATGCATAGTTTGAATTTGGTGTAAAACTTGTCTTTGAGGTTATGTGTCAAATTTCAGCCCTGTGCAACTGAAAAAAAAAATCCTCCTTTTTTTCTTTAAATGTTACTTTATATAAAATAGTCAGTCAACAAGCTGATTGGAATTAAAATGTAAATGAAGAAACAAAGGAGGAGTATTTTAGCCTGCCATAGGAACTTCTGTAGCACAAATAAATCATGTATACCTTGAGTCTAAGTGAGCATCTTACAACTGCGCATGGCAGCAGGGCAGGGGAACCTTTATACAACCGTGAAGACAGTATGAGCAGTCCACATGTGGCACAAAAAGATGAGGAGATCTGGCAATCCCTGCTCACAGAGTTCTGCACTAATGTAGAAAGCAGGCCATACTGAGAGTGCATATACTAGCATGAAAGAGGAAAATATCATTACCTTTTAAGACAGAGCGTGAAGATGGAATGTTGAGTACTGTTGAGAAGAAAGGTGCTGCTGAAAACATGAAGTTCAAAATATCTGATGCACTTGGAGAAAGCCAAGTGGGAATAGCTGTCAATAGTTAGTTTTTATTTTTTATAATTTTTTATAATTATTTTAGACTTTGGAAAGTGTCCTGTAGGGCATGATAAACTGTTTCTTCCTCCCTCTTGTCTGGGCCATTCTCTTCCTTGCTAGAGAACCTCTCTTTGAAAAACTGTCAGGATGGATGCAGAATGTGAGTGCCATTCTCCAGTTTATCATGTTATCTTTGAATGTTGGAGTGAATGCAGGATTGTGATTTCCTCACACTTGCCATAATTAAAGTAAGAATTTATTGTGAGGAGTATTTTTCCCCAGTCTCTGCCATCTACCATTGGCATTATTGTCTGCAGCGTGCTCCTTCATCACATGGTATGGCTACTGTTCATGTTGCTGTACAAGCCTTCCATTTTGCTCAGGACTGTGCTTTGTGTTGGAATGTCCTTTCTAGACTTACTTGTTTCTAAGCACTATTATAACCTTTAGTTGGCCCAGAACTTTTCTCTGTAGCAACTAGCTTATCCTCACCAGTCCTTGGATGCTGTCATAAAAAGGCATTCACCTCAAGTACCCTAAAGTCAAGAATAAGTGCTGTTCAAGATTATGTTTTCTGATAAATTAATCTCTTTTTCCTTTAAAAAATAGAATCATACATATATTCAGTTTAAAACATGGAATCATACATCATTGCGAAGTGAGACTAATGTTTGTTATGGAACTTATCAGAAATCCATTTTAGGATATACTCATTTGTTGACATTGATAAACGTAGATTTCTAAAATCCTAATTTTACACCATTCCTCTCCAATTCATCCTGAGAAATTAACTGAAGAGAATTCTCTTACTTGAATTTCTTCATTGTAGGAGAGTGTAGGAAACCCTGGTACTGTGCTTCTTGAAACTTGGCCCCTTGTTTCTCTTACTTTCAAGTAGTGTAATTTCAGAATGAAACAATTACCAAAAGAATTGACTACTTTGGTGATAACATATATATCAAAATATATTTTGAAGATATCATATATAGCAGAACTAGTTACATGTGGCAGTATTACATTTTTTTGTTAGTCATTCTAGAAGCTTTTTGTTTCATCAGTCAGTAAAGATTGGATTTTATTTTTGTTGAGGTGCTATATATAGCACCTCATAGATAGATATATATATATATATATATATACTAGTTCAAGAATATTGAAGTAGAGTTATGTAGCTCTGAAGAAAATCTTGAAAGATCAAGATATTGACCTTTGTTTTGGATCTGTGACTTCCAGGTTGGGATATCCGATTGTCCTGTTCTGTCATATGAGATATGCATTATTTCTTGTTCGGTTACTTTTCTAATTTCATCTCCAGCTTCCCTAGGGCTTTCCCTCCCTGGAGGTAGTTACATCTCACTTTACAATTCACTTCTACACAGTTTTGTCTTCATCTAATGACCAGGGGTTGGATTTCCTATGTTATTTATTAAAATAAATAATTTATTATTCATTAAGGTTCTATTAACGTTTTAAGACCCAAATGCATGACTGCGAATAGCCTTCCAAAATACCTGTTTTCTCTGTCTTTGGGCAGCTGCATCTTCTGACAGTCTCTAGAGAGTTAGCTTCAGGCTCTTAGGGTAAGGACTGCTAGTTTCCTTGCAAACTAATAACTTTAGTTGTTATATTCCTCAAACTTCTGCATGTTGACTTATAGAAGTTTTAATCCGAATTAAATTTACTCTCTTTACTGTTTTCTTTCTGCATTGGCTGGAGTATCATCAGTAGTACACAATTCTTAACAATTCAGCTGCTGTGGAATAAAGCCTTGCTGGTCTGATTAATACCTATAGATTCCGAATAGAGTGGAAATGAAGCATATGTCATGTTTTTGACCAGTAAACCCCTACCAAATTAAATGAACAGTGCCAACAGAATTTCACATTTTAACATAGAAGAACTTTACTAGAGCAGATCTAATGATATGATAAATGCTCATAACAATAGACTATAGTAGAACTCTGTGGAGTGTAAGACAACAAAAAACCCACATGTTGAAATGTTAGAACATTGTGTGGGATTTTCAGTGTTACACAACATAGGCAATACCAACTGAGCAAAAGAGAGTATATAAATGTATGAATTTGTGCAACTTTATTGGGAATAAAATATCTGTATCTTGATCTAGAACAAGCATTCTGGAAATGGTGTTATTTGCAGCTACATTACTTAGGTAACAGTGTTTCACAATAGCTATATCATTTCTGTCATTACATACCTATATTTACATACAGTTTACAAAGAATTCTTAGTTTACAGCTTGCCAATTTTGTGCTGCATAATTTGTGCTGCAAATTTTGTGCTGCATAATTTCTCACTCTGGACTTTTCTCTTTCCTATGTACACATGTATATTCACACACACGTACACATACACACATGCTCAGTGGCTTAGTAGTCTTTCAAGAGCTGTTGACAGAGATGAAAAAGTACCTGTTGTACATTTCTTGTCACTATGGTTTTCATTAAGTTTCAAATAGAAAAAGAGTAGAGGCCATTTACTTATCTCCTATGACTTACTGCCATAATAACTAAAACTAAATGCAAATTGAAAAAATACTGTAGGATTTAATTTTAAATGCTGCAAGTGATTTACAGTTATCTACAAGTTTCATAGTGATTTCTGCAAACTAGTAAGGACAGTTGTACTTAGAATTTACTCCCTGTAGCAACCTGTCATGTATAGCACTTCCCATTTAAAAATGTTAATTTTCTACTAATGCTTTTATGCTAAGAAAAGCAAAACTCCTTCCTGGCACTTTCTCTACACTTGCACAAGCATATTCACATCTGCTTCACAAATATATTAGCTTCTAAAGGGCACAGTGAAGCAGTGACAAAGAGAAGACATATGTTGATATGTTGATGATTTTAAAAAGTTTCAACAGATGTGATAGTGGATGTTCTTTGTTTTCTGCAAGATGTGAAATTTTTCTTCACTTCTATCCCCTGTAATAGTGTTTTTCATTTTCTCTAAATGCTGCCATGTCAGTTTAGCAAACGGAAAGTAGAATAAAACTCTTTCCTTACTTATAGGGAGAAGAGAGTCCTAAATTTCAGCCTACCTAGTACAAGAACAAACCTGCTCCATGTAAAGTTTGTGTTTTGACTAATCTGATTGTCTGCTTCAACCTGTGTCTTCTGACTTATAGCCTTTTTCTCTTTTGTATTTCTGTTAACAGAAAGCTGACCTTGCAGTTGCACCGTTGGCAATAACCTATGTTCGAGAGAAGGTCATCGACTTTTCCAAGCCCTTTATGACTCTTGGAATAAGTATTTTGTACCGCAAACCCAATGGTACAAACCCGGGCGTCTTCTCCTTCCTGAATCCTCTCTCCCCTGATATCTGGATGTATATTCTGCTGGCTTACTTGGGTGTCAGTTGTGTGCTCTTTGTCATAGCCAGGTAACATGTCAACTTTTGTGATTTTTTTGGCAATTGTTATAATCTTTTTCTTACTAATAATTGTCAAAAGTCACAAAAATTTTCTTACTTTCATACTCTTATATTTTAACTTCATGATGTACAGAAGAATAATTAATGATGAGGGTTCTCACTTTTAATGTTCTCCAGTGCCATACTAAGTCTCGAGTTTGTTATGTCACTAAGCCTTGAGTAAGCTAGCTAGCTTTCTTCTATTTACGAATTTAGAGACACTAGAAAGTTTACAAAATGTCTTCCCCCATTTATGCTGTGTTTAGAAAGGCAGGGGTTGACATGTTGTATTTTGTTAAACCTGATTTCATTTGACACTGCGGTGCTTAATCTCAAATTGAGTACTTAGCTGCCCATGTTAATCCTGGATGTCCAAATTGGGCCTCTACCTGTTACAAGAGATGTTACTTCATGTAGATTAATATCTTACAAGTAGGGTAACTATTTAGATTTTAATTATGTGCTAGGTAAAATCCCTGAGATACTTCACATACGTTCCAGACTGGAATGTACTAGAAGCATGTTTAGTTGTGTTAAATTACTTTTCAGTAATGTTTCAGTGTTAAAGAAACTCAATGCAACAATTGTTAAATTATAAATTTCTTTGACATATAAGGCTCACTTTTTAATCTGTTTTCTTCAACATAGGCAAGCAGAAAAACATCTTTTGTCAAAAATTCCCATTATATTTAACTTTTCCTGGTTAAGTAATTAGGACTGACTCCAGATGCTCACAGAAATACAGTCTTACATGTTGTAACTTTGACTTTTGCTGTGACAGCAAAAAAAAAATTCAGAACAGTAAATCAGCGAACGTAAATGTAATCTCTTTTGCAGATTCCTCTTAGTAGTCATTGTACATATTTTTAAAAAATCAAATACATATGAACTATATTGTTTTTTATCTCTTCAATAAGATTTTTTAAAATGTTTGACTTGATGATGCAATCTCACTTCATCCCCAATATTTTTATTATTTCATTCTGTGGTACACAGTATATTCTTCCTATTTTTATTTTCTTACTGTGCTGTAGTTGATATCAGGGTTCTCCATCTTTCTTTGATAATGTGCACTTCATTTTGGAGCAGTTGTATCATTCCTCTACTAAAGGGAGAGTCAATAGTTTTAGAAATTGTTTTAAAAGTAATTTAGCAAGATCACCTGTACATAAGGTATATGAGGTATTGAAATAATATAGATGACACTGAAGCATATTCTGTAATGAATAATTTTGCTTGTGTGCCTTCTTTAAAAGTCTGCTTTAAAGAGCCAGACTTACATGGGAATATTCTTGAGAGATCAGTAGATTTTATTGGACTACATAAACAAAGTAAACTCATTTCTGAGGTGTTCCTGTGATACAGATACTTCTGAAAGCACAATCATAAATCACAAATGTTATTTTGTAAACACCTCATGTAAAATATTTATGTTTCTCCAAAAGTTTTATCTCTTTTGTTACAACTGAAGGACATTTTCAGCATGATGCAGTGCATTTGACAAGGCAGCTCCCAGTAATGTCAGTAGGAGTTGTATAGCTGAGTTCCTACTTATGCCTTGAAAACGTGTCACCATATTTTGTAGGAAATAAATGTTTTCTCAAAGTTTGTTTTTTGTTTTGTTTTGGTTTGGTTTTTGTTTGTTTGTTTGTTCCTTTGTTTAAGCTATTCAGTCATTTGATCTCAGTAGCAGAACTGGAAAGACTATTTTTAAATAGAAGTGCCACATAATAGACTGGTATTGTTGAACTTTTTTTCACTTGCCTGTTTTTGTGACCAGTACCATAAATTCCTTACGTACTTGGAAGCATTATCTTCATTGTAAAGCAATATGAAATACATTTTAGACTAAGCAGAGGAGTTTCTTTTTTTTGTAGAGTTGTAAAAAATGCCTTTTTAACACCTAAATTTATATCAGCTTTCAAACGTAGAGATTTTCAATACCTCTTAACTTATACAACAAATATTCACTAACACATTTAGAAATAAAAGATCTAGGATTATGTAAGACAGTCTACAGATTTTATTCATAAAGCAAAGTGACAATAGTATGTGATAGCATTTTCTAACACTATAGTTCATACAGGGAAACGGGTCTAAGTTAAAAATGTAATCTCCTGCTAAATATTAAAGAGATAAAAGAACATTATTCAAAAGAGCCTTTTGTGAATATAATTCACAAAAGGTATCTGTCATGTAAAAGAAGATACTGCTAAATGAAGTGTAGTGAAGAGGACCTTGCAGTATAGTGCTGACTACGTATTTTCAGTATAGATTATAAATTAGGTATTGCACAGCTGATGATGTGTTTTTCAGTCCTGGTGTCATGAAACTGTAGGATTGTATGCCACTAAATTAATAGGTTCCACCTAAAGCGTCTTACTAAGAAGATTTCTATTTCATAACAATCCTTTCATAATGAATGTTGAACTACCAGTGTTTCATAATAATTACTATGTGTTTCATAATAAGTTGTATCTATGTTTGGAGCAGTACTTAGCATGTCTTTTATGATATGATGTTTTGTAATTTTGGCTCATCAGAGTATTCAGTGTAGAATATTTATTTTTAGATTTAAATTTCCCATTTTTGTCTCAAATGTTTTGTGATTTTATTGTTTTACCGTGTCTTCCAAACATGTTGGAATGTAAGAGCTTGGTACATTGAAAATGGAAAGTACAGTTCTGTTGTGATACTTGGATTTCACCCATTTATTAGTGATATGGTCGTTTTTAGGGAAAGATGAAGAAACTAGTAAAAGATACAAGAATCTTTGAGAGAGAATTGCAGAAAGTCTTTCATAAAGTAACTGGTAAAGCATAAATGGGAAAAGTGTAATATAAATCTTTATTAGTCTTTTCCTTTATTTGAAAGAGTATTGTAATTTCCTTCCAATCTGAGAACCAGAAATAAGAGCTGAAATCTTCACACACTTAACAATAGAAAAGCTAGGAGAGGTATTCTGAGTTACCCGGAGGTCTTTTCTATGTCATTTTCTTCTTGTAGTCCGCGTGCACCCCACCCCCCCCGATGAGGTCACTATTTATTTGGGCATTACAGATTTTGCATTGTGGATAGGATGAATATAAATGAGTTATACACAGTGTTTTCTTTAATTGGCATTCCTTGTGGGGAATTATAGTAGGCTGTGTTTTCTCCATATATACGAAAACCTCTTAATCTTGTATGTTGTGATTGTTGAATCTAAGTAGATGTGGTGGTTAGTTTCTGAAAGTTCCTTTCTTTATCATACAGGCTGATGACTGATAGATAAACCCAGTCTGCTTGACACTCAGCTTATTATTTTTCTGTGAACGGAGAAAGTCAGATAACATTTTTTTCTCTGTGGCAATGGTAATAGATCTGATGCTGGTGGTAGCTAGCCGTCTTGTGTCATGCTAGCAGTGTCTTGTGTCATCTAATGTCTTTTTGCATTCCAGTTCCACTGTTTTCCCTTTATGCCTCTGCCTTTACTTGTTTCTTTGATTTAGAATCCCAGTTAAATTTCTAGTTTACATGTGATTAGAAGGAAAACTAAGACTGGAGTACAGTACACCAGCTCCTTTTTGGAGTTCTGTTAGGTACAAAACATTTTCTGATCTATGTAACAAAAAATCTCAGTGCAATTTCTTTTCGTTTTTGTCTGTTAGTGCAAACCATTGTTTCATTTCAAAGAAACATGCTGATTTCTTACAGTGTCGTATGCCAACTTCATAGACACGTTGTTCCTTCTTTTCCATTAGTTTGTATATATAAAACAACTGTTTCCTATTTCTGGTATCTGCAAAATCTGATGTGTTGGTAACTGGAGGATACTTCCCATTCTGCATAGTCAATATGAAAAAAATCAATTTCATACTTTTAAAACTGCTAAATATGTTTAATTTACATAGGTCTTCTGATACATGACTTTCAAAATCAACCTTCAGCTGGCTTTCCTCATGATTGTATATTTTAAATAGTCTCTTATGTATGGTTTTAGACATCCATGTCTGCATGAATCTTTTCTAAAAACACAGATTGCAGGCTACACTCTTTACATATTTTTCGCCAATGATTTTCCACCTGATTTACTGGATTTCTAGTTATTCCCTGAACATTGAAGTATTTCTCTGAGTAGTAAGGTCTGTTTACTGTGAATGTGTCTGCCTGTCATAAAGCATAACTGGAAGAGATATGCCTGCTTTAGGATGATGCTTCACCTTTACGGATCAGCTGTGAAGCAGATAAACTACCCTGGACAAAATGGTCCACTAATGAGCTCTTATGCTTCTTATACCAAGCTGTCTGCAGTATCAGTGAGCATTGAGTAAATATACATTAAACTGTGCTCACTGCCCTAATTGATAATATTGAATCATGGGTTATCATTTTAAAGGACTTGATTCACCTTTACTTGTACCACATTCTGTATGTTAGGACTCCCTGCTTTTTCTTCACTTCAGCAGAATTACGCTATCCTACTTCTTATAAATCAAGCCCTTGTGCTGGTTTCAGTTGTCAAAGCATTTAGTATCAACTATTTTTCCATTTCTGTGTAAGCAGTGATAAAAGCACAATGAATACTGCCTCATCACCAAATTATATTTTTCTCTTACCAGCTGGAATAAAACATAACAAAAGAAGACAAGAGTTTTAAAAATGTCTCCACACATTTATCTTAATCTTTTCTCTGTGAAGAAGCTTAGGAATAGTCTGCTGCTTCAGACTTGAACAGATGCCTGAGCATTATCTCTCTCTGGAGTGCATGCATATCCTTTTACATCTCATCAGTCTTCATTTTTATTTCATATTTCTTGACCAGCTGATTTCTGCCCTTGAGCTTGTCTGATTGATTTTCAAACTACTCCTTGAAAACTATCTTGATGGAAAGGAATTAATGGCAGAATGAGAGGGAACTACTTTTCCAGTTACTACAGAGCTTTGGTTACTAAATTATTGTGTTGATATTTATTCAAGTAGGAAGTAAGCATATATGCCCTTTGTTATTAACAAGCATTCTTCCTACGAGAATTTTATCTCCTGAGGCCTCCTTAGAGAACTACAGCATATGTTATGAGGTGTTGTCAGGAATGGATTCATCATCCAATAGGGCAATCCAGATGGCATCTCTGAAATCTGCTTCTCTTACTATCTCACAGTTTTAATATAGTTTTGCCTCGGTTGTAATACAAGTGGGGACATTGCCACTTGACTGTAAACTAATGTGTAAATAGACAATGAGAAAAGAATGCCAAAAAATTACATGCTTTCCAAACCTGTCTATAACAAGTATTTCATAGTCAGAGATTTTTATTGTTGTTAAACCAGCTTGCAGTTTATGATCCTTATTTGATTGCTTTCAAAAGATTCAGTATAGTCTGTCTGGTTTTTTTCATCTAATTTTTCCGGTTGAAAAGCAAACCTTTGTTAATGCTAGAGATCATCTTTATTGTGAGTGGAGAGCAACTGTGCCTGCCTATGGAACACTGAGGTTCTCTGTCAAGTGAACCAAACAGATTGCGTGACAAGATTTTTTCTCTCTTTGATGGCTTTTCTAGTTTTTTATTAATAGATATGTTTGTGTTGCTCTACCAAGAAATCCTAGTATTATGTGAGAATGTTCTAAAAAGCTTACTTTCTGAACTAAATTACTTTTTTACATCAGACCTGGAAAATTTCAATTTTATATTTCTCTCATTTAAATGGAGTGTCAATAACTGAGAAAATACCTCAGTTACATCTTATTTTTTTGTACTTGTGAGTAAACACACGTTTTTCACTTAGTCTATCCTGCTATATGTTATAGCAATAAAATTTTACAGTCATCTTGCCTGGACATCAGTCACTGGAAGTGTTGTAAGCAAGACTTGCACAAGATATTTCAAATATTCTCAGGTATTTCTGAGTATTACTTTTCATAAAATGTGGATGACAGCTTTAAATTAAACAGAACGCAACTTTACTGTGGTGTGTGCCACTTAATAGTACCATAAATCTGCATAATCTGTAATAGCATTTAAGTGAAATTTTCTGTGGTCAGCACGCAGATCTTATATTCCATCTTTTTCTGTATCAGAAATGAGAAACTTACTGAAATATAATACTTATGGTCATCATCTAACTTGTGTAATTATTTTGAGAAGTTATTGTAATCAGTACTATAAAGTCTGAATGTTGTGGATGGGGCTGTATGGCCAAAAAAAAGACATGTATAGCAATGAGTTAAGCAGCAATCTCTCACTTTGCATCTTGATACTCAGAAAGACCCTTTGATTCTTCTGACCTCCTCCACAAGAGATTTGTCTGGGTCCCATGTTAGCTTATAGAATCTCTAATTTATAAATAAGCAACTCGTTATGGACTGCTCATACTAACCCCTCAGTATTCTCTTCAATCACTTTTGAATGCTCTCATTCTCCTTCATGTGTTCAAGGAGAGACAAGAGTATCAAGAGGTCTCCAAGTCTACATACAAGCTCAGCACTGACATAATAGCCTCTATTAGAATACTGTTTAAGATCATAGTGAGAGAAAAATCCTTATCTTCTACTCTTTTTAATATAAATAACCTGCATAGACTTTAGGGAGAAAAAAAAACAGTACTCAGAAGCCTGGCTGTATTTGTGGTAGATCAGTCTTACATCCCAGATACTACTTAGGTTGCATCAAATGTGAGTATAAACTTCTGCCAGCCAAACAACTGAAATGTTTAAACTGAGGATAGCTGAAGAACTCATAGCTCACCTGCATTAGCAGTCCAACAGAAGATATAGTACCTCCCATTGGCTAAATCTCCATATGCACTTTGAAGAAAAAAAATATGCTAACTTCAGCACACCTGGTCAATTCTGGATTCTTCTGTCAAGAAACTGATTTTTTTTGTGTGTGTGGAGGTCTAGACAAACTTTGTCTTCTGTAGAGTTAAGGTGTGTGTGGAGCCTTCTTAGAAAACAGTATGTTAGCAGCAGGTCTACATTTCCTCCATCAGTGTATTTTATGTTAATTTGTGTTACTTTGTAGATTAATCAGAAAATATTTTTTTGTTTGTTTTTTACAAAGACCATAGTAGTATCCTTATGCTGTGTAAAATTGAAGATGACCTAAACCTCTTTCCATCCTTTCTGTTATTTTTTTCCTCATTACTCTGAAAGCCTTCACAAGGTTCATTAATTCATTACTATTTATCCAAGAACATAAGTATTTTGAATGTCTGAACTCAATCATAACTGTTCATCCCTAAGGAATTTGATGCCTCTTACTATCAGCACTTCAATCTCTTTGTTCCCATTTACTTCAGCACGGGCATCCAAAGATAGGACTTAAATTTTAGATAGCTATAGGTATGTCATTATCTCCAGTTAGGTGGACAGTTCATTCTGTCTGTACTCATTCTGACTTTTCTTTTTAAGCCTTGTTACATCTAGGTGTTACATATTTACAGACCTACATTTCTTCTCCATTTTGACGAAATATTGTAACACAACCTTTTATAGTCTGAGGGGGTTTATGGAAGGTTGTAGCAAAACTCAAAATACCTCAAAACTTTTTTTTTTTTTGAGATTTCTGATAAGAAATTTGCATTTGTCTGTATCTAATTGGATTTAAGTACAAGCAAGGTAGATCTCATGTACATCATTTTGTGTCTTCGAATGCCTTGGGTACATAGCTTCTGTAGGTGAGTCAATATCTGAAGAATGTTTTGTCAAGATGTCTATAAACCCACACAATAATATTTCATATCTACCATGGACAGTGATTTGTTAGTCTCTATGTACTATGTTACCATCCATTAAGAAATAATCCCACAGTCCTTGCTGACAAAGCTAATAAACAGTCTGAGGAACAATTTCATTTAGTTTTGAAAGATCTTCACACTGTGGTAACATATGCAGTGGTTCATCCTTACTTTTAATAGCCCTTGCTAATTACTAGCACATATAGTACATTAGAATATTGGATTGCTTGTATAAGTTTGCTTGAAAATAAGTTGAGAGTCTCCAGAAAAAGTGCTGAATATTCTTTTCTCATGTTGGATCATTTCATTCTGTTTTGTCAAATCTTTTTTTTTATTCCCCCCAATATGTGACAAGAAAAGAAGACACAAGTCTAGACTTGACGCTTTGTATATTTACTTAGGAAATCGTAACATGGAATAATTTTAAATGTGCTTAAAAAAAAGGGTTCCTCTACAGATGAATCTGTTTTCAAGCTAAAATGATACTTTTGAGAAAGGCTAGTGTATCTTATGTTTTTGGAGATAGGGGGAAGGAGACTTATTTGCTTTATTTTGGTTTATTTGCATGTGTTTTACTCTGGCATGCATAGTATTAGTAGGGAGAAGGAAATTGTAACTCTCGCCGTAATGCATAGAAGCAGTTTTCTCATGAGATGTGCAAAACCATATAGTCCTCCAACCTAAGAACAAAACATAGGTATCTAGTGGAATGTGAAAACAATTAATAAGGATCCAAGAAGGTACCACGGTGCTGTGAAGATTTTACTAATAATTGGATACAAGTAGTAAATGGAAAATGTCCAAGTTAACTGACTCTTTATCCCTTAGCATCAGTGGCTAAGTTTACAGATTGCCTGATATATCAGAAAATTAATTCAAACAGCAGCTGTCCTGTTGTTTTTTCTCCAAAAATATCAAAGCAGAAAAGCTGATGTAAGAGGCAATTTATGTGTTGAAGTCATTTCACACATGCATCTTGCTTGGAACACCTTGACATAATAGTGAAATGTATTCTTAAGAAAAATGTAGGAGTTACAATGCTAGGATGGAAAATGGGACAGTAACAGTCATGATTTCTATTTACCCTGCTTCTGGAGGGTCCAGAAACATACAATGTTATTGAGCAGAAATGACTGTAAGGATTGAAAGTCAGTTTTTATGATAATGAACCAAACATACGTAAATGTTATGTGTTTGCTAAATATGTGGCTCCATATGCAATTGATTTCTTTATATAATCTAAATGAAGAGGAAGACATAAACCATTGGAAGCAAAGCCAATATGATATGATATGATGGTTATTAACCTTGTAGAAAATCCTATCTACAGATGTTCAGAGGAAGAGCAGTTTCTGTAAGATAGCATTTCAGAGTTCTCCTTTGATTTCTTCGGTTTCAGGATTAATTGAAGAATAGGAAAACCTGGGTAATGAAAAGATTTTATGAATTTTACTCTTATTCTCTAAAAGAGACTTTGTATTGTGTAATGTTAATAATAGAGATACAATCTTAGGCTACCTTTAGGTATTTGTAACTGAATAGTCAAATGTCCCATTATTTGGAGTGGTATGAATATCAGAATATAATTTTTTTTAAAATTAAGTATCAGTTTCTGACTTCAGAGCTGGAAATAATTTAATTTGTGCAAATTTAGTTAAAACCAGATTTCCTGAATTCATCTGACTCTTTATCATCATTATCCATTGTAGTCTGATAATATGTAAATAAAGCTAAATTGGAGAGAAAACAAAACAGAAAAAGAAAATGTAAACCCAAAATAATCTTACCAGAACCTTACCTCTCCGAAAGACAGAGTATTTCTTTATTGGGGGAAAAAATATTAGACTTCAGTTGTGATTAAATATTATACTTCAAAACAGAAGCATATCTTTAAAAGAAATAAGGAAATAAATAGGTAATATTTCTTGACTTTAAGTGTTATTTAATTTCTGGAGAAAAGTAAGATTAATAGATACAGAATAGATACTGATATAGATACAGAATGCTAATAATGCACTTTCAGGCTTAAGAACAAATGTGCGCATATTTTTGTGGGTTTTTTTTATAGTATTGTCAGAGTTCTGCCTTTAGCAACAAAGGTATCATTCTTACATGGTAATAATTACACAGTATTGAAAATTTTTAGCACCATAGTTAAAAAACCTACATCAGCTAAGGGATATAATTGATTTTTATTTTAGAATATAGTAAGCCTTTAAAATATCAAAATGTTCATCATTAATCATTCTTATAGCACATCAGGAAAGAGTTTAAATATAAATAATTTTTATTAATTAGTCCAGTTCTGGCACTTCACTTTCATTATACTGTTCTGTTTTGGTTTTTGTTTTGTTTTGTTCTCTGTTTGTGTGGCCATTAGATATGTGTGGCATCTGCACTTGTCAATTTGGACTTGACTAAAGACTTTACAGCACATAGCCTCTAGCTCTGAGATTCATGAAGGCGATGTTACTTCAGCTTGGTGTGTTCATTCACAGAATTTCACAAGAGTAAACACGGCAAACCACCCAGAGCTATTGCCTCTTTCCATTTCAGTCTCCTTCCTCAACAATGTGGAGCAGGAATGCTGCATGGAAAACTTTTCAGGGGGTAAATTGTGAGGTGGAAGATCGCAGAGGGAAATGATACAGTTCCTTTCAAATCTTCTAGATCTTTGAAGATATTTGTGTCATTTCCCAAGAGAATAGCTTTAGCTTTACACAGAATAGAAAATTGCCTATTTGCTATTAATGTGTTTGTTTTGTAGAAGTAGAGATACAGTCTGTCTGTATCAGAGCACCACCACCGGTGGTATAAGACAGTCTTCACTAACAGCTCCTACAACAATTAGTTCATGTTGTCGAGCAATTTCCTTGTAGATACATTGGAGTGAAAATTAGAAAGGTTTGTAGTGTGGTGCAGGTTCGGAGGAGTTCTGTGAAAGAATTCCACTGCTTTAGAAAATTCTCTGGTTTTGTGGCTGACACAATGTAACCAATGATCCCTGTGTGGAAGAAAAACAGCAGCAGTTAGCAGAATTTTGTACATTTCACTGCTTTGCTGAGCTCACAGAGCATTGCAGAGTTAATGTCAAGTGGCAAAAATATCTGAAAAAGTCTCTTAATTAGTCATATTTGTCCTTCACACACTTCTCTCTCTCACTTTCTCTCTCTTGCTCTCCCCTTCTAAATGGCCATGTTAGAGGAGAGTGAGCAGTTAATTGTGTCAAAATCCTGGTCAGCGTGCCCTTCATTTATGGAATGAAAGGAATTTTCACCTTGCTTCAAATGTAACTGTGATTAGGTAAAGTTGCTAGGTAGATGGATAGCAGAGGCTCCTCATATCTTCTGTTCTGCTGCTGCTAGACGCCCGTTTCTGCCTCCAACTAAAATGTTGATGGGGATTGTTAAACGTTTGCAACACCTTCCTCATCATCCTGGCTTTCCTGTGTGAAAGCAAATGTCAAAACCAAAGAAAGAAGAAGATGGTGTTGCACTTCTATGCACAAATGTAAATGACTCCACAGATGAATGCAGTGGAGATTTCTGCGTGGTGTGGAAAGCCTGGTTGGGCTTTCTTGTAACATAGGACAGCTTTCAGAGAGCATTGCCAAATAGGGTCATGTCTTGTTACATAACAAATACCAAATGCTTGTTTTAAAGAGTTCACAGTTCACCGGGAGTAGTTAACAGTTTAAATAGTTGAATAGGATGAAAATTTCTATGAGGTATGAAGAAAATTAAGTGAAATATGAGTACATTTCTTAAGTAGTCAGGATCAGCAGTCATAGTTCATCAGTTACCTAGGCAGAACCACATTTCAGTTTACATTGTAAAGCAAGTGAATTTTGAGGAGGAGTTTGAAAGACAGGTATTGATTTTAGCCTTGAGGCTTTTCTCATATGAAATCTGGATGGGATTCAAGTGGTACTGGTGGAATAACTGCACAGGTTAGCCTATGGTAAATGAGATTAAAATCACTTCCAAGTTTTTCTTTCTCTTGGGGAAGAGCAGTGGATATGAGGAACAAATAAAGAAGAAAATCTTAACAGTTACATTTCAGATTAATTTGTGTGAGACAGGATGTGTTTGTAAGTATTGAAACTTGATAGGAAGCTGTGCAGATACAGAGACAGGAGCATGCACTATCTGCCTTTACAGGTACAAGTTGCCTGTAGGTTCTGTATCAAATATGCAAGATCCCTAAAGAGGTCCTGAATATGTTGGGAATTCTGAAAATTCTGAGACATTGGTGTCTTAGGCAGCTGAATCTCTCAGATGTTTGTTAAGTCAAGAACATTTGTTTTGGCAATCTGGTCAGAGGAAAGATAGTAGATTAGATTGAGGTAGGCCATGTGGTACTAGAAGCAGTTCATTTGAGTCAAATGACAAGGTTAAATACAGAATTAAGTCAAGTTAGTTAAATGAGAGAGAAAGAAGTATCCATAGTCTATTTCTGTAGAAAAGAATGTGTTACTGCTTATGTCCAGAAGTAGTTTGGATCTAGTCCCTACATTGTTGAAAACATACTTCTAGGATCACAGTTTCTTGGAAACATAGTCTGGAAGAAATCCTGACCTGAGGCAAGATCTCATATACTTAGTACCTGACAAGGTTTTATCAAATTGATGAGGTGGAGGGGTGAATTCCAACTCATTGCTAGGAAGGATGCACATGGGTCGCAAGTATGAGGATGGGAGTTCCTGGCAGTGCTATCAACAAAAGAAGCACTGGTATCTTGTTAGTGTCCAGCTGATTGTTTTATAGGTACTTCATATCTAGGCTTCAGATTTTTGTTTGAAGTTGAGAGAAAGCTTTCTAGATTGTAGAAGTAAAAAAAAAAAAAAAAAAAAAAAAGCTTCAGACAATAAATACATATTAACAATTACGAAATAAGACTAAGAACCTAATGAAGTTGCAATGAAACAGAGAAATCCACGAGAAATGGCCCAATTCACTGAGGTACAAGACTTTATAGACGGATTGTGATAGGAGAGGAACAGGTCCCTCACAGTCCCCCACCCCTCCGCAATCCGGACCCCTCTCCTCAGCTGTAGCCCCGATTAGGGGATACGGGAGGCAGCCTAGACCCGCTCCCTCAGAGGCAGCGAGCAGCTCCTCACCCCTCGCCGGCCCCTGGAGCAGAAGGGCGGCGCTGACCGCACCTCAGCCGTGGCGGCGGGAAGCAGTCCCCGCCCAGATCAACTACACCTCCCAGCAGGCCCCGCGGCGGGGAGCCGCCTGCCCGCCCGCCGCCGTTTCCCGGAAGGACCGTTGAGCCGCCCTCTGTATACTGGAAGTTGTAGTCCCTCCTTCAGGGCACCTATAGCCCTCCGCGACCTACTCGGTGTAGCTACTCACTCCTTGTTCAGCCGAGGTCCCACCGGAGTCGCCGCCTTTCTAGCCGGCTGCGGAGACCGCCCTCCCTCCCGCCCCGAAATGCCGCAGTCCCCAACCGCCCCCGGTCGGACCCTCCGCGGGGAAGGCCAGAGCTCAGCCGTGCTGTTAAACCGGGAGCGTCGCCACGGCAACGGGAAGCAGCGGCCGCGAAGGCAAGCGGCAGGGTTCAAACCTGGCGAGCGGCTGGCGGGTGGCGCCGCTGGGGCGGGCGGCGGGCGGCGGGAGCTCCCTGCCTCAGCGCGGAGCAGAACGGCGCGCGGCCCTTCTTGTAGTGTTTGTTTGGTTTGGGGTTTGGGGTTTTATTATCATAATTATTATCATCATTATAATTATTGTTGTTGTTGTTGTTATTATTATTAAACTTATTTTAAGCAGTAGACTGGAATTCAGTGTTCAGAATAACTTGGAATCAGCAACTAATCGGAAAGCAAAATTAATAATCAGACCGAAGTATAGCAAAGGTGGATTAAAATACAACGGCTTGGCGTCCCGCTGGCCAGGAGAACGGCAGGGGCAGGAGAGATGGAGCCCGCCAGGCATCCAGCCCTGCGGCATTCGCGGGCCCGGGCACCGCGGCGGCTTGGAACGGCCGGCGGCCCCGCTGGCGCCGGGGGCCTGTGCAGGGGGCGGGCAGCGACAAATAAGGGTTAAAAACATATATAAAAAAGTTCAGGGAAAGGCTCATACAGATGATATGAGAGCTGGAGAAAGTGGCCGGTAGTTGGAGAATTAAAGGCTCCGTGCAATTCAGTCGAGCAAAAATGATACGGGACAGGGAGGGTGCAGATGGTGATCGTCTTGGGAATGTAACGGTGTGTGTCGGGTGAGCATCTGGCCTTAAAGTCTGAATAGGCATACCAAGGTGCAAAGGCAGGTGTCACAGGAAAATAAGAGCTGAAAGGTAAAGACAGGTTTTACATAGAAAATTAGCGCCTTTATGAGCAATGAGAGATGGTAGGCGTTTTTCCCATCTAGTGTCATTAAAAATAAACTACCTTTCTGAATGACTTACAGATGTTAACTGCAAAATACAGGATTCATGAGCAATCACTTACTACTTTGTCACCAGTGTTAATGGATGAGTAAGACATGTAAATCTTAAAACAATGGAAACTCATGCATTTGAAAAACAACCTGAGATGTCTCTCACTTTACAGAATCATGTAAGCAGCAAACTTTTCAATGTGGCCAAGTCTTCAAGCACTGAGTTGAATGGGCACTTGATACTTGTTTTATAATGTGCGTTTACTGTGATCATGGTGACCAAGACCATGGGAACTGTGTCATGCCTTTAGCAAACAACTTTGGCAATGAAAAAGATGTTTCTGTTGGCCTGTTGCCTGTAACCAGGAGGTCAGGACCAATCAACAGAGGAAAACTTCTCTATGTAAGGATGTGGTTAAGTTGGATTTCAGGTAAAAAAACTTCATTATGAGACTGTGCTCTTTAAGGTAGAAGTTTTCAGAGCTGGTAAGGATTTTCTTGTAATAATGTAATGTTAAACTATATAATTTTATAAATATAATATTTCTATTTTTCAGATAAACTGAATTGTTATTAAAATGGCTCAAAATAAAGCATTGAAACTACATAGTTATTACAACAGACCCTATTGCAGATGTCAGTTTTCAAGTGAAGTATGTAACCGTTCAGGGGTTAGAACGATGCATTGCACAGTGTTTTTATACATTCTGGTTTTAAAAATTCTGATGAAGTTTAATTACTCTTAAAAGTAGTGGATCTTCTTCAGGGAAAGTGCAAAACCGGTTATCTAATACAGTCCATAAGTTTACGTGGTGCATTGTTGACCCAAATCCACTGCCGAGCTAGTTTGAGAAGCTTATAGCTTTTTTCATTCTGCAGTTCAACAACAGAGGTTTTATAATCCAGGCAATGGCGATCTTGACAGGACAGGCAAAGCTTGTGTTTGCTGAATCTTTTCTTCTATTCAACAAATTTAATACATATGTAACATATGTTTTGTATGTAAAATAAGTTGTTAATGCAAGGTATTTTTTGACCGCAGAAACTTCATCTTTGTCATTTTTTTCTGTTTTACAAGTAACAGAAGACATAACTTCTTATTGTAATGAATCTGTAGTAATTCTGACAGCAGATGAGAACAATTCCCTTCAAACAAATCCCTTTGCATTAAAAAATACTTTCTGAAGAGTATGCCTATGCTGGTTATGTTCACACATCTGTGCATATCTGTGTGCCTGCCTGCTTTACATATGAGAAGTGTAGCACAACTGCAGTTGGCAGCCATTGCAGAAACCATCTTCTAACAGTGCTGCTCTTGGACTCCTCTCAGCTTGTACCGCGAAGCCAGGCAGACCAAAATGCCAGGGTATGTTTACAGAAGAGGCAAGACAGGTGAAAGGGAGCAAAGGGAAGTGGGGGGAATAATACAAGTTTCACTCTGTGCGAAGATCTTGACAGGCCCAGAAGACATGGTATCCCATAATGATGATGATAATAATACTATATTAAAAAAAAGTACTGCAGCAGAGAGTCTACACTGCTAGCGATCTTTCCCATTGAAATGCTAAACTGTGCTCAAGATGAGAATGCTCATATGACTTCACTGCAGTCCTTTGGACAATTACAAGTGTTTGCAAGGGCTGTGCAGTTGGTACTCAGGTTCTAAAGCACACTTTACATGTATTTTGGGGTCAGTTGCTACAGACAGGGTTTCTGCTTGCCCTTCCATTGGCCAAGTGCCCACTTGCTATTGATGACACATGATTTTTTGATTTAGTTTAAAAGAAATTCAACTGTTCACACCCTGTTACATTCTGCAACAAAAATTGGGGAAAAAATTAAGTGGGGATGACTGGGAGATTCACTTCACAAGCATAAAGTTTTACTCCAGAGTTTAGTCCAAGACAGTTGGTAGTACTGTTTGACAGCTGTCATGGCTAGAATTGTGTGCTGGATCGTGCTGATTAGGCTGTATCTGCTATTGTCAATAAAAATTGAATCAGGTTGTGTAGACAAAGGAGGGCTTATATCTTTACTGTTGTTCTCTCTCTTCATTTCAGCTGGTATCCTTAGTAATTAGTAAACTTAAGTGTAATGAAGAATGTACGGACAAGTGTATGCCAGGCTATGTAACTCTTGCCAACTTTCCAATATAAATCTTGCTACATACATGCTGCCTCCAAATGTCTTTAGTAGTTAAGAAAAAAATGCTAAAAAAGAAATACATATGCACAATGTAACATTAGAAGCAATTGAGACCAGACACCATCTTGATGCTTCTACTGTTGCTACTATTATCTTGTTCAATGTATCAGGTGACTGTTTAAATTTATAAAACATTACCTGAAGAAAATAAATCCTGTTGTAATTGATAGGATTAGTTATATCTGTTTCATATTGAACTGAATATATGATTATATTTTCAGCTGTGATTCAAAACTGAAGACAGAAGAATGAAAATAAGAGATAAAATACCAATACAGAAGTACTATTTAGATGTCTTCAATGGAATTTTCTTGGTAAAAATTCTGTTTTCAATTTCTTATGTAGCAGCTTCAAATTAATAATTTTAAAATGTTTTGAATTAAAAGAGTAATCCTCCTTTTTTTTTTTTTTTTCTTTTCTTCCTCCCGACACACCCCACACACCCCCGCCCCAGCTCTGGCTCTTATGCTTTTGACATTTGGTCTGTGGCTTTTATTTGACAGGAGCGATTTATTGCGTGTGTTATGTGAGTATAAATATATTTTTTTCTTTTGTTTCAAATGACTGCAGGATAAATCAACAGAAACAGTGACAGTTGGTTTTTTTTTCACAAGGTGGCAGTATTAGATTGAAATGCATAGGGTTTTTTGTTCTGTATATTTAGTATGATTATCAAAATAGGGGAAAATATATCTTATTTTATTTTTAGTGTATCTTATATTTACAATTTATATATCACTGTAATTTATACAATTTATTTCTGTTGGTATATGGCATATAGATGAATCACTATATAAATCAACTTTATTGATCTTTCCTTATATGATTTTGCACACTACATTTGGCCTGCATTTGACAGTATAGATCCTTTAGATGAATATTTGAGTGAAATTAACACAAGTTGGAGCTTGGGCCTCTCCATATACATATTCCCTTTTCCCAGGGTGTCTATCAAATCGTTTCATGGAGAAGAAAGTTTTGGGTCACATAACAGCAGTTGTGCCCTTAAAGAGTTGTCTGCATTGGCTATGCCAAGGAGCATCAGTTCGCAGCTGATGGGATGGGAACCATGCAATGCAGTAATTCTGGGACAAAGCATTTGAGATGGAAGTAATGAAAACCCCTGCTACTTTCCATATCTGTGCGTAAATGGTTAAAGTGGAAATAGGAAACCAGCCAGTCACAAAGAGGGAGGATAGCATTGAATCTGTTGTATCTAATGAGAACTATATCTATGTCCACATAGTATTCGTACATGTGCCACTAATTTTTGGCAAAGAGGAAAAATCTGTAAAGTTGTAATTGTTCTCTGATTTCATTGGGAGTGGTTCACATTGTTAACTTAGTATGTTCTGTTTACATCTCATACTTTGTTACCATCCTCTGAATTTATTAAAATATCTATTTTTATTTCTGTGACTGTAGAGAGCATAAATAATAATAATACCCTTTTATCATACTAGTGTTTAATCTTTTCAGTAATGGCATTGCAAAGATTGAATTGTTTTTCTAGAATAAGTTTGTAAATAGAAGTCTCAAAAAAGAAAAAAAAGAGAAGTGACAGTATGAATGCATTGTGTTACAGTTTTTCAGGTGAGAACCAGCTAGTGGCATATATTTCTTGTCTGTTAGTTGGAATTGGACCTGTTATTACTTTTACATCCGCCGTGGGATTCCTTGGAAGTGTTGTGGAAATCAGATGCCTATTAGTTAGAGTAAGTGTAAATCAGACTCCAACTTTCTCATAAAATGAAAGGGAGTTGTTTTTTTTTTTTAATTTAGTATTGAAATTGTGCAAAGTAAATATCTCTCAGTAGGTACTCACGTGCTTAGTATGTGCTGAAGAAATAAAGAGTTTGCCCCAAAATATTGCAGGTTGAGGGCATAGGTAGCTACAGTATGGCCACAATATGGAAATTGAAAGTATGGTTACAAAAGTGTTATCTATACAGACCTACTTGGATACTCCAGTTACATACAATTTCTGCCTTTTAAGGGAAGAAGACTTTAATTTTGAAAAATTACACTGTAACTATACATTCTTATGATCACTTTGATTACATTTTTTCCTTTGCCTTTTGTTTATTGTCACCCTTTTTCAGTGATCTGTTTTAGACTATGTGAAGGCTGAAGCAGAGAACCGTTCTACTGATTCATTTATTAAGCACTATAAATATCAATTGGCACAGCAGTAAGAGGAACCCAAGTACTATAACTAGACATCTTGTTCCTTCTTCCTGCTTAGGTACTTAGGGTACTTAGGTACCCTGATAATTTAAACAGGAAATAATGAAATAAAAGTTTTCTTTAGTGGAGTGTAGCTGTTTAACAGTGGCTTTTGTTCTTCATGTCTAAGATAGTTATGACTTTGTCTTTAAGCCCAAAACAGTGAGTTGTGCTCTGCTGGCAGCATGCCTCTTAAGCTATGATGTGACTTTCTAAGGGTTTCCAGGAAAAAAATATTTCTTACTTTTGTTGGAATGACTCTAAATAATAGTCATGAAGGATTATACATGAGCTTCTGAAATTTTTTGTTGCATTGCTCACTTTCAATATTATGTTTGTACATAATTTGGGGGTTTTATTTCAGTATACGAGTTTTCAAATCCTGGTGTTTGTTACCCAGATGGCAGTACTGGTGTTGATACTCCTGAAGAAAGAGGAGATATGTAAATAAGTTATGTGAAACTGCTGATAATTTCAAAATAGTTTCTTTTAATTAATTAAAAAAATGCTATTAGTCAGTTCTCACTATATGGTGTATTACTGTTGCTTTGAACTTAAGCATTCTACATGTCACTCAGACATAGAAGATGTGGAAAACTTAATTTGGGGAATTCAGATGCTTCAATGATTTTAAAGGGGAGCGCATGATAATATATTTCCAGTTTCTCCTCTGCAACAAAACATACTCTTCCTGTTCAGGAATGTGGAATCAAGAATGTTATGGACAGATTTATTCCTTTTTTTGAGGAATGACCTGTCCCTCTTTCCTGGACATCACCAGAGAAAGGAGAAAACATTAGATGTTAACCTGTGTCTGTTAGCAGGTGGCAACAGTAGTCTACTATACAATTGATAATAGGAGTCATTGGTATCATGTCATGCAAAATATACTAATGAGTTACTAATTTTATTGTTTGAGCCTGTATTTTAGGTCCAAGTAGAGATCTAATATAAGGAATATGTATCTTTGCTTTTAACTAAAGGAAGCAACAGTAAATACCAACATAGCTGTTGTCACTAGTAACTTCTGCTTTGAAGCTTTATTCAGTCATTTATTTATTTTTTTACATATAGCAACTCCAATAGCTTGAGCACTTCTCACAATATTATATGAAAGGTAATCTGTACTGAATCCATACTGGTCCTGCTGCTTCCTTATTCCATAATTCCAAAATATATGGTTTGAGAAAACCTCCCCTGACAGTGGTTTTGTAAGGTTCATACAGTTCTTCCAATCCAGCTGCTATTCAGGCAGGGTATAGCGCAAATAAATTAGTTTTACTCCATCAAAATGCATCTATATTGTCAAGATTTTTTCATTAAATGTTTATTTATAATGGTGGAGCCCTCCTTGTTTTATGTGATGGTTTTGCATATTGAAAGATTTGAACTGTCAGGAATGATGCATTCTGGAGTCAGCTATTTGAGCTAGGAAAATTGGTTGAAAGATTGCAGTTAAATTTGTTTTATATTAACTGTAATTGCACTTGATCTCAACCTTAATTAAGTGTTGCTGAAGTATAATAAATGATGGTAGCATCATCATTCACTGTGCAAGGTTTTGGATTTTGTTCCTAGGCTGGCTGTAGCAAGGGGAATGAGTTGGAGAAGCCTCACTTTTTTCTTGTTTTGCAATGAAACCTTTCAGTGGCTTAGGAGTTCTCCTCTGTATGTATAGTGTCTATAAATCACACTGTTTGTGATCAGCTTGCCCACTTCAGTTACTGCTGAAGGTGTATTTTAATGGGCTTTGCAAAGATGTCTAATCAAGGGACAATATGAATTACTAACTCCTTTAGCCCAAAGCAACACATCCTGGCCAGATTTGTGCTCACACAAGTTTGTATCACATTAGATATAGAATCAATTTTGGGTTTATGCTTATCATTATATGCCTCTGTGCTTATTAAAAATGAGAGATAGGAATTACTACTTCAGGACAGAACAGATGCATCTAACTATGTTCCCTGGCTCTTCTGGCTCCATTCAGGCTAATCACCTTTTGTCTGCTAGTGCTACCTATGTGCTTTGGGTCATTTCATTGATCTTTCTCTTTTGCTTTCAACTTTCCCTTTAGTGCAATGGCTATGACATGTCTTAGATCATTTTGGCAAATTGGTTAGAATGCTGCTGCTTGTAAGTAACCCTTGAAGAAGTCTGAATATCAACAAAAGATCAAAGATTGTATGATCTGTCCACACTCATATCAATATGCATATATCAAATGCTATAAATATTTATGAACAGGTCCACAATCAATGGAACAACAGAATTGGTGAAGTTATTTCTGAATATGGGAATGAGAATCTGGCTGAGCAGGTACCTCTGTGGAACATTCTGAATGCTGTGCAGCACAATGTAAGGAAAAAAACCCACAAAATATCACCAAAAATGTGTATAGCAATCAGAACTTTAAAAAACCCTCTCCTTTAGCAAAATACTAATTTTTCAAGATCTGCTGCTAATATCTGATGTGGATGGGCAGATTCCTTGCTGTTATATGGAATATTATAGATGAGATTAGGCTTAGGAGCAGACAGTTCTGGTCACTGAAGTTTACTGCTGCTGAAAAAAGATGAGTTGCCTAATATCTTTGACTGCTAGATATCATGAAACACTTGGTCTGCTTAGGTCACGAGACTGATCTGAACCATGGACAAGCAGAGACACTATGAGGTCAAAACAGAGCTCCTACTGTGAGAGCATTTGAATAGGTATTGCACTGAGACTCAGAAATAATGCTGAAAGCCTCAAATGAGCTTGCAAATCAATACTTTCAGCACACATACTTAATTATTAATCATAATAATTTTTGTGGCCTGGCAGCATGTAATTTGTTTAATTTGTTTCCTTTTTCAGAAAAGTCCTTTAAAGCATTTGTATAGGATCAGGTATTCTGGAAGTGGTTAGCAATGTTTACGACCAGTGGCCTGCTATCTATGCTTCAACTTAATTCTGCGTCATGAGCTTTTAATTACAAACACTACAGTTTAACAGTTTAATATGTTTTAATATGCTTCTATAGACCAGCTGTGAGTCTGTTAATATAACTTCTTGCAGAGGTGAGTCTCATAGTTCTGGACAAACATCGAAGATAACTTACAAGGCTGAAAGAAAGTTCAAACTTTCAAAAGTATATTTTAAGTTCATATTGTTCTTAAGTCTGTACTGTCCAGTGTATATCATGGGAAATGATGCATACACAAGTGGGAATCATCCCCTGTAGAAACCTCTCTCTACTGAATACAGAGGGAAACTATATAGCTAATTTAATCAACTAATAGCTAGCACTAGTTGGGGTGAAAATGCCTCTGTGTAACAATCTTTATATGTATTAGAGTTATCACATTACAGGATTTCTATTCTAGATGGAATGCTGTGGAAGGTACAATGTCACACAGTGGGAAAGGAACAAACACAAGGAAAATAGCACTCAGATCCCATGTTCATGCACCAAATCCAGTCTGAAGAAATGGTTTTGTGATGTTCCAAGGGATCCAACATACAGTATGGTAAGAAATAAAAAAAACTTGTCTTGAAGACTGTAATTTTTGCTACTAAATGGACTTTGGAAAACAATATGTACAACGTGTTTTCCACCAAGACTTGTTTTACAAATGCCAAAGTATTAATAATAATCATTATTTTGTCTTTTGTCACTCTGAAGCCTTGGCTTTTACTTGTTAGGTGTCAGTCATGTAGGCAGTTCTAAATTAAAGATACTTCAAGAAAACGGGAGTTGTGCCTGGTCAGTATCACAGGGACATTTAGTAGTGGTTTAAGAAGTAGTAGGTGTCTTGGCATTCTGAAATCCATGCTGTGCAAATCAATGATGACAGCGGAAGGTGACAGTATATAAAAAGCATACAGTACATTTTCCACTTGTAATTACTATTTCTCAATTACAGAATGTCAGCAATGTCTCCATCTGTTTTTATTTATTATCTGTTTCCAGAGAATCTCCAGTACTTTACAAGACAAAAGGAATGAGCAAGGCATTGAAATAGGCTATGTGTTTCCTGACATCAGTTCATGTTAGCATTTAAATGTCTTAATATCAAGGGATCAGTTTGCATAGGACCATCAGATATCATCACCTGAGCTGGAGCAAAGTGATACATATTGTGTTCTATAAACTCTCCAGTGTCAATAGTATTATCCAATGAGAACAAAAATTAAATGGGCAAAAGTTGTTTCTTGAGAATGCAGGACAGTAAATAATAGAAAGGATGTTGTCAAATGGTTTTGAGTTTTGTCTTCTCTCACTCATCACTTTGGAATTGTTTCCTGTTTCTACAAACCCTTGTCATTATTAAAAGATCACTCCAAGGTATAGAAAGCATTTATTTATATATTTTATCATATTTATAGCTACTTTAAGCTATGTAATAATTTATAATTTGTTTTTAAAAGCAATATAATAAGCATAGACTGTAGTCTGGAAAATATGCATGTCCATTTTGGGATGCATAATGCATGAAAATCAGTGAAAATTTGAAAATATTCTTTCAAGCATTTACTTGTAAGGTAATTTTTCAGTTATACTCACATAAAAGCAAATTCCCTTTTGATTAAGTCACAAGCTCTGGAACATTTCCATACAAAAATATCACATTTACTTAAGAACCATCTGTTTAGTTCGGATAATTTTTAAAATGTTATAGCTAACTCTCTGCAGTACACATTACTAATGTATTTGCTTTCTGGCAAGTAAATATCAGAACCCATCATAACATGCAGAAAGTTCTAAATATTTTAAAAGTATGTTCTTATAAAATGCAATATGAATTCAAAAGTTGAAATTGTTTTTCCTGAAAACTATTCATCTGTACTTGCTAGGGATGTGAAGAATATTTAAATATGTGGTTTGAAAACAATGTTTTGATCTTAACTGCAATTACTATCAGCCTGCTAATTACCCAGGTAAGAGTAATTTTAAGCAAAACCCCACAAAATACTAATATTCTGCTGGGGGTAAAAATCAGTTCAGAGCCATTTGGCTTTGGCAGGCTCTCTGAAATTTTGTAAAGCTTTCCATCAGTTTTAATTAGAAAATCAAGCACTGTTTGCCAACAAACTCCCATATATTCAAGGACTACCACCGATGTTGGTGTCCAAAGTTTGTTGTATGAAATGTTTGACCTGACTTGTGAAAGTAAACAGTATTGCAAGGACAGGAAGTAGTTAAAGATAATGTAAAATCTGCAGAGTAAAAGACCTGTTTTGTCCTCTACTTGTACAGAACCTAGTCCATGAATATGCTAAACCAAACAATATAAAATCAAGAAGCCATACCCCCCATATATCTATGAGAAAATTGTATTGGCTAAAAAGGAATAAAGCTTTCAATATCAAAACAAAATCATATGAATAATGGCAACAAGAATTCATTGTTCACTCCACGGATACCCTGAAAGTTGAGTATTATCAAGCAGGCAGAAGAATTTTTGATACCTCAAATTGTGAGGTTGAACATGAGATTAGTTCATATGTACTCAGGGAATTAAAAGTAAGACCTATTTTACCTCTTCCATATGTAGTACCTTCCCATAGAGGTATGTAATAAAAATATTCTGGCTATGGAGTGGGTCAGTTCAGTAATGAAAATGTTTCTTATTCATACTCATCTAATCCTCACTAGCGCAGTATGTGACTATGTTGTGATCTTCCATGTACCATCATTGACACCTTCTTGTCAGATGGGAAAGAGCTGTAATCCCCATTCAAGAGGTTAAGACCAAGAATCAGAGAATCATTTAGGTTGGAAAAGACCTTTAAGATCGAGTCCAACTGTATTTGGATTCACAGGGCACTGGAACACTTAACTGAATTGTGTGACACTTGAAATAGATTTCAAGATACTAATGTAAATATGGGTCCAAGTAACTTGCTGGAGATTACACAGCAAGCCTGTGCCAGAGCAGAGAATTCAGCTTGTGTCTTCAGCACATGTCCTGATAATTCTCCTTTATATTCTTCTGCATTATTATTCATAGGAGCCAGTTTAGCAGTCAGATTGACTCAGTCAAGAGTGAGTAGTAACACTTTTTTTTCTGTTTTTAACTCACCTTTTTCCTTTCTCAGATATTTTTGATCACACTAACTGGTCAGCTATTTAGAAACCTCAGAAAGAATAAGATTTAGCCAAATGAGTCATGAACTCTTCTGAGCATTGCTGTGATGCACGAATTATCTGATCTGTGCCTATGACAGTCAATGAAGTAACTTCCACTGAAATTTTTATCGAGCTTTACCCATTGTAATCATTAGGATATTAACATCTGGGCTTTAATATCTTTGTTTATTGTTCATGGCTATGGTAGTATGCTACAAAATTGTTTGTGTTATAAGGTACTATGCCATTTACTAGCTGGTTAATAAAACTTCCCGATAAGCTGAACATTGGTTTCCTGAGTCTCCAGAACAACTTGTTCAACATGTTGTAAATAGTACTGTATAGTATACTGCACTTTGAAACAGAAGAAACCTTCTGTCAGGTTCAGTTGAGAAAAAATATTCACTAAACATAGCTGATACTTCTTTAGGCCTTTACCTTTCCTTCCAGTCTTTCTCTCTTTTATCATTGTCTGTTATGCAATTTAATCTCCAAAAATGTCACTGAACCTTTATAAATATTGGACTTTTATCAGCTTTTCCAGGAAGTGTTGCAGTAGACATCTTTCCTTCTTGCTGAATTGCACTTACTATTCTTTTAATGAAGTGGCTTCAGTGGTTTAGGTGGAGTAAGCTTGAAACCCTAAAACATTGTTTGCCCTCTGAGCAGTGAGGTGACCTGAAATATCTTGAGGAGAACTGGGAAAAACACGTTTTTCCAAGTGTAAATGATAGCATTGTGAATTATTTTTTGTCTAAAACTTCCCTTTTCAGTAATCATTTTCTGATGTTTATAAATTTGGTAACTTCTTTTTATTTAGTCTAAAAGATTTCAATTTCAAGTGCCTGCCACAGGCTGAATTTCTTATTTAGAGAACTTTTATATAAAAGAAACATGTCAGTCCACAGGTCAATAGCATGCTTGAAACAGAATCTGAATTCTAAGCTTGTATATTTTGTTCTGCCACCAGCAAAAAATCTAAGGAACACAATGATGAAGTCTGTCACACTTAAAGATTTATTTGCATTAAGAATAGCAGATACCTGTTAACTTTGTTTGTGATGGTGTAAGAGGTTTTGATCTCATTGATGTAATTCAGTCTGAAAATATAATTTCAGGAGGATATTAAATAATAATAAATAAGCAACAGTTCTTTTCAGTAATCTTCATTTTGCAATTTACAGAATACTTCAGAAAATTAAGATCAAGAATCTGAATTTTCTTTCATAAATATAATTCCAAAATATCAAAATAACTTCACTATAAAAACCGTGTTTTAAAATCCCAACAATCTGGTAAAATAATAGAAGATACCTTTTAATTAGAAAGTAGATCCATTTCATTGAATAGGTGTGTGATACAGAGCAGGATAAAAGAACTATTTTTCACATGCTTTTTTCCATGCAAGTAATATTCAGTATGGAAACTAAATAGAGAATCATAGAACCATACAATAACATAGTCTCCAAATGTCCATTTGGATCTATGTGGTCCAGTCCCTTACTGAAAGCAGGTCCACTTAGATCAGGTTGTTCAAGGCCATGTCCAGGTGAGTGTTCAGTATCTCCAGGGATAGAGATTCCACAGTCTAGCTGAGCAACCTGTTCCTGCGTTTGACCACCCTCCCAGTGAGACACTTTTTCTTTACATCTGACTGGAACTTCTCATGTCACAGCTTGTGCCCTTTGCCTCTTGAGTTGTCACTGTGCACCTCTGAGAAGAGTTGACTCCATATTCTCTGCCCCTTCTCAATATGTAGTTGAAGCCGGCATTAAGATCTCCCTTTAGGCTTTTCTCTTCCCAGCTAAGCAAACCCAGTTCTCAGCCTCTCCTCCCTGTGTCATGTCCTATGGACCACTATTTTAGAGTTCTCTGCTAGAACTGCTTCAGTATGCCAATGTTTTTCTAGTACTGGGGACCACAAGACTGGATGCTGTACTCTCCCACAATAGAAGAATTATTTCCCTGAGCCTGCTGACTGCACACCTGCTGATCTATCCCAGGATGCAGGTGGCCTCTGCTGTGAGTGCACACTCCTAACTCATGCTCAATTTGTTTTCTAGCAGAAGCCCCAGGTACTTTCCGCAAACATGTTCTTCCCAGTTGCCTGCCCCCCAACCTGTACTGCTGCATGGGGTTATGTCATCCCAGGTGCCTTTACTGAATGTTGCAAATTACCTGTCAGCCCATTTATCCAGCTTGTTAAGGTCTCTCTGAACAGCTGCTCCACCCTCCAGATTATTGACTGTTCTTCCTACACATTTGCAGAACTGCTGAAGGTATAGCTCTCCCATCATTCCTGTCATTAACAGGTGGTTAATCCTGGGTTTGATCCTTGAGGGGTAACATAATTAACCAGCCACCACCTCAGCTTTATACTGCTGATCACAATCCTTTGAGCCGATTTTCCTCCCAATAGTCCTCTTATACTGTCTTTCTATCATCACTTTGGCTATAAAGGTATTATGGGATACTATGACAAAGGCCTTCTTAAGGTACTTAGTGGTCATTACTTTTTTAATGACTACTAAGCCAATCATCTCATCATAGAAGGTAATCAAGAATGGTCACCCTTGGAAAAGTCAAGGTGGTTATTCCCAATGACTGGACATCTTCACGTGCTTGGAAAGATCTTCTGGGAGGATTTGTCCCATCATATTCCAAGAGCATAAAGGTAAGGCTGACCGCTGCGTGGTTCCCCATACCATTCTTCTTGTACTTTCTGAAGATAGGTGCAATGTTTCTTTCTCTGTAGCCATTAGAAATCTCCCACAAACACCATAACTTTTTGAAGATGATAGAAGGTGGCTGCTCAGTGGTATCAGCCAGGTCCACATGGATCCACGGGCTTGTGAACATCCAACTTGTTGAAGTACTCTAGCTTCCTGTACCATGGGTTATTCTCCCCTCCTTTAAAGACCCTCCTACTACATTCAAGGACCAGAGATGCTGGAGGACAAACATTGCCTGTAAATACAGAGTACCTTAAACTTTCCATGTCTTTTATTACTAGATCCCCCACCCCACTGAGCAGTGGTCCACATTTTCCTTAGGCTTTTGCTGCCAGTCTACTTTACAGAAGCCTTTCTTCTCACCATTCACATCCCTCTATGTTGTAGTTGGAGTCCAGCTCAGTTAGTACTGCAACAATTGGTGCCCTGTGTAAGGCTATCAAAACTAGCTGGCTGCAACAAGGCTTTTACCATCCCATATCAGTTTAACTTCAATAAGTAGCTCACACACCTTGCCCCAGCACAGCCACCAATCCCCCACAAGGTTTCAAAAGTTCATCTACTGTCCGTGCTGTTTCTTCATCCTCTTCAGGCCAGTCCACCCAGCTTCTTGTTTCTGCCATGCCTGGAATCTTTCTTCTCTGGGCTCCTCTTCCAGCCCGCCTCTCCTCATCCAGGCCCCCTTCTTCTCCTAGGACCTATCCTTGTCTCTCCTACATCCAGGGCACTTTCTCACCTCCCTCTGCTTCTTCCACATCTCTTTTCATCTAGTGCTCCTCTTCCTTCAGTGCTCCTCTTCCATACCCCTTAGAGCTATTTATCTACTTAGCAGGAACCAGCCACAGCTGCACATTATCCACATCAGCCAACCCATAGCCCCTGAAGCCAGCCCACAGCTGTGTATTATCAATGTTAATTAACCCAGCTTCATTCCTCTACAATTCCTCTACACCTCAAGAGTTTCAACTCCAGCTGAATATTGGTTTTCCTGCATCCATCCCTACATGCTTGGATAGTGTCTCTCTTTTCCTCCTGGGGAGCCTATTGCTATTTCCACCTCCTGTATACAGCCTTTTTGTATTTGAGACCAGTACCCAGCTACCCCAGTTTTGTGTTTGAGACCAGCTGACTGTTATTCATACTAGCCTGCCACACTTACGCAAATTCCTGCACATCAGCATGGATAGTTCTTGCGCTCTGAGGAGGTTGTCCTAGCAAATCAGTCAGCTCCTTGGGGCTCCATTGTTCTTCATGGTAGTCTCACACGTGATCCTGCCAGACACATACCTGAGCAATCACTCACTTATTTTAGGATTTTGAAGTCCATAGTCTGAGTCCACGGATGAGACCCTTGATCTTGCATTTCCAACGAGTTCCTACATGTTTGCGAGTAACAGAACCAGCAGATCATCTTCTCTAGCTTGATTGTTGATCCTGTTTGTTTGGTTGATTGTTGATCATCTGCGTTGACACAGTATTAAAAACACACTCCAGAAATTTCCTGGCTTGCTTGTGCCAAGCCATATTGCCCTTCTAGCAGGCATCAGGTGGTTCCTGTGAGTGCAGCGACCAGCAGTCATGACGTTTCCTCTTCCAGTTGCCTAAAGAAGACTTTGTGAGCTTCCCCTTCTTCATCAAGCAGTCTTTGGTAGATAACTACTATGACATCACCTGCATTGGTTTGTCCTCTGATCCTTGCCCATAAACAATCAACCAGCTTGTCAGCCCTCCAAGAGCTACATTTTCAGAAATACAAAATACTTCAGTCAGTGTGAAGTAGCTTCTGCAGTTATACAGATAGCTCTATTCGGTCCTTGTGGAATATTTCTTCACTAGTCTAGTGCAGTAAATTGCATCCAAATCTAATAAACACCTGTTCATGTTTCACTGGTTTGTTACAATTAAAATAATTACTTATGCACTCCCCCTGTTTTAAAAGGATATTAAGGATGTGATTATCTGGGTAAATGCAGCCACGTAAAAGCTGGACAGGTGTTCTAGCACATATGGAGAGTAAGGTACTCCTGTAGAGTGATTCATCCTACTTTTCCTGGGTAGGTATTATAGAATGGCATCCTCCAGAAGCACCTTCATTTTTCTGGTTTGAGTGGGAGTCTAGCTGCACTACCTTATAGTTTCTACAACTTGAAATGGCTAACACTAGATTAATTGGATCACACTTTAATATTATATAGTCAAGAATTTAGGAAGCCCCAAATAAAGTCACATGTGGAATCTGAATTTTTTCCTAATGTATCTGTATTGTAAAACAGTTGTCAATTATATGCTCACATACTGGCTTTCCACAATAGGCTAAAATCCAAATTCTGTAAAAATGTACTGTGTTCTGTACCCAAATATTATTTTAGGATGACTAGAAGCAGCACCTGTTGTCCTCAGTGACAATTTGGCATGCCCAAGTGAGAGGAGAATATGCTTCAGTACATAATAAAAAGTTATACCATACTACCAATACTAAACTACTACCCAGAGCTGCACCAACATTCACAATAAAATGTACATACTGGCTGCTAAAATTTCCAGCAAGCACACAGATACTGAGATAATAGACCTCTCTGTGTGTGCAAGAAGATCATGTATATAATTGGCAATAATGCCACATATGCTGCTGGTGCTTAACAAGATAAAATTATGCTATAAAAATATCACTTTTACTATAATATGTAGTAAAAAAGGAATAAGAAAATAGAGGAGAAAATTTGTAGGTTGGAAAGTTAGTTGGTTTTAATGTTTTGAGAAAAGGAAATGGAAACAAGTATTTGCCAAATAGTGCAATTCTGATAGGTAGACACTAGAGGACACAGGGAGCTTAAGAATAATACAGGACATAGAAAAATACATAAGATTTACAGAATGCCATAACATACACAGCTTATACATAGTCCACACTTTAAAATATATTGAATAAGTCTGAAGGTGATAGCCACGTGGCACTACACTGTCAGAGAAATTATGTTCAGAGACAGTGTGTTGTCCCATGACTGGCATGGGAGACTGTTAAAACTCAATGAGGTAATGAGTGGATGCAGTTCAGCTAATTCAAAAGTTGTATCACCAAAATTAGGAGATTGTCCCTAAAGGGCTTATTGGTGTGGGAGTGCAGGGGGAAATTATAACTGCATAAATCCCCTTCACAAATTGGTATGAGAGACTGTAGTTGCACAGTTGCTTTCGTGTGGCCTAAGAACACTCTGTTGATAAAGAGATCGTCCTGCTGCCTTTAGCCCTGCTCCCAGCCCTGGCTGGGCACTGGCACTGATACACATGCAGCTTTCTAGGGAACTGGTCCAAAGCCCTGACTGGTCTAAAACATAATACTACATTAAAACCATGATGCATTTATGGGGATTTTTTTGTTGGTTTTATTTTTTTGGTTGGTTGGTTGATTTGGTTTCAGTATTTGGTGGGGGGGTTTATTTGTTTCTTGGCTGGTTTTGTCAAATACTTCTCCAACGTAAAATATTTATACATTTCAGGGGTTGGAATTTTTGTTCTGCCTCTCTGTACATAGTGTCCTGACCCCTTTGATAAAATAAGGTGCCATCTTTCTTTCTTAGTATCTGCCTGACCATGTGATGTGCCTGGATGCACAATGGTTAAATTTCAGTAAAAGTACTCTGAATGCTCTCACTCACAGTGTCTCATGACTTAAAATATCAATGTGGCTTCAACTCTTTGAGGAGAATGAGACTGAAAACTCATGTTTACTAGCTCTGTAATTGGTACTCCAAGTATTATAACACTTAGATAGTATAGGGGGATGGAATTACTGTCAGTATTACATCAAACAAATAGCCATGGTGTTCACTGTGAATAATGCTTGGGAAATTCTCCAGGGGACTTAAGGCGAGTTCAGGTGGCTCTAAGTAAATCCCACACTGCTCAGTTTAGGCTTGAATTTTGATAGAGCTACAGTTACAAGCTAGATGCCACATACCAACAAAGCAGGCACTTTGAAATTGCATAGTGACTGAAGCTCCCAGAAAATTTTTGAACAAGGTAGGGAGGCACAAATGAACTATATGCCTGCCTACATGGCTAGGCAGTCCTAGAAAAACCATGATGTGAATGCCTCCTGGTTATTTTGTTCTCATAATCTGAAAGAAATCAAAATTATATGTATTTACTTTGCACTTAAATCACCATACTGCTCAGTTTCTGGAGGAACAGAATCTGCAGTTCCCAGAGGACATTTGTAAGTTGTGTTTGGTACTTTTACAAAGCTAATTTAATCAATGTGAGTTTTTCTGTCAATGCCATGTGTATGTTCTGAAAGGGGAGCTCCCATAATACTATAGATAAAGCTATTCCGCTACAAAAGTAATGGGAAACAGGTTTAGATATTTTAAATATTAGTTTGGGCTAGAACAGATGGTGTAATTTCAGGTATGATCTCCAGGAATTTGAGGATACAAACTTATAAGAACAGGACAGATCAAAGAGGTAGTTTGTCTAGGATGAAGAGCTCTTTGTAATGAAAAATGGAAACCACTTTTTAATAGAAGGATAGTACCAGTTAGGACACTATCATCCATCAACAAAAACACCTAGAATGAAAATTTAAAAGAAAAAAGTAAGGTGTGAGCAGTTGGGTTTTTTTAGCTCTTTGAATAATCACTAGCTAAGCTCCTGTTCTCCATTCTTACAAAAATATTTAGAATTCCAAAAAGACTACAGTAAATAATATCCTTTTTGCTTTAACACATGTAGTGACATTAACATATGATCCCAGTGATCTAATGATATTTCAAAATGGAAGGTGACCTTTCTTTTTTTTAAAAAAAATTCTTAAGCCTCAATTATGCTAAATACACATGCAGGCAGTTCTGCACAATGCTTTGATCACAGAACTCATGGAATTTATCCCTTATGACAATAAGGTGATTAGAATGATCTGTATATTTCATATTTTGTAAAATAAAACCTCCCAGCTAGATTTCCATCATTTATTGTCCCTTGAAATAATACATGTTTATATTTCAATTTTTTGCAGCCTGAACTATTTTTAAGTAAATCAAATTTGTTTCATATTGACTTAAGGGTTTCCAAAGACAAAAGATCAATGTTTAATTCCAGATCAACTGGATAAAGCATTTCAATACCCCGAAAAGACTTTTTTCCTCTGCAAATTACTGGAATTTGGGCCTCTTTAAATGATAGTTTAAAATACTTCTGTCTGCAAATAAAAACCAGTGTTCTCATGCATTAGCAGTTTCAAAACCTTGCACTACTGGAAAGTAACTGTAAAATTAGCTTACAGTAAGTGTTGTCTTTTATGTAAACACATTTTACACTTTGGGTTTATTTTAATTAAAGCTTTTAATAGTCTTAGAGTGTGCTCATTCTTAGGGTTTGTTAAATGTGAGATAATACCTGATTTGTTTCTTAAAGTAGATTCTCATGTGAGAACAGTGGCTTTCTTTATAAAAGTTCATGTGTAGCCCTCCTGGCTGAAAAGAAAAGCTTACAATAAAACATAGAGGCTTAAAAAAAAAGACTGGGAGTGGAGGGGAGCCACAGACTGAATTTTTTAAAAAGCTTGTAGAAATTGATAAAATCTTGTATTTTGTAGGTACTTGGCTTGGCTGGAGTTAGTAATACTGCATGTCTTGAGGTTTTGGTGTAGCTGCAGCTGGATTAAATTTGCATTACTGTGTGGGTTCCCAGCTGGGCCTGTATGTTTTGCAGGCCTGGCCCAACTCATTATTGCCAACACTCAACAGGGCACCTATTGTCAATGAACTGTGAGTTCAAATCCAGTGAATGAAAACGAAAGCTGCGAGAGAGGTGATTGCCCCTTTGCCTGTAAATGCTTTCTTTGGATTATCAGACAGAATGTATAATTCAACCCAAATTCAATTCCATTGCAGTGTGCCGAGACATCATGAAGTGCAAGGGGAACTTAAAGGGCCTTCCAGAGTAGGCAAAGGACTTGACAGCTTCAGATGAACCGACTGCTAATATTAGACATTTATGGTGACCATGGGAAGTGCAGGGACTATGAGAGAATTTCCACCTCTCCTCTTTTTGTTGAATGTAGGATAAAGAATTTAATGGTGTCCCAAATGGCTGGGTGGTGCAAACCTTACTATCTCCATTGTATGAAACAGGTGCAAATGGTTTAATGTTTCCTGAGACGTAGTCCTACCTAGATCTCTGCCTGTAGTTCCACACTTTCCCAGTGCTTGGGAAGCCACAGGTTTACTATTTGTCTGTTGTTCTTATTTTAATATGGTTGCAGATATCAACCTGAAGTATTGAAGTCTAGTACAGCACATGATTCTTAGATGCTACATTGCTTGTAAACACCATGAACTGACAGTGAGTGTATGATCTTGAACATCATCATTCTACTTTGACTGAGCATGGCAACATCCATATTTTTGAATGGCTACGTTGAAACTGGTTGTGGTTCTTCAGTCTGCAGCACAGCTTGGCAAAGCACCGTTTCATTTAATAGGTGTAGTTACAGGAAAAAAATATTGTTGCAGAATGTAAATAAAACTTTTCCCGATGGCTTTTCAGTCTGAACCAGGGCTCAGTGCTGAATTATTTGATAAACACAACTGTTACAAACTTTGTTACCTTCATCTCCATATGCTCAGGCTGGGGCTGGGATGTGTTCTCATATCTCATTGATCATGCTCTTATTTCTAAGTAACACCATTCATCAGTAATTATCAGAGCGATGTTTTATATGGTTAGGTGGATTAGATACACTCTTAGTTGTTTCCGTGAACCCATCTTGCTTCCTTTGCTAATTCAGACACAGTTATGTATCATTCATCGAGCAGCTCAAAGAAATGGAATAAAAACATCTGGTAACATCCCTACATTCACCACAGAAAGTAAAGGCAATAAGTACAGTTTAAATGTCCCTAATCTCAATCTAGCATTCATTTTGCTACTCCTAAGCAAGCCCTTGTTGGAGCTTTTCTTGTGCTTACGTATTCTGACCATTTCTTTTCTGTATAATATCTTACTTTACTAATCAATGGTATGTTTATGTAGCAGCCCTTCCTCTAAGAGGCTTTCTCCTATCCTCAGTCATCTGCTTTCACTACTATAGTAGGAAGGAACCTTCAGGTTTTCAAACCTTTCAAACTTTCCTCTGGCAAATCTGGATGAGAGTGGCAAAGAGATACAAAAGATAAGAGGAAGGAATGACAGATGGACCCTCGGGCAAGGATGTGTCTGCATGTCCCTGCATGCACACTTGTACCCATGTGTGTTCACAGCATGGCTATGCAATCAGGTCTTCTTTTCCTAAGAAATGCTGCTGAAGTGTTAGACTGTTAGCATACCTCCTAAATCTGCTGCCCTATAGCTCTGTGTGATGTAATCTCCACACTCATTATAACACTGGCTTATGACTGTATGTAAATAGCTTGAAATACTAATAAAATTTTCCTTTACTAGAAAGAAAAGTATTCTTTTTCATTACTTCTGACAGATAGCTTTGTGCCCTTATAATTTTCAAATCCTGAACATAACCCCAGTAAATTCATTCATCTGTGGTAATTCACACTACCTAAGGGTGTTCTGATCCATAGGTTAGAAGTAGTGATGTTTTAGAGAAACTAGACTAAAAGTAACAGAGGTAGTCTGATGTTTTAAAAGCAAATAACAGAGTCAGTGGTATGCTTTTTCCAAAGTGCTAAAGATCATGTCAGTGCTAAAGATCATAGATTTCTTAGTAATTCTTGCTTATATACACTACCTCAAAACCTCCAGGTGGTGATTTTTTTTTCCTGCACAGACTTATTATGTTTTGCTGAAATAATAAATACATATGAAAGATCTAAGAGCAAACATATTTAAAATATTGCCATGGCTCTGCAAACACGAAGGGGAAAAAGGCCACTGGAATATTTCTCTATATTTATTTATAGGCTTTTCAATTTCCTCCCACTCAAACACATATTGATTTTAAGTGCATCATAAAAAATACATATATCTTTCAAATAATGCTGTAATTGGCTTCTTTGCATTGCACTCATTTCATTGTGTCCTGTGTAACTGTAAAAGCCAAAGAGGAATTCTTTAGGAAGAGGAAGGCCAGGTTCTTCTTTACCTCACACCAGTTCATGTGGGTCTAACTCCACCACATTTAGTGATGTTCCTCAAGAGGAATAACAGTGCAAGCAAGAACAGAACCTGAATCAAAGTGCTTTCACCAGCTTTTTTTGGGAAAAGAGGAATGTCCAAAGAATTGAATGTATGTATTCCCTTTCGTGCCTTCATAGCAATAGATGAGTATTTGTTCATGTGTCAAAATGGGATGAGAACTCCTTTAGATTGTATTTTCCATAAAATATATCATGCAATATACTGAATGTGTTATTTACAGGTAGGATAAACTATTGTATTATTAGCAATGTAAATAGAAAGGAGAGGTTTAAGCTTAAAAAAATTACTCAAGACCATCATTAGCTGGATCTTGATGTAGAAATAAAGTGTTGAAATCAGCTTTAAAACACTGCACGTAGGACAATAGGCAGAGACTCAGAAATTCTTGATTCTTTTTCCTTCTCTGCCATTGATATGTTCCGTCATTGTAGGCAAATCTTTTAATCTCTTATTGTTCCAAATCTCTCTCTGTAAAGTGGAACAAGGACACTTCATTTTTGTGTTTGTCTGACGTATTTGTTTTAAATGTTATGCCTTTTGGATATAGGGCTTGCTTTTTAAGTCTGTATATTTGTTTAGTGGTCTTTGTTGGGAGTCACTGGGCAGTGCTGTAATAAATAGTAGTTCCACTGTTACTGGTAAGGTTAGTTGAGTTGGGTTCTCCAATGGTAAAAGTCAAAATTCACATGCTAAGATCACAATAAACTCATTTATAAAATTCAAGTGAAGCTGCTTCAAATCCAGCCATCAGCAAGCCATGTCTGCTCCTATTAGCAACAATCACTGCTTCTGCTCTTTATCAGTGAGAAGGTGTTCAGTGCTTTTGTTGAAGCCAGTTAAATCCAGACAAGGGCCAGACAGCTTCATCCACAGATTTGCATAAAGCTTATACCATCAATAGTAAATCCAGTCTAAGAAGACACAAGTTTGGATAGTATTTCTGTTTATATTACAAATATATTTTTACTAAATGCATTTCTGTGTTGTTAGGGTAAATGCCTGTAGACATTTTCATTAGTATCTGGCAAAGAAAAGCAAGAAGTTTATGAAAGTACAAAAAATAAAATTCTTCTGAGTATGTACTGTCAGATGATAGCACAATGGAGTAAGTTTTGAAATTATTTTGTGGTTTCTGGTTGGAATCTCTAGTATTTTTAGGTCTTTGCTTTTGCTTTGTTATGCAAAGTGCCTTTAAAGAACTGCAATAAAGAGATTATTGATTGCAATATCCCCATGCTGACAGAGGATCTGGTGGACAAGATCATTTGGATGTTAAGCTAACTTACTTGTGGTGGGTAAAATCCAGACTGGTTTCTTATTAAATTTAGCCCTCAATGACCAGGAGGAAAGCCTGACACAAGACACATTTTTACAGTCTGTGAATCAAAAAAGGAGTTACTCTACAAAATATCAAATGATACATAATCTCTTCGTCTTCTTATGAATTCTGACATCACATAATGACAAGGCAGGGGGAGTTTCAAGGTTAAATCTGAATCTTTTTCATATCTTAAGTCAGACTTCTGACATTATGTTTCATAGAATTCATGAATGTTCTTGACAAATTCACCTCAAAGGATGAAGAACTGGGTCAGCTAAGCTGTCCAAAATACAAACTTTCAAGATCATCATAACTAATTAGGTTTACAGAATTTTTCTAGACAACTCCTGAGTCATGAGAATTCCTCTAGAAGTGTGAATTCTAACAAACTGGGAAATACTTTCTTTTATATGTCAGCTAACCCTGTTAGGATGATTCCATTGATAGAGGCCAGATTTGGTTCAAATCAGAAAAGCTTTGACCCCATCTTTCAAGTTAGCTGGACTTTTTTTCTTAGTTCTTAAAAAGATTGGTTTCTCCACAGCCAAAAGAATACATGATCTCAGAAGGACCCTCACACCAACAGTTACTTTTTGATTTTCCTCCTGTTATCCTTGTGTTTTACGAAGGAAGTGGAAACCTGCAGCTTAGCTCTGCCTCTTTAGAGGCAGCAGTCATCAATGGTTCTTTTTTGTTTCCTACTTATCTGATCCAAGGCGAAGGTAAAGCAATCACTCTAGATGTAACTAAGAGACACAGGAAGTGTAATGCTGTTGAAATTTTACTGTTAGAACCTGCTTATTGCTATAATCTCACGTCCAAGGTATGTATAGCTAATGGAGTGCTATAAACTTACATACCTTTTGTGTCCCTTACTTGAGTGTGCCAAGTGGCACGTCAGGACAAATATTTCCCAAATCAAAAGATGTGTTAGTATTCTATTTCCTAGCTCTGTAGTTTCAAGTTCTTTACTGTAGTTCATGGCATGACTAGGTTTTTCATATTTTTTTTAATTCTAGTACTTAAGAAATCGAGGCCTCAGTTTTTAATTTTCACACCTAAAACCTTTATTTTTGTCTTTTGACATTTAAATGCACTTAAGCATGCTGTTTCATGGAATAAGTACAATTATTTAATCCCCAGACTTTTACTTCATTCAAAATGGAAGAAAACATATGTGAAATCTGAATGAAACAGAGCTTCTAAATGTGAAAAAAGTCATCAGTCAGCGACTAACTCAACAGGATAGTTTATTGAGCTGTGGTGGCAGGTCAGCCCAGCTAAGCACTCAGTAGTCATCCTCGAAGAGCAGCCCTGCAGACAAATTGTAAATACACATAATAACAAAAGTCTCTCTGCACTCTGTGATGACTATGAATTGTTGTTCAGAGAATGTAAATGATTTCTGTAAGGTCACACGCAGGGACTCAGGCCACGGGTACACATTATGCAAGAATCTGTGCAGCTGGCAGAGCACAGTGAGCAATGTGGCAGCAAGAGCAAGCAGGTTTGAACAGGGAGTAATGAGCAAAAGAGATTCAAACCATCCCTACTAAGAGGTTGTTCCCTAACCTACACCTTAATGGTAGTGAAAGAAAATTATAACCTAAATCTAATGATTCTGAATTTATACTTAATCCACTTGGCTGTGATTGTAGGCTGGTACTGTACATGAGAGGGTGTGTTTGTAAAAGCAGTTTACCTATGACACAAAAATGAGGCACTGGACTGTTTCATGGCATTAATGAAAAAAGTTTTTATGTGGTTTCTAATAAGTTTTAACCTGTTCAAATAACATCACATAATAGTTTAACATATCTTGTAATTGTCTTCAATAATTATAAACTAGCCTTAAGGGCAGCTGACTAACAGCAGGTCCCAACAATTTTCTTGCATCAGCAGCTACAGAAGCAAATTCAAATCCTGGGATGAGAAGGTCAACTCCACTGAAATAGATGAGGCCACATTCAGCCCAGGCTTCATGCTTAACAGAGAAGCATCTGTGTGTTTCCCCTTTAGCTTCAAGTCATTTTCTTGAACAGGACACAGCCTTTCTTCCACTCTCAGTAATGTAGAGGTATAGAATTCCTGCATCATTTCTATTCACAACCACACTGCTGTCGGATTCTTTGCCATTGAAGTCACCATTCATAATTTTCAGGTTTGCTCGAAATTGCTTTGAAATGAATTTGCCCTATACCTGTCCTGTGTATTAACACAAGACTGAGTCTGTGCTATCTTTTGTTGAACCTGAGTATATGACTGATTTATCCTGTGGTGCAATGAGGCCCTTGGATCTATTTCTGAATGACTGATGGAAAGATCTGTTGGCAGTAAACAAGATTTTTCTCCCAGAAACTGCTTAGCCATTAAACCAAGAAGTTTCAGTTACATCTGATATGTATGGAATTTTTTTAAATATTCAAGATCCCTGAAATATGGAATAATAAGCTGCTTTTCTCCCATTGAGTCCAGGAAGTTCTAATAAACCCTCAGGTGTTTGTAAAAGACACTTGAAATGAGGTATACATGGACAATATTCTCTGGATCCTTCTACCACAGTCCTGGACTCTGTTCACCATCAGGGCACAACAACAAACTTCCTTGTCTTGTAGGAGTGAAAGCTGAAAAATCATGGTTACCTAAAACTGTAGGTAAGGCCATAAATAGCTGAGGGGAGAGTCACAGCCCCGATTTAATTGGGGGAGAAGTCTGCTTTTGATTTCAGTAAAACTACTTGTTTCAAATGGAGTTGAAAGAAGTCAAAATCCAGAAATTATGCAGTCTAATGGAGAAAATTACTGAAAAGCACAACTAAAACCAAACCCATGAAAACATCTAACATCAACTTGTCTTTCCTAAACTGCTTTCTATTCTAAATTCTTCCACAAATTTATTTCTAATCGATTTAGGAGTTCAAAAGAAATACCAGATTATTTTCTGAATGTCAAAGAGGGAGCTCATAGCTTTAGTAGTTGATTTTTTTAATATTCTTCAAAGAATGAATGACATTCTTGGATTCTTGGTACATTTTTTATCCTTTTGTAAATGGTGTTATGTGAGCCTCTTCATATCTATACTTGTAGTAGCTTGATGAGGCTTAATTACCATTCAGATAGTTTCAGTTATAAAGAACTAGGACCTGGAAATGCAATTTATGTGTAAAAAATACAAACCCCAAACCAGTTAAATATGCCCACTGACAGATGTGTCATGAGACACATTGTTTCACAGTGGTTCAGCATATCATTTAGGATTTGACAATGATAATTCTTTGTACAGGAAAAATCTTGGTTTTTGAACAGATCAAGCAATAACCAGGCTTGCAGGATCAGCTGAGTGCCCTGAGGTTAATAAATAATCTGAAATGTAAAGAAATAAAAGAATCTATATTTAACTAAAGTTAACATCAGAAAAAAAGAAGAAAGTATAGACAGACACTACAGAAAACCAAAGCTGTGGGTCTGAAAAATCATTAGATTTTTCTTTGGGTTTTTTTTGTTTAACTGTATTTTATGAAGTGCATCCATCTCCACAACCAAAGCTCAGATCATTGCTTGTCTCCAAACCCAAGCAGAATCCACCAGCTAGGTCTTGTCCATTGGGGTGCTTAACCCAGCCAGTGTCCTCAGAGCTCACTGACCACGTGGGGTTCCAGCCAAGCAAACTTGTGTGTGCAATTGCACGCTCACCCAGCACGTGGAGGACTTGTGAGTGCTTGCAAACTGGGTTTGAGGGAGATAGGACCAGGGAGTGGAGCTCTGCAGAATGTGACAGAGAAAAGGAGTTATGGGTTTGTTTTGTGCCAAGTTAAACAACCTTCTTTCTCCACTTTGCCTCTGCTCCTACCATGACAGAGTGGCTTCTGAAAGGGAAGGAATAATCCCAGACTGAACTCAGAGGTAGGGACGTGCAGGCCGAGAGCAACAGAGTTCAAATAGGGGAAGGGAGGCACAAAAGGCAATCTCATTTTCAGCTGAAGAAGTTTGAACACCTTCAATGGCTAACTTCATACTTCCTCTCTATTGAGAGAGCAGGAGAAGAGCAGCAGAAGTTTCCTGTGATGTGAGTGCATACACAAGGGTGGTGCACCCTTCTGGAATAAGACACAGCAGTAGGTAGAAGTAATTAAGCAGGTTCAACAGCCCATTTAAGAATGGCTCGTGCCTGGGAGAGTGTCCCAGTCACTGGATAAGACAGTCAAGCTTTCACTTGTTGCCTATTTGTGCTCTGCTAAATGTAGTGTTATTTTCCTTCAGAGCATTGCTATTCCAAAGGCAGAGGTGAAGTTCACCCTCTCACACACTCTCTTGGAAACTTAATGAGGGGTGGGCAGGGCCCCAGATGCAGCTGGAGGATTGCTAGGTTGTAAGACAGCCCTCAAGCAAATCAGCATAAGTGCTCTAACCACAGAGTTATCACCATCTACAGCTGGGTTTTAGGAGGAAGGAACAATCTCTGTTCCACCTTGGCTAGAAGGACAGTGGTAGCTACCTTTAGGAAAGGATTCAGGAGCTCTCTCCCCCAAGAGGAACAAAATGCAATCAGGTAGCTCTAAAAAAGGTGAAAATGTAGCCACTCAGCCTCATGACTGGCCATTTCACTTTTCCACATGGTGTTTTCACTTTTAATTGTGAGGGGTTCTGAAACGTATCCTGGTGCTGGGCCAAAAACCTGCACCCATGTCTGGATCTGGGCTTACTCATTCTTCACTCGTGTTAGACAAGCTTGATAACAACATATGTTATAAAAGCGAGCCTCAGACATGGTGTCTCTACCGTGGAAGGACCAGTATTGTAAGACACCAAAATTGATTCCTTATAGACATGGAAATAATAATGAATGTTTCAAACTGCTTTCTACATGCAGAATGCAGTTTTAATTTTGCTTCGAGTCATCTTTATGTGCTTGACAATGAAATGTTTTTCACACTTATCACAGAGATAAAGAAAAATGAGATTCAGAAAGCTCAAGTAGAAATCTCATACATTTAAAGTTAAGCAAATAAGTAAATGCTTTCTGAGTAAGAAAATATACAATTTGTCCACGATGATAACAGGAGGTTCTGGTAAAGCACACACGCTCTGGAGTGAAAACTTGAGCCCTAGAAACCACCAGTAAAGTGTTCTTTGCCTTCAGCATGCTTCAGCTTTCACCACACATTTTTTAATGCCCAATACTTTGTCTTAATCACATCATCTCTCACTGCATGTGTGAGAATGAAGCATGTTTTCATGCCCAAGAACTTGGTTTATAATTTTTTTTTAAATAAAATATACAGGATTGAAGATGTACAAAGTTATTCAAAGGTCAAAAACTACCTAGCATTACAACATTTTCATTTTTTCTGTATTCAGGAATGTGTCATATTAAATCATTCCATTAAGGGTAATCTCTTGGATTTCCATCCTCTCCAACCAGTGAATGTTTACAACACAGTGGTTCTCTTTAGAGAAGTGATGCTGTTGCCATGCTATAAATTTCCTGTGAAGATGATCTAAAGCTTATAATGACTTCCACTCCCGAGGAAAACTCTACAGCAGAATTAGTGAGGAAGTTATTTGTCCTGGGCTGCAGAGCCTGACAGCAGAGCAAGCGATAGAATGATGCCCATGTAGTCCTTATTGGTCAGCTACCATATATATGCATGCAAGGTTTTTTTCTGACAAATAACACTAAGCCAGAGATATTCACATCTCTTCATGCAGTATTTTTCAAGGGGCTGTCTCTCTGTTTCAGAAATAAATGCAATGATTTAACCGTTCAGTCTCCCCTGACATTGATTGGATTTCTGTAGTTCACTTTCATATATCACTTTTGAGTTACAGGAACACATTTAGCTTTGTCTCAGATTTTTATCTGTAGAGTCTGTCTGAGGAAGAGCTATTATTCACTAAGAAAGTACAGAATAGATTTGTACAGTTTCTGAGGCAGAAGCTGTTCCTGTCAAGATAAGAAGGCAGTAATGTTCAACAGTTTGAAGCAGAATCTCCTACGAAACAATTTTCCCTGTCTGTGCTCAGGTGTTACCAGTTGGTTCCTTTTTAGGAAATCTGAACCCATTTGGGATCAGGAAAAGAAGTTCAACCTCACGTTGGGCCTGCATGGCAATGTGTATAATGCTGGGCCCTGGAGGTGATGGTGGCAGCATACCTGTGCCTCCTCGTTCTGCTGATGCAGCTGGCCAGGAAGTGGGTGGGTGGGGGAGGAAGTTAATTTTACTGTCTCCAAACATGTGAGAATCATGAGTAGGGCCTGAAAATTCCATTTGTCTGACCTGATGCTCACAAGTTTAAATAAAAAAAAAATAGAAGGGAAAAAGAAAGAAATGGTTTTAATTTCTTTCTACTTTATGATTTCTGAGTCTCCAGACTACATACAGGTTTCATGTTCAAGCTTTTTTCCATGTATGGTAGGATTAGAGCAGCATACGGTTATAAAGAAAACCTTAAATTCCTACCTAATTGTACCATTTTGGAGCAAGAACTTAAAAAATAGCAAATATTACGAAGTTTGCAATAAGGCAGTGGGAACTGGCAACACGGAGAGGGTGGAGCAACAGGCTGCCAGCCAAGCTCAAATGTCAAGAAAAGAGGACAATTTGTCACCACTACAGTACATTACTATCTGAGAACAAGGGAAAAGTGCAAAGCTATGCTTGTCACTCTTAGAGGAAATTCTGCAAAATCAGAAGAAAAATCTCTGCTTTTGTAACAGTTTGCTCTTACAAGCTAGCTCCCAGATGCTCACCCCTGTCCTCTGCAATGAACTCTTTCCCCCTTGGCTGCAGCTGCAGAAAACAAGTCAGACATCATCACCTCCGTGCTGGAGTTGCCAAAGTGCTGGCAGCTGTCCCACAGTCTGCTGCACCTGCCTGTCCTTGTAGCAGACTCAGCAGAGAATGGGATGTGGAATCTGGGACCAGCACACTTTCTGCTCCCCTTCAGAGGCAGTCCCATACGCTTCAGCTGGAGCAGTGAGCAGAGAATCACATCTGCCTCTCTAACACAGAGCAGAGAAGATGAAGATGTATGCCTTATTCTCTGCTGCCCTAATTATTGGAGTAATTACTTCCAGCAGCCCAACAGAATAGATTACATTTTAAATCAGTGATTTCAATTTGGGGTAGAATTTGCATGCTCTTTTTGTGGTGTATTCTTCCCCCTATTTACAGGAAAAATGTATGAGAAAGCATTATTCATTATCCTAATTTGAAAACTCTTCTTTATTCAATTACTAGAAAAAAATGTAGTGGCAAAATTTCCTTTTATGAATGAAGGCATTCTTAAACCAGCACTATCAAAATGGCTAGCAGTTTATTTTAAATTAACCCATTATATCTTCATTTCTCTCATTAAAGCCTTTTTACTCAATGAGGCAAAGGTTTCTTTGAATGTGTTCAAAATAAAATAAAATGGCTATCTACAAAATTACTTCTTTGCATAGACAAACAGAAAAATCTTACGTAAATGCAGATATTCTTCTTCAAGGACTGGAAGTATATCCACCAACATATATTATTAAGTGCCTTGCCATACCTAGAAGAATTTTGGAACTGACTGTGCTGTGAGTTTGTGTTATGAAAATACAGGATGACATAGTCCTTAGTCCAAAGATGCATAATGGGATGGTAGGTTGAATAATTAGCTCTACCCCTTAATGAGAGAGAACGTAATTATTGGCTCTGAAAGATTAATGCTTAGATTATATTGTAATTCATATTCTTGTCTCTTTTTCCTTCAGGAGGAAGTATATCACACAAGTATTTATGTTTGGTGACGCTTATTTGTCCCTTTTAGTTTTTGACTAAGCTGTAGTGGCAGGTGCATTAGATTGGAGAAGAATCACATTTCTCTTACATCCTACCTTTACACCTACCTACATGGAAGCTGATGTCTTTTGTGTGAGATGGTGGGTAATCTTCATGTAGTCATAACAGGGGAAGGACTCATCAGAGCTGAAAAATAAAATTAGGGATTTCTTTCTGTTAAAAAAGAATAACGTAGTTATACTCAGGGGATGACATCAATGGCCCAAATAGTCAATTCCAGGACTATATCGTACATAATCACAAATTAATGCCTCAAAGATGGAAAGTGCAGCAGATGTAAGAAATAAAATCAATTGTAAAGAAGCACCAACATTCAAAGCTAGAAGTACTTTTCACAAAAAAGCTTCGTGCTAGGTTTCTGTGGTAAGCCACTCATATCTTATAAGTGGCTTTGCCCAAGGCACTTCTGAAACCCTTGTATAAAAAGAAAATAGGAAATATTTATCTCAAACTGAAGATTATCTCAAACTAATCCTTAACTTGAAATTCTGGCTTAGGAGGAGTTTAGACTTACAATTTGCAACTGATTTAGAGATTGATCAAATCTGTGTTATGAATCTAAAACCGCGATTCCAAAACCACTTCAAGTTTTGGAGAAGGCAAATAGATTGTTCTAAAATAATACTACAACTATATTACAGTTTTCTTCTTAATTTAATGTAATAGTGGCTGTAATAATGACTGGAAAAATACAGTCTATTGTCTTAGAGAGAAGCTTAAAATTAAAAGAAGAAAGATCAGACTTAATAGGTATTTTCTCCATTTTCTGTCATAATAACATGAATCACAAAGGAATTGTGTTACAAAAACACACTGTCTCACTGAGGAAGAAAGAATAAAGTCTTAAACCTGTAGCTTCTCAAAAGATTCAGCAAACATGAGCTTCCCAACATGCAAGTGGTGGTGGGGCCATGATGTTTTTTGTTGTATCGCTAGTGCAGGCAGATGGATTAGGTACTGCCCTGGACTAAATTAGTGCCTTCATCTATTATTTTCCAGGATGATTCATACTTCCCACAGTTCCAAATAGTTTTTGTGATTTTTACCCCTTTTCAGCCACTACTAATTTGTGCTAACGTTGTGGATGGAAACCTCCTGAAGCCTAAATTTTTCTTATGCTGTCCCAAGAATATTCCCTGCATAGATCATGATCTTCTCTCTCCGTGTGATTCCATTAGAGCACTTCATGAGCCATTATCTTTCATCCCATGATACGCTTTTCCATTGGAATGTCTTAGCTCAGTATTACTAACACAAGAAGTGCCTCTGGAGAACTGGAGTAGTGGAGTGGAGCAGCGGGGCAGGGAAATAAAATAGAACGGTACTTTCTTGACTATCACTCACCAGTTGTCTTCATCAAATACACAAATCATGAAATGGACTGGGCAGTGTCCCCAGGTTTCTGTCACACACACTGTGATCTCCTTGTGTTCTGTGTATCTGCAGTGTTTTATTCCACACATGTACTTAATCTTCAGTGTGATTAATGGAATTTCAGTCATTTTTAGCTATGGACCCTCAGTAGAGAATTATATTTTTGGTAATCCTGGCCATTGTGTGACGACTTCAGCCCTTAATACTTTCACTAAGAAGGTCCTTTAGTATTTTACGGTTTGCATTTATGCTGTGAGCCAATGTAGCTCAGACTGTGAACCAATTAAGACTTCTCAAGTCTTAAACCTGCATGAAACTTAATAGTCACTTTCTACAAAGCAATCTCTTTGCCAGTCCTCTTGTTTTTTTCCCAAGAGTTGTTCTTATTCCTCTAATAGGATTATAATTTACAACACATTATCTGAATTTTTAACAACTACGACCCTTGAAAATGTCTGTGTTCAACATTGTCAGATCTACTTTGTACCAATTACTGAGTAGGATGAGGGGGCTTGGCTAGTTAGTTATGTCATCACTAAAATAAACATTCAAGCACGGTGTAAATGCAGGTGCCTGTGGATTACAAGAATACAATATGGTTTTTGAACTGGATTATTAAGGTTACTAAGTATCTTTAGTCATTGGTGTACGTAGTGATAATTGAGAGTGCAGAAATGTCTTGTAGAAGTAGCTTGCTGTATTTCAGGGTCATAAATTCTAGTTTCTAAATTACCAATTTCTTAGGTTCATTAATCTAATACAGTGATTTAAATTTACACAGTGATTTAAATTATACAAAGATCTTCACAGACTTTGTTAAAACATCATCTCCTTATTCACATGGATAGGTCATTCTTAAATGTAAGACTCTGCACATGGATAACAAATAAAGCTGCAACCATATACACCTTACCTACAAAAACATTATAAAAGAAATTAACTGTGTAGGTACTAATCAGTTACCCCAACTGCACCATTTGATTTCATGTTGTCATTCATTGTATTGCCACAAAAGTCTTTCTCCAGTATTTAGGTTTACTGGAAGTTTATAAATTTTAAATATTTTAGATTAGGACAAATTTCAATACCTCTTCTCTTCATTGGTAACAGATAACAAAGAAGATTTTAAAAGAATTTTAAAGAAGAATTTTAAAAGCTTATAAAATATTTTTAGGAGTTTTTTTTTTTAAAAAAAAGTTATGTAAGGATTTTTACAGTGTGTTACATTGCAGAAATTTTTTCCTGGTCAAAAGAGTAAATCCTCTTTTAACCTCTGGGTTAAAGGAGTAATCCTTTTGATACATTTCTATAAGATTTTGACCTATACATCTTTAAGGCAATAAATACACATGTGTATATATACATAAAATCATTTTACTTCCTGGATTAGCCATGTTATGTCTACTCTGTCACTCATGAATCAGCTATAGCATATTTCTAAGAGAAAACAAACCCTAATTAGACATCTTCTGTGTCAGCATATCTGCTGCAATTAAAGAAAGCCATAGATCTTCTTCTAGTCCATATTAAAAATAGATACATTTTTTGTTTCTCCTGCTGTATTTGGAAAATTGATGCAGAAACTTCTGTCTAATCTACATCCAAAATTTATTCCTGGCTGTTCGTCTTATGCCAATGTGCTTTAAATAACCAAAAAGACCAGTAGACTCTCACTGTACTGGAAAAAAAATTAAACAGGTAGGTATAATGGACCCAGGAATTTTTCTTCCTTTTTTTTTTCTTTTCTTTTCTGAATTGCTTCTTTTTTACCCCAAAATAAAAATATTTCCCTGAAAAGCCACGTGAACTAAGGAATTCCAGGTGTTGCATGAAAAGACATACTTTCCTATAATTATTTTTTCTTTTCACCTAGCACAGAGCTAGGATTTTCCAATGAAACCAACTAAAATTGGATTTAGGACTGCCTAAAAAAAAGTAGTCAAACTACTTTTACCTTTGAAGTCAGACAGTTCAGAACTACTTACATCTTTAAAATTAAACACTGCAGAACTAGGTTGAATTGGTGCTTTAATCACATTTACTGACCAGAGGTACTTAAACTGATTTACTAAAAAAGTTTAGAAAATCAAAGCCATCTATGGTGAAACAAAACCTTTTTGGTCGAACATGGGAACATGCTTTCCCAGAAGCTGTGAGATCTCCAGCCTTGGAGATTTTTAGAACTCAGCTGGACCAGATCCTGAACAACCTGTACCAACACTTAAACTAATCTTGCTTTGGGAGGCACCATGAATGTCCTGTGGTCCCTTGCAGACAAAGTTGTCCTTGATTCTGTGAAATATATGAAACAGTTTGAAACAAGATAAGCACCATTATTATTCAGAGATGTCTTAAAAAATTTCCAATGTCTCTAAGGAGTATAACAGCTATGATATATTTTTAAAGATCCATTTAACTGAATGCATAAATCTGTATGACCAAGTAAACAACCAGACACTTCATGTATAAGTAATCTTTCAGGAAATCTGAAGTCTTCAGAGTTTTACATGGGAAAATGCCAATTGTATATTTTATATCTTAATTATGCTTTTTTTTTTTCATGGACATCATTAATGCAATGAAAGATATTTCATATGCAGAACAAACTTGAAAATATAATTAAAAAATCAGTTTATTTATCTAAATTAAAAGAGTGATCAGGGAATTTTCTAGTATGTTTGATGTTTTAAACATACACCTTTTATTTGAAGCTTATTGAAAATTATTCCTAAACATCAACTTTTATGTTAAATCCAAATACCCATGTGGCTGGAAACAGAATGGATGAACTCCCAACCTCCACCACTAGAAGAAAGCCCTAGTAATAACACAGCCATTTATTCTGAGAATTCTCTGTATATTTTTAACTGTCTAAATAAAGGTTGACATTTCAAATGAGTTTCATTTCATAAAGAAAAACATGACTACCTCTTCTGGAGTCTTACGATTCAATTCCTTGCACAAAATGGTCAGAGAAATTATTCTTTCAGTCTTTCTTCTCTCTCCTGCATCAAAACCAGTTCATTTACAGTTTAACATTTCACTGTACGTAGAAGAAAAAATATCCAAGGTGCAAACAGTAATACAATAAACAGCCCTTCATTAAAAAACTATTCTTCAGGAACTCAGCTTGCCAGCCATCTACAGAATACCAGTATTGTGATTCCCTGCCCAGCCCAGCCATGCTAGAGATACAATCATAGGGTAACACAGCTGTGAAATCCAGTTGACCAGCAAAGTCAGCACTTTTGCATGTCACTTTTGCAGTATTTTTTGTCTACATTTCCCTTGTGCCCTGGAGACTGAAAGGAGAATGTTAGTAACCAGCTATGCCTCCTTTGGAGACATCTCCTTGGTCAGGGGATTCACAGCTACAGCAACTCCTCCACTCCTGCTCTCCTTGGGTGACTTTCAGGGGAAAAAAGCCCAGTGCTTGGTCCTCCTGACAACCGTGTATATATACTGTAAATCTCCCAGTATCAATCTCTCCAAGACTTCGTGGGACAACATGGAGCTGCTTTATCTCTGAAAAATTATTCTTAGCTCTATTTCTATCTTCTGAACTACCGTCAAGGTGATAAAGTTAACCTCCAAACCCCTTATTGATGCAGAGTGATGTGACTCATGGAAAACCTGAGTACTGTGAAAAACCTGTATTTCTTCCATATTGAATTGACCTCTGACAGTTAAGTGCCAAATAGGCACTGACCTGAAAGAACTGATATTAGAATTAATAGCTACCAGTATTCCATAAACCTCAGTGGAA
>JAVJGJ010000057.1:41184366-41226737 GCA_035590215.1 Microhierax caerulescens | reverse complement strand
ATAAAAACCCCCCCCCCCCACCCCCCCCCCCAAAAAAAAAAAAAAAAAAAAAAGAGACCCCCAGGTCTCATTCCATTCTGGAATCCTGAAATGTGCTTAACATCTGGAAATACCATTGTGGGAGGCAAAGTGTTTACACATTCTTGATTTTTTAGGAAGCTGAGCAATGCAACTTCTTGAACAGGGAACGGAAAATGATTATAGAAGCTGATGGGTCAATCAGCTACAAGGAAAAGGTAGTGATTCACCTGACTGAGGACCTGCTGTCTCATTCCCTGCAGCTGGAACACTATAGGCTTATAGTAGTGCAGCCTGGAGATGGCAAGCATATGGAAGTGATGAAGATTTTCATATGAATGTGTTATCTCCTTAATAAAAGTCCATAGGAAAAGCCAGTTATGAATTTTCTACTCAGATTACAAGAAATCCTAGTTTTGAGATCTCTGTTGGACACTTGCTTTATTCCAGAGTAATGAGTTCACTGTAGCTATCAGAGATTTTATGTTCAGAGTTGAAGCAATAAACATATAATACATCTTACAGTACAAGGATAAAGTAAAAGTATCAAAGTACTTTTTTTTGCAAAAACAGGTTCAAGAGAATAAACTACCAACAGTGCCAGACTGATAGCACTCAGGGAGACTGAACACAGACAAAATATTAGTGATTATTAAATTAAAACTAATACTCCACCCTATCAGTAGTACAAATATTTCTTTCTTTTCAAACAACTTTCTGTAAGCTTGTAGAAAATTGTGTAAAAGAAAAAAAAAAGAGAAAAAAGGCCAAGAAAACTATGGTCTTTGGTAAAGATGGAAATGGGTATATATGGCATACCTTAATACTTGAGATGGTCATTTATAGAGCAAAAGTTATAACAGAAAATAGCAATTGATTGCTCAGGTTATAGTCACCTATTGGAATTAATTGTTTTTTTTCTTTTGTTCAGCTGTTCATTCCAAGAAAACTTATTTCAAACATCTGCAATAAAAAAGATAAAATACAAAGGTACAGATTTACAAAATATGTTTTCACTCATACTATTTTAATCAAAATGAGCTCAGTTGTAAAATATCTAGACGCTTTGCTTTTTACTTTAGCAGCACGAAGTTTTGAGCCAGTTTTCTCTACATACATTTTATTTGTTGCTGTTGTATTAATTTTGATTTGTATCTGCCATGTTCTGTTTCATTTTATGGTGAATCTAATATTCTGTATAAGCAAGAGAAAGGTAAATCCTTGAGACTTCTAATTTCAACCTGCGGTCATTATATAAATGGATCAGAACCTAGAAATGTTGCATCCTGCCTCACAGCTTAAGAAAATCTCCTATGATTGTTGATAGAAACAGATTTAATTACAGTATAGTTTCACAGAAGCCTGAGCATATGAGCACAGAGTGGACATGAAGTGTCGTCAAGGTCTACTTGGCAATGTTTCAACTGCCAAAGACAAGACTAGAGATCAAAGGAAAGAGTCAAGACTCCTAATCTCTGTATGAAAGGCTCATGCAGTCCAGGCTTGCTGGCAGACCCTGGTCAGATTATTATTCATTATTGCTTCTGCTATTTCTACTTATAGAAGAAAAATGAGGCTTGCCTATGAGTGTTTTAACAAGACAAAGAGATTCTCAAGAAAATCCTATAGCCAGGGGATGAAAGAACATTTTTTTCCCTGAGTTCTAAGTCATTTGAACACTGAGAGTTTAAACTTTAGAGTAAAACTTAGGTCCTTTGTGAACCTAAGATTCCATCAGATTTTGCTTGTTTGCTTTAAGTCCTGATGGCCCCAGTGAAAAAAACTCCTTGTGCACTTACTTGATAGTTGAGTTTTGGGATAAGAAAATAGGTGTTTCCTTCAACTGATGCTTTCAGCATAAACTAGCAGCAACCTATAGGTATCTGATGAGCTATTTTTGTGTAAGCCTGTGCACTTTATTATAAGGCATGCATTTCTTTAGGGACAAGGAAGACAAAAGAACTGCTTACTTCAACAGAAGTGGGAGAAAAAAGAAAATCTACCTCCCCTCCCTCTCCTGTCTCCACTCTCCTCTCCCCTCCCCTCCCCATAAAAAAAAGAGGGATACACGTGTACTTACCCACTACATTCCTCTCTCTTGAGGGTAAAAAAAGCCTTCAGAATAAGAAGATGAATACATGTACATAATCTACTTTTCTTTTCCTCTGAGTCAGAGAATCTTCATCTTTGAATCTTCATAGTAAGCACAGTTCTTTGGGTTCCTCAGTTTGCTTTTAAAAAGACATGAATTTTCCAAAATTCAAAATAAGTTCTGAAAACTAAACCACACTCATATTTTTGAACATAATTACTCAGATACAGTTTGTGTTAGGGAATTTTCAGATAAAATAAGCTTCAGCATTGGTGTTCTCCTTTGTTGTATAAAACCTTTGGCATTGAAAGGCCAATGTCAGTAGCTCGGCTAAGGCTAGGCAAAGGCAGCTATTTTGTCAGAAAACTTTCACAGAGAGCCCTGTGTATGTGAAGGAGATGTTTTGAGGTTTTTCTAGGTTCTGGAGAAAAAAGTAAAAATCAGTGAGACTCTGGTCTCTCCATATCCTATAAAATCCAAATGACCTTACACTATTGCTAGAAAGTTCTCTGAAGGCATCCTTTGTTTGGTATAAACTAATCCTGTTACTAAGAGAAAAAAGAGTAACATTAGATTGTACACCAGCTATACTAACAATATGTATCTGATACTTCCTATGTTTTTTAATAATTACAACTGAGGCATTTGTTTTCTCCTGAGCATATGAGTAAAATTACATGGTCATTAAATAACCTTATTCTCCACATACAAATCTTTTCAATAATACCTTATTATCAACTTTATAGGTCTTTATATAAGCTTAAAGTCTGAAATAGCAGAACTAAGTTTTGAAGTTACATTTGAAAATGAATCATGAAAATTCAATACAACACACTTGCCTCATAAAACAGGTTCTAGTTTTGTTTCTCTTGAAGCCAGTGGCAATTTTATTTGAGTTCAGTGGGACTGGGACAAGACCAAAAGATAGTCTGTTTCCCTGGGAATACTTCAGTATGTAGATTTCCTAACTTATTTTCTTATTATAACCTTTGGGATTTGAGCTTACCCCCCACCCCTGACCAACATTTACTGTAATTGGCACAAAACTGATTACTTTTACTTTACTGATTCATTCAGCTACAAAAGAAGGAAGTGGGATGGGAAATTGCTGAGGAAACCTGCTGGAGCAGGGAAGGGGGATTCCCTGTAGTCATCCAGTCCAGCTTTCCCATACTTCCAAGGGCAGTATATCCATGCCTATTCCTATTCCTGCCCTTCCATGTTTCCTTTACTTCTCCTTACCGTGGCATAAGCATCCTCATCCTGGTCCCATTTCTGAAGTGCTGAAAATCAATTTTGCCCACACTGTTGAGAAGCCCTGAGACAACTCAGTTTCATAAACTGTTGTGGGATTGTTTAGTTAGAAGACCTGTTGCTGCTGCCAAAGTAGTAATCACTTGACTTTTGATCAACTTCCCTTCAAATGTTAAAACAGCATTTATGCCTTCCTTGTATTTTTTAACTTCATAATTTACAAAGTATATAGCAAAATAGTGTTGACATATAAATATGTCTGGATCTTTCGAGACAGAACTGAAAACCTGATTCTTAGTCTGTACTTGAAACCTTGTAATCAGGTGACAAATATCCTTTGACAGATGCATATGCACGCACCAGACCAGATTATAAATTAGTCTCCAAAAGGGATTTTTTGTGGTTATGTCTGAGCCGCTCAGGCTGTACAAAGAGACCTGACAGAAATAGTTTATATTAGTTAGGTATTAAGAAGAAATCTTGTGATACAATTGGATTTCATTTTCACTAGCTGAAAATCTCTTCTTACAAGAGGCAGTTTAAAATATCCTAGAAGGTGTGAATTTTCATTAAAAAAGACTGTCTGCATATTAGAGGTGAAAAAAATGTGAAGTAGGTGAAAAAATGAGTTCTATTTTACTATTTAGGGTACGTCTTCAGTTATGTTTTTTCATACAGCAACTAATCACCAGTTGCAGAAGCAGGCTATCTCCCATGGTGTGAAGCCCCTCCTATGTTCAGGATATAATCCCAGTGATTTTTTCCTAGGCTGAGAAACTGTGTCCTGCTGTTGGGTCCCCCTCCCTGAGCTGTGCCACTGCATGATGAGTGCGTCAGCAGAACTTATATAGAAGAATGGTCTTCAGCTATGAAGATTAGCATGAATATAAAAAAAATGTTTCCACATTTACTTTGAATACAAATAGTTGTGCTGCAATAGATTAAACAGTAAGATACCAACTGAAAAGTTTTAGTTCTGTGTCTTTCAAATGCAGTTCTGCAGACTATGAATTTTATGTTATTCATTCTCCTGAGATTACTAAAATACCGCATATGTTCAACCTTCCCGTATGACTGCACAAGATAGATACTTCAAAAGGGCATAGAGAAACAAATAAGAGAGCTTAAATTGTGGTCTCTCAGAGGAATGTTGAACATCATGTGAATGTCCACACTGCAGATGAAGAATTATTAAGATGACCTTAGGAGAACACTTGAAAAAATCTGCTAAGGAATCATATTTTTCTGCAGACATACTGTCTGAGAACAATTAACTCGTGTTGCAGGAAAAAGGAAAGAAAAAATATGAGGATGAACCAGTACGACGTAAATACTCAGCTCAAAATACTCAGAAGGGAACAAAGATTTTATGTTTGTCTTATGATCCCAAATGATGGAAAGAGGTGATAAGCACTTTTGAATTACAGATGTCCTATAAATAGAGAGATACTGCTAACATTTTTGGTAGCATAAATCATAGCATGTCCTGTAAATATATGTTCTGTTCATCATATTATTTAAAGATGCACAGAACTTTGCCATTAAATTACACTATTAATACTTAAAAATAGGAGTCTCCTAAATTACCTTAAGGGTACTTAACTGAACCAAAGCCATAGACAGAACCACCAAATCTGGGGAAGCCATCTCTAAAATAAAGCTCTATAATTTCTACTGCAAAGTGCTAGATGGGCCAGGTTTGGCATGACTGCAACATCATCTGAGGTATTTCAATCTGATCTTAAATAAAACACCATGGAGGACCTCTCCAAGTGTGGCTTGTCTTGGGTTGAAACTAGCTGGCTGAGTTCTGCTGGCAGTGCACCCATGCTGCAGCTGAGCACAGCGTCAGTGGGATATTCATTCTGCTTCTCAGGAGATTTTCAGTACGTGATAAATTTTTATTTCCCCGGTTAGTTAGCTAGCCATTCAGTAGTGACTGAACAACTTGGAATGACAAGAGACAATAATCAGAAGTATCTTGCCATTTCTTTTTATTGTACATATGGTGACTGAAAGCTCCGGGAATTAGGATGGCAATTCAGTATTGAGAAGCTTGCTCTTGTTGTTGCTTAGTTGGGGACCATCACCCTCGACTCCCTAGCTGCACAGTTCATCAAGTTCAGGATGAGTGCCTGGAGCATCCATACTGAAGATACCTCGTGGGCTAATTAAAAGAATTATCTGCCAGGTGGAAGCTGTACCTTGACTGACTTTTAGGTTGTATGGGGTCTGCAAGCCAGGTCTCTCACTTCCCAAGAAAGTGGTTAGACTTCTTGACTCTTGAGCTACAAGGTAAATATAGTTACCATATTCCTTCCATCATGCTTTTCTTCTGGCAGATGAGATCCCAAGTGGCTAAAGGTTCCTACCACCAGCATTGGTTTCTTCAGGGTAAAAAGACCGCGTCCAGCTTAGCAAGACTTCTGCCTCCAGCAAACTCCACAGAGTTTATATTTCCTGATCTAGTATGCATGAGCGGCTCAGGCTACCATTCAACAGGGGCCAGCCACCAAAACTGTGAAGTAAGTAGTGCTTCACTGAAGCAACCTAACTGGGTCAGCACTCTACATATGTTCTTAAATTTATCATTCTATACCTGCATAATGCATCAGAATACAGTGATGTATGAACGGACATGGCAGCTATACTGTAACAGCAAAGGTCTGCATACACTACAGCAAAAAAACTCCGTGCTTTTTCTACTATTGCTCTGTTTCCCAAATAAAATAAGCTATGAGACTGAAAACCTGTTTAAATCATGACTGCTCATAGACCTATTCTAAGATTTTTGTGAAAGACATGCCATCCCTGAAAAAAAGTTGTAACTATACACTTCTTTCCTGCCACAGCTTGTGTCATCAACACAGCTTAAGACAATACAAGCCATTCCTATCATGCTTCTGGGTAGAGGAAGAAAGAAAGAGTGTGACAGAATGGGCATTGCTGATGGATTTTCAGTGTAATAAAGAATTTTTCTGTCCTTGAAAGTTGGATATCCATCTTAGGAAGCTCAACAAAATGAAGATTACTTTTTAATTTCACAATGAGAGGTTTAGGTTATCACTTGCATTTGATTATTTTAGCGTTTGGGTAGATAATTTTTTTAAGGGGAAGCGTGATAAGAGAAATTTATCTGTAAGATTTTTTTAAGGTATTCAGAGTATTTAGGAATGAAAAAAGCTCAACTTCTTCCCATCTTGACCTCAAGGAATCAAACAATGGAATAAAATTTCTGCCATAATGATGAGCTAGTTTTAAAGTACTGTATTTTTCTATGCTATAAGTATAGCTGCAACTTGTCTAGAGCTGTAGACATGTTAAGATGCTGAAAATTGTATTCATTTAGAAATGCATAACAGTAGAATTATTTAATTTTTTGGCAAGCAAATTTTCCTGAACATGTAGCTTCATGCATCAGTAATGTATTGTAATTAACCCCAATTATCTTTTGTACCTTTAATCTACACATTAACCACATAGCTGTGTAAATGTTTTGGAGAAGTCACTTAGTAGACATTTGCTATGGAAAATTAGTGACACATGAATATTACATTGTATTTAGGGCATTTCCTAAAAGGAAAGAGCAAGAAAGTCAGAGAAAATGCAGCTACAGTGACAAATGCTGGCACTGAACAACTGATCTCTCTGTAGAGTCAGTAATTAAACAATTCAACAAGTTCAGGATTGTGAGGAAGAATTCAGACTGGTTAAGTTAAACCAAATTCTGAAATCACCGAACTGCCTGTTGCAACCTGCCTCTAGCCTGCCACACTGCCTGTTGTTGTTCCCCAGTATTCTGGAAAGTGGACTTTCTGCAGTATTGCTCCATGCCAGGACAATATTGTCCTGGGCTGGACTTTTTAGTTTCCATACCAGAGTGTGCTAGAAAAACCTAATTCCTGTTATCTTGGTTATACTCTTGCACCAAGAGACAAAAGAGTAAGAACTGAAAACCCTTGAAAAAGTGGTGCTGAAGGAAAAAATGGCAAAGTGAGATACAATAGATATTGAAGCGAAACAGCCAACTGTGCCTGTATATTGAATTGTTGATATGAAAATAACTTGCTCTCAGGACTGTTTCAGAATATAAACACTGTCCCCTAGCAATATTGGAAAGGACTACAAACCAGCAATGAAAAAATAAAACAAAACCCCGAACACTATACCAACAGCCATCAGCATACCTTTTCCAAACTTTAACTAAAACTGAATAAAATCCCTGTAGTGCCGCAGTGGTGTGCTCTGTAATGACAGGTTTACTGCATAGTCTCATGTATGTCAAGCATTCATTACAAATCTTGGTCCACCTACAAGAAAAGTTCCTTGGTGATTCTAAGAACTTCTGCAAGAAATATCTGCATGAGGTCTCATGAATCTCTGTTCAAAGGATCTCTTGAAAAACTAATTAGATTTTCTGGATTCTCCAAAGCAAACCAAACTTGAGTGTATGTGAATTCCAACTTGCTAAGTAGAGAAAACCCAAGTGAGCCTTAAACATGTAGTGGGAAAACAGAACAGCCTGGCAGTTTTTAAAATTATTTGTATCTACTTGCATATATACATGCATGAACAAAGCCCTGGGAACACTACAAGACCTATTAACAGAGCTAAGAGTGAAATTTGGCCTATTCTTTGCCAGGCCACTTCCATGTACCAACAGCCATGTTGGTACAAACGTTAAGAAAATCAGAACTGCAGATATTTCAAAACGTTTTACAGATCTTTAAATTGCATCTTTCTACAAGTTGCCAAAGGGCTGCCATAGAACTCATGGAGGAGTAATATACAATTCAGCATGAGTCATGGAGACATAACAGAGGAATAAACATTTCACGGATGAATGATGACAATTTTATCCTGTTCTCATTCAAAATACTCAGACACACTTTTATTTTATGTAAGATGAAATTAAAATGGCATCTACATATGAATATTGACAATAGTTGACATATGTATATAAGAGTGTAAGGTAATTAAAATCTTACGGGTAAAACTGGGATTATAATTTAATCTGTCCTAGTCAGGCTAAAGCATTCTTAAATTAGAAACAAATGTCTTGGTGCATAAGCACCTCTGCCTCAGAAGAAATGCAGCAAATGTGCTATGCAGACCACAAGCAAACCATTTGCATGACCTTATGTACCAGTAAAGTCTGTGAGAACCGGAGTAGGGTGTGAAATAGAGAAGTCATTTCTGTAACAGACAAAGAAGTTAAAAGTCTAAATGATCATGCTGAGAGAGCTAAAACAATCAGGAAAAGATCCTAATCTTGTGCCTGTTCAACCTCGGCACAGTGATCATTGAGTTTATTTCATCCCTTGAAAATGAACTATGTCATACAAATTTTAAAAGATTAAATTATAGCATTTTTTCCCCCTGAAGATACCAGTTTCATATCTTCAGGTACTTCTTTGTGTTTAGTTTTGGGTTTTTTTTGCCAATACTTTCAATGTCATTGTTTTAAGTATTTTGTAGTTTATGTTTATATGGCATTCAGTGAATGTCAGTTTTCACCTCTTTTTGGCATGGCAGCCATACAAAAAAGCTTATGCAAATTCTAACATTTCTTAGTTCTTTTTTTGTGGTAGAAGATGCCCTAAAATCACCTTATACAGGAAGTAGAAGTTTGGATGTTGGAAGTAAAATTATTGAAACTGGAGTTGAAATATAAGTGATATTTGCAATTTTTCCTCACTTATATGTCAGTTTAGTATAGAGTGATGGTGCCTAAGGCAGATGATTGAAGTCTTCAGTTAATACACTGATCCTGGTGGGCTATTACCATTGCTGTAGTAAAGCTGTTGCACAGCAGTCCTAAGGTGACCTTGTGGTCTTTGAGGAATCAGGATGAGTTAAAGACACCTGCTAATGTACACCACTTGTATTGGTGGTTGTTTAAGTGACCCATGCAGAGACCACTACTCATTGAGCAGTGACTGAAAAATAGCGTATTGTAATAATTCTGATTGATAGTTACATGAATAGACACCGAGAGCAGGAATCACCTCACTTGATGTATTCAACACATCACATCTAGTCATTCATACCCTCCTTGTAATCAACGGAGAGAAACTGGGGCATCTCAGAAACAGTTCACCTTGTCCTGAGTTTAAGTCCCTTGACTGCAAAATTTACCGAATTTACTGTTTCTCTCATTTGGTTGCAAAGGAACAAATCAGCTGTAAATGCCTATGCTGGAGCCAACTAAAGTCAGATGTGAAGCATTCCATCAGTGGTGTTTGTCTTTTGGGTCCATAGCTGTCACCAGGCTCCATCATTATCCATTTTCAGGCATAAAAGCTCTATTTTGAGATCATATATTATTTTAGCAGAAAGTGCACAAAAGGATCTGCTTAGTTTTACAATGGAGGAAAATGCTTGTGAAAGCTCTGTTAAGAGTCAAGTTTTTTACAACAGGAAGGTGGATGCAAGTCACGTCCTGAAACGTGCTTGTGTGAAAACTGAAAACAAATTTGAAATTAAATGCAACACAGTATCTATGTCAATATTAAATTAAAGATGTTAAAAACATATTCAAGCATAATATACTTTGTATATATATGTGTAATTTTTCTGCATATCAATCCAAACAGTTATGAACCAGGACTGTTTATAGTCCCATATACAGAATTATTTTAATTACAAACCTAATAAAAACAACAAATGTTTGAAAACTAACAACCCAGCCAAAAAAAAAAATGCAACTAATTTTGTATTTTAATGTCTGTGTTTCGGCTTTTTTTGTCCTTTCAGCACACACTGTAGCAGAAAAGCTGGAAAAATTATATGTGATTTTGGGCAAGACTTAAATTTTCTGTAAACCTTAGTCTTTTAGATGCAAAAATGGGACAAAAATTGTTTGTTTGTCATTTATCTAGTTATAATATATGCTGCTTATGCCTGGGACTGTCTCTTGCTATGGCTTACCTATTGACAGAGCCTAACTAGAGAGAGTTTGGATTTCAGCTGCAATCATTAGGAACATTTGTAATGCAAACATGAAAACAGAGTATTTTGCAAATTTAAAATATAATCTAAATTCTTGAAAAAATATGAAAGAAAATATTAACTGGATTACTCAATTACATGTGCGCACACATCACAGCTCTTGAACAAAAATAATACTTCAATATTTTTTCTGACATTTCTTTAAAAAAATATCTGTGCTCTATCAAAGTAGCTCATACCTGAAATGCTTTATATGATTTACCTTCATCTAATAACTACGAGAAAAGAATGAAAGGGAGATCAAAGACTGTGTTCACTACTCCATGCCATCCTCCTTCCCATCATTTCTTGTAGTAATAAGCAGTTGGGGCATTGTGATGAACCTGGGCCTCCAATCCTTTTCTCTGTATAATTTCAAATCATGTCTTCTATGTAATACAGAAAACTTAATGTTCACTTCAGTATTTTAGTATCCTGAATGACCACAATTAAAAAACATTGTGAAATCATATTTAATATGCATGTGGTTATTCTGGACTTTACGGAGAAGGGACTTGCTTTTTAAAGGACTGGAAGATTACGAACTGAGGAAAGAGAAACAGAATGCTTAGAACATTTGTTCAGGAAATGGCAGTATGTCAATATAGATACAGTAAATAGAGATTTGAATTTGTGCATTGCTGCTTTTTCTAAAGGTGGGAACCACTTTTAATTCAATAAAAGTGTTTTGCTTTGTTTTGTTTTGTTTTTAAAAAAGATGGCTTTAAAATAGCTCAGCTTCAGTTTTCTTTGTGAGTGATGTATTGCAAAACAAAATCATATGTGTACCAGCCATTCAGTACGGCTCAAATGCTGGCTGTCTGTGGAGGACGATATATCAGTACCAACTGATATAAATCTATGGGTATAGACAATTTTCTTTTTAGGAATTTCAAGTTAAGAACAAAGTGATATGCACATGCATCGTATGTAGGTTGTCAAGGGACATATCTTCTTCTGAATACTTAAGGATTAATCAGAGAAATGAACTAGAAAAGAAAGGTAGCTGTGCCAAAATTAGTGCTTTTACAATAATCAAATATCAGGTACGTCTCTACAAAAAAAACCTTTAGGGTCAGACTGTTCATTATAAAATAAGCAAGTATAGCCTTTAAAAGGGTCTATCCTGCTATCTGCAATATAGTGATCTCTACAGTTATTGTGGGACTCCATGTGGAAAAAAGGGACATGTAACAGATAGGAAGGAGATAAATTATGCATGCCTAAGCTTCTTTTTGCCAAAAGGATGGTTACTGCACATTGCTTGCCAGGGAATGCTGATTTTTCCCATGACTTCTCAAGATGTGAAGCTATTAAAATAAAATAATACAGATGGATTTAAATTTTCAGAGGGACCTGATTTTCACAGGATAATTGCTCATCACTTTTTAATAATCAGAGTCCTTTAAAATAAACTACTAAAATACTAGGATTCAGAAGCCTGGTCACTTTTAGAAAATGAGGCTGTCACAAGAATCATTCAAAAAACCCAGCTTACTACCTTAATCTGAAAGGTATTTAATGATTGAAAAGGAAGTTAAAGATTCGGTTGTACTTGAATATATTTTCAGAGACCACCATGTGCACCATCTGCGTGGTTCACTGAACACAGCAGCCTTTCTTCATCATGGACAGGTTGCAGGCTTGAGTAAAGTGAACTGTAACAGGATAAAATGATGTCTCCACTCAATAACTAATTCATTTAATCAGTGTATGAAAATCACTGGCACCACATAAGTTAGCATGCAGAAATAGCATGCAGAGAAGCAGAATGGAGCTAGCAGAGACTGAATATCAACTCTTAAAGAAACAGCAACTGATCAGGGAGGCATGTGACACGTTATGGTCAGAATGAGAATAATAATTAGAAGGACTGTAATTAAAACATCAAGGTCTTCAGCTCACAGAAACACTCCCTACATTTTTCAGTTCATAAGAATCAAGCTTAACACTAACTCTATGTTTGCAGTACTTAGTGGGAATAGATGCATTACTGCAGTGCCCAAGCCTTGTGGATGCATTTCAAGTCAATAGCAGAGGAGGACAATCCCAAAACCAAATATAAAAACACACTCCCAAAATAACGATAATAAAAGCAAAAAAATGAAGAAAAAGAAGCAAAATAAACACCCAAAACTATAATTAGGTTGAAAAGTGTTCTAAAAAAAAAAAAAAAAAAGAAAAATTATTTCTATACCACACAATAAGGGTGCAAAGCAGCCCAGCCTAGTGGAGAGACCTGAGAATCCACAGGTTCTTTCGTTGTGTTGGCCTCATGCTGGTAACAAACCTGGCATTTCAGTATGGGCAATTGCACTGTGCCCCTCATTTTTTCAAAATACTTTGGACATTCCTGAATTGTGATTGCTGTCATATTTGAAAGGGAAGGTAACAGAAGTTTAAGAAAAGCCATATGGACCAAAAGGTCACTTATTTCAGTACCTGCCCTCCAACAGCAGCCAAAAGTGGGTACCTAGTGAAGGGTGAAAGGACCCAGGAAACATACCTCCCCAGAGGAGCCAAGTCTGGCAGTCACAGCCATCCTTCCAGCTTCTGGTCTTCGTCTCCTGCATCAAAGACTTCGAGCCCAACCTGCCTCTCCCTGCTCCTGTCGGTTTCCAGCCAGCTGCTGGGGCTGCTCAGCTGCTTCTGAAATAATGAACCACAGCAGTTTACTACCTGTTGTATTAGGGTAAACCACCATCAATTTCAGTTTTCTGTAATATGTTAGATTGCCTTTTGTGGCAATTTGAAAGCAGCTGAGCAGTTTAAATGACTCTGCCCTACTGACCCCTGCAACGCACCCATACCCATGGTTTAGGGTTAACTGGCAATGTGCTGTGGGTTGGTTGCACATCCAAGCGTGGAACTTGTTTACTTCCTTGGGAGAAGCAAAGATGCTGCTAGCCAAGGGCAGTATTGACATGTGGATTTGTGATGACTAAAAAAAAAACCAAAAAAACCCAACCACATATAATAGCACTGATTTGCTACATCATTTTTGATGAAATATTTAGTAGTTGATAATGCCTGCTAAGTGTGGTAGCTCAGCAACTGCGATTCTCTGTGACAGACATAATAATTAATATTTTATCAGCTATATGCTGGCAAGAGGCTAATACACTGCTACCAGTTACAGCTGTTAACTTTGCTTCACAATAAGGTATTGTTGTTATTGGCTTTAGTATATATTGCAGTGAAAGGGACATTATTTACTGTATGCAATGGTGCCATATAATTTAAAAAGAATTATGATTGTTAGCAGAAATAAAGAGTCCATTAAGGTTCTATAAAACAATTTAATATCAAATAAAATTCCACATTTCTTTGCCTTGAATGAAAATGTAAAATATTTAAAGCAACTCATCAGGCTTCCCTTTACTTACAGTTTGGGTAAACAGTGTAACTTCCTTTTCTCCTTTTTTTGTCTTTAAAGTATAACATATTTTATAGACATAAATAACTTCTGAACTATAACAGTAAACAAGTTCCATACAAGCATATAGCACAAAAATATACAGCAGAAATATAGATGCAAATGTTGACCATTTCTCAACGAATTGTCTATTAAAATGTAGTTTATTTTATTCCTCATTAAAATGTACATATGGAAAACTAATGGATGGGTACTTACATATTTTACCAATGCAATAAAAGATATTTAGTAACACAAAAAAATCTACTAAAAAATAAAGACACAGTAGTAGCATAAGTCAAACAAAACGGGAACTGGAATTTAATTGTATGCTTAAATGTAAACCTTTACTTAAGATCTTTTAAGATTAGTGAACCACTCAAAACTTTAAGGTCTATATTGAATTGGAAATAAGTATTCAATGTGCAAAATGGTACATGATAATGTTATTTTCTATTGCAACCATTATCTAAGATGTATAAATTATTGTATTTTGAGCAGTATATAAAATCAGTCTGCCTCAAAAACGTAAGCCGAGTGAGAAGAAATTACAGGCAAGTTTATTCTTGTATCATTATTTTCTTCTCTTAGTGCTTTAGCTCACTTTTATAGTTTGTACTTTTCCTTTCCTTCTATTCCTTTTACATCTATTATGTCTTTTCTCATAAAATACTAACAAACATTTCTTGTTACAGCTGTTCTTTAGCAAAAAACAAGTTTTGGTCTTTGATTTTGTATAGATTTTGAGTCTAAGGAATAGTCTTTTGACAGTTGAGTATGACTGAAAAAGGAAGTACTAGTTTAAAATATCAAGTATAGTATAAATATTGAAAGAATGTATTTATGAATTATAAAGTTATATTGTGATAATATAAGCATAAGATTTTCTGATAGTTATTTACCCTATAATTTGCGTCCAGTTTTTCTGGTAGCAAAAGCAAAATCTTAGTCCCAAAGACTGTGATTATTTATGAACTACATGTAATATTACAAATTTAGTGTCTTCTGTATGCCTATATTCAAAAGCAAAAATAAACTAGATGAAGCAAAGAGCATTATTTCTTCATATCTCTCCTGTCAGTGTATCTTATGCTATTCGATATGTTATTGGGTAAGCTGAGTCTCTAGGTTAAGGAGTACTAAGGAAAGGTAAGACTTCAAAGTAATCTTTCAAAATTACTTTGTCTTAACAGCTTGAGTCTTAATCAGTTTGGGGCTTCCAGAAAACAAAACAAAAAAAAACCCCAAACAAACCCAAAACCAAAAACCCAACCAAACAAAAAAACCTATATCAACTGACAAAAAGAAAGAAATCTACTCAAAATACTGCAACCCACTTGCATCCTTTGAAAATAATTTTGAAAATAGCTAGACATTTTTCTTTTTCTTGTGATGAGAAAGAAACTATATTTCATATTACTTGAGAAGTCAGGCTTGGAATGTGTTAAATAGAAAACTGAAGGTGAAAAAGTCTATTTCAGGAAGTTTTTAAATTAACAGCCAAGTGGGAGATGGCATGGCTGGCAAATAGAAAACTATTGATCATATCAGAGAAAAAGACAAGTAAAAGTGAAGACACTTCAAAATGCATCCAGAAAGCTTATGTTAGCTTTCAAATTAATTACTAGAGGGAATTACATTTTTCCCATTACCATTGAAGGGCAACAAAGCAACCTAGTCCTCAGAGATGTAGAGAAATTAGTGTGCCTAAACACAGTGCAATACACTGTAACTATTATGTCATTTGCATGTATGATTGCAGCGTAAGACGGAGGAGCTCAGACTGCCTTTACATGGCCTGGTTGAGGCAAGGGAAGAAGTTCAGCTGCAGCAACCTGGGGCACAGTGCAAGTGGCCATGGACACAGGCTTACCCGGCAAACAGCAGTTGCCCCAGATGTGTGTGACTCTGCCTCTGCCAGAAGTTCTCACATCCATAACCCACAATGAAGTGCTTGCTTCCTATTTGTCTTTTTTAAAAGTCAGCTGGTCAAATTGAACAGCTGACAAACAATTTTCAGTAGAAGAAATACATCAGTAAAGCTACAAGGCAGAAGCAAAAATCAAAGAAGAATCCGTTTGAAAAATACAGATGATCCTTTAAATATTTCTTATGAAGCTAAACAAGATGAAAATGAAGTCCCTATATTACACCCTAGGGATATAAACCTAAAATCTAAGATTTATCTCAGACAGAAAATTGTCTAGATATTGTGCTTTAACCCCAGCCAACATCTGAGCCCCACACAGCCACTTGCTCGCTCCCCCCACAGTGGGATGGGGAGAGGATCAGAAGAGTAAAAGTGAAAACACTCGTGTGTTGAGATAAAGACAGTTTAATAGGTAAAGCAAAAGCCACACATGCAAGCAAAGCAAACCAAGGAATTCATTCACTGCTTCCCACCAGCAGGCAGGTGCTCAGCCATCCCCAGGGAAGCCGGGCTCCACCATGGATAATGGTTACCAGGGAATTTACTCCCTCTGAAAAGTCAAATGAAAAAGAAACCGCTCTCTTCTATATTTTGCTTTTGTTTATTTACATATTTTTCCTGAAGTGAAAATTTCTTTTGCAACCTCTTATGGCTAAATCCAGTCCTGTACAGCTCTTGACTTTGGTGGGATTACACAGAAAGGGTGTAGTGCTGAGATGTACTTGGTTTCTTTGACTTGCCTGCTAGAACAACCAGTTTTATTGACAACACAGGACAGCGAATATTCACTTTGATGCTTACTGCATTTATCTCCCTTTGGAAGTAATTGGAAGACCAAAACCTCTAAAGAACTGTATTCACTCATACTCATTCCACCAGTGTCCCACAGAGCAGCAGAGGTTATTTTTTTTAACATAACATTTTACTAAATAAAGCAGTAACGGGAAGCGGTACCTCTCGGGCTGTTATAAGTCAGAAAGACATGGAAAAAATGTGACTGTGACGCAGAATATATTAAATTGTGGATTTGGTTTTTTGAACGTGTTTTCCCCCAAGTTCATCCAGTTGATGTGATTTTTTCATGTAGCATTTATGTCTTATCCTTCAAACTAAAAGCTTTTAGGGACACAGACTTTCTCATCAATTATGTCCATGCAGTGTCTGGCACAATGAGACCTAGACTTGTTTTTAAGTGGTAACAAAATAATAATAATAAAAAAGTGGTAAATACAGATAATAATTTAGCAGTAGTGACTAAAGGCTGTCCTAACATGCATGCATGCATACAAGTGAAACTTGAGAAAGCTCTCTGCTGACATGCCCAGTGTTTATTTGTGAGTGTATCTCCATGATCTTTTGCAGACCGACATGAATGAGCATTGCCTGACTCCAAGCGAGCCAGGTGCAAGCCTGCACCGACATGGAAGCCACATAGCTGGGGATCTGGCTCACAAACTGCCTGTTTCGACAGAGATCACTGTCACCTGCCTCCAAAAGAAGTGATGGAAACTCTTGACCTGCTTTGAGGCAAAGTATTTGCTGCTCTTTTCTCGGTTTTGAGAGGGTTTACTTGAACTTAGCAAGATCTGAGCAGGTGGGCTGTCTGGAGGAAGGTGGCGTCTTTACTGTGGGAACAACAGTGGGAAAAAGGCAACAGCAAGAGCAGCTTAGTCTCACACAGAGACTAAAAAGACTGCAGTGAGCAGCAAGGAACAGACAGACATCAGCTTTACCAGAGAGTGCTTTGCAGGGACCAAAGCAGAGCTTGCATTCCTCAAAAAGTCACTGAGGGACTGAGAGCAAGGACCAACCTTCAAGAACACAGCTGGCACAAGGGGAGGGATGTACAAACCTTGTAGCTTTTTCTTCCCTAGTTTCAATTTTCTCTATTTCAAAGATGCATGTCTAGTTTCAGAATGGAATTTCCACTGTCACTTTAGCCAGATGAAATTCTGATCTACAAAGTTTTTAGATCTCCTTGGAGAAATCTAAGCACCTTTAAATCAAGCTTTATTAGTCTACCGGAAAATATATAGAAGAATATGAATCTGTTACTAGGACTATGTGAAATGTATAAATAACAAGAGGTCAAATGTTGTAGGACAAATTTCTTACTCAGAACCTTCAAAACTGTGTAGAACTGGTCAAATCTGCATTCTCACTCCTTAAATATCATCAAGACTCTGGCTTGTACCTGCTTGGCTGAAGAAATACAAGCTTGCTCATGTATACTCTGGCAGTGTGAAATGGTCTAAGAATGAACAGAGAAACCATTGTTTTCCCCTTTACTTAGAACATAAGTAATTAGTAATAATAAAAATATTTTAAAAGGACAAAAACTTGCATAAGAATAATAGTAAAATAATCCATCTTCTCTTTGCTTGAACATACATTTTAAAAGACAGCATCTGTTCTTCATATCTCTGTAGAAAGTCCTATTAATTTGACTGTTCGATGTCACATTCTGATGATTAGTATTAATTTTATATAGCTAGGGGAAAAAAAATGTCTGTCTAGTCAAGATAAGCATCCACTGCCATTTTATAAACGTCCTGTGGTTTGTGATTGTGCTGTTTTGTGGAAGAGCATGCTGCTTTACCACAGGCCTTTCATCACCACACGTCTCCCAATTTCCATTCCCACTTTACATGCACACCACCTTTGCAGCATGTTTGAGAGGAAGCTGTGAACTGAAAAGCATTTCAATAAGAGGATGGTAGGGTTACTGAGCAAATGTGTGGATTGTGTCATTTGCCCTTTGGAGCAATGGCTGTGAATGAAGAAGGGCAAATAGAGCTTGGTCTTCCTCAGATGCCGATATGGATATTGGCCTGGAATTTGCAAGAATCAGTGCTTTTGACCAACGAGCTCTTCAGGTGAAAACAGCCAGGCAGAGAAGGAGGAGCTGGAAAAATAGACTGAGTTAAGTGGTAAGGGTGGGTAAATAGATTATGCACTTGAAATAAATATAGTCATTCTCTTCTCTTTTCTTGCAACACAGCTTTACAAAATTTCAGTCTATGCCTTTTCTTTCTCAGATATAAAAGTTGAGAAAGCAAGGTGTTCTCAGAATTTCAGAATGAATTTGATATAACTATCTGACACAGGTACCAGGCATGGTTTTGCTGTGGATGGGAAGGAGAAGAGCTAAGTGGACTGAAAAAGTACTTCCCCATGCTGTATGTTTGATGCTGTGAATTGTATTTGCAAAATACTGTTAAAAACAGAGAGACATTCTGTAAATCAGGAAACCCTGAATTAGGAATTGAAGTTTATGTAGCTAGTGAACTCCTAGTGGATTTATGTGAATGAAAATCTAACTTTGGAGGGTCAGAAGGTGATATTCTTGCATAAGAAGTGCAGCACAAATCTATTTCTTTTTGCTCTTAATAAGAAGCCAAGACCACCTATGTCTGTGGAACCTGGAAAACCTCTGTGGCAGTGTAGCCCCAAAACAAACCTAACCCCTGCAATTCTGGTATGTCTGCTAAATGGAAAACATGAGAGAAAAGTTCAACACAGAAGCTTCCAGAATCACTATACCTCTCACATGTTTCTTTTTGCTCTAGCTCTCTATACAAAGGTTTGTTTCTCAGACAGTCATAGCTCAGTTCCTCTGCATGAATGCATTATACACAACACTTCAGTCACATGATCAATAGAAATTTAAATATAGCATTATTATCATCTGCATTATTTTAGCTACTATAATTTTGTTTGGAATACAGTGAATACAAGAATAAGAAACTGTTTCTTTGAGGTTTAGGTTCCCCCCCCCCCGAGGTCTTTCAATTTAAGTAATCAGAACTTGCAAATGATGGGAAGGGAGTCAGTGAAAAATGGGTATTTTGATGAAGCCCATGTGGTAGGACAGTGTGTGAGCTAAGAGCAGAACCAGATCTCTTCAAACCTAGTGCCTTCTCACAGTGACTCAGACTTCCTCTCAGTATATGGTGAACTATTTAAAAGAAAGTTTCTTTCTGTTCAATTCTAGGGTCTTACATCCTGCTATTGATCAGGTATATGAACACCATGAGCTCAGTTGTTTTACTTTCCAGTCTTCATATCTCCCAGCCCTCCATTCCTAATCAACACATAATTCTGGAATATTGATTTGCGTTAATAAGCAAATTCTAGAGCCTTTTAAAAATTAGGTATCTGTAAGATTACTTACAGATTACTTAAATAAACTGCTTTGAGCCAGAGCGAAATGAAGTTCTGTTCTTACATACCTGTATTTTCTTCTAGCATTTGCACTTACAAAGGAGCCAAAAAGGAATCTGTTGTATATCAGGCAATTTTCAAATACATGGCTGTGTTGCTACTTTATGGAATAAGACTCCATACGTTTAAAACCTGGTATTTGGAGATATATTGATGGCTTCCCAACTGCACATGGTCCCCTTACCAAGCAAAACAGCATATTGCACATGATTTAGTAAAGAGGAAAGTCAAGGGGTATGGGCTACAATGAAGAAATCTACATTAAAAAGTACTGATTTATCACATCGTGTTGTTTGCTTAGGATTTACATGTTGACATAATGTGGCAAGAGTTGTTGCTGGCTTTTGTTATTTGGAATGGAAATTACCTTGTAAAAAGAGTTGTGCTAACCAGGGGGTTAGTCCTATCGGTAGAGAGTGGATTATTTTTCCTTCAGTCTAATGTGTCCGCAGATTGTCATTAGAAGGCAAATATCTTTAAACAAAGTCTGAAAACTGTGGATTCTAAATTTTCTTTAAAAAAGAAAATACTCAAATAACAAAATACAAACTGAGGAAAAGTAAATAAAGGTGTAATTGTCTTGTACTGATCAAAACAATAGTATTTCCTGACTCAAAATGTGGGCTACTATAACCTTATTCTAAAGTTCAGGTCAGAGCATTTTGACAGTCACATGAGGAAGCTGAAGGAGATGGGAGAAGTGAATGAAGAGAAGGATGACTTTAACTGTTAGAGATAGCAACAACATAATTATTGAACTTCACAGGGGAAAAAATTATTAGTGATAGCTGAATACTGAATTCAACTATAAAATAGTTTTAACAGTTCAAAAAATAGCCTGTAGTTACATATGCATATTAAAATAGGGCTCTTTAACCTATCAGCAAGATTCTGAAATCTCTGTCTAGCTGATCAGATAAAACACTGCTGTATTAAGGGATTCCTCAGCTCCTGTGAACTTGCCATTTTTCCCCTACCACTTATGTTTTTCCACAAGCCCTGGTCCAAATCAAGAAGTTATTTTATGATAGTGCGTCAATACATTTCTCTTAAACACGAAGCTGTAGCAAGCCACTGGCTATGAAAAAAATCTTCATGGTAGAGGATGAAGCTAAGCTCATGAACAACAGACTGCAAGGGCATGAAGTTTATTTAGTGTCATTGTTTCTGACAAAATTGGTGTCTCAGATGCAGGTTCTCTAGCCTGAACACAAAATTATATTGAAGTGTTTATAATACTGTCTATAAACAGAAGTTTGGATTGCCTTCATTCCTTTCTCTTACTCATTTTTACCTTTCAGAACACAGTTCCAAAAATGAGTTGATCTCCAATTAGTATTTTTCTCGGGTTTTTCTTACTGTAGTTATTAGGGCATATGGTATAAGTCTCAGCGGCAGAAATAAGAATAGATTCTTTGGAATGTGCCAGGCTATTCTCTGAAATCAATGTTGACTTACACATCTCTGCACCCCTTCAAGTAACTATTTAGTAGTTTGGTTTTGTATTTTTTGGCATGTTGAGTACCTGTTCGTGTTTCTTTGTTTTAGTAATAGGATGCAACTGGGACATTAAGTGTTTAGAAGTTACATGGCAAAGCCATCTGGAACACCTGGAATACAGAAACTATAAAATCAGTTCAAGTTTCTGACCATGTACAGTGAAATATTCCCTTATTTACATTTTCAGCAGAGGTATGTAGAATAGGTTATGCTTTGGACAATGAAACCTCTCATTCCTAGACTGAATTGCTCTGCGATTGTTGGCAACTCACACTTACTTTGTGGGAACGACGAAATAAGAAGTTCTGAATATTTTTGTGACTTAAAAACATAAAACTGTAGAAATGCTTAACAACATGTTTAATGTTTATCTAAATTTTCTTTACAATGCTTGACAAGCATTTATATAGCATAGATGAGAATGATTTTCCTGTTTAATATACGAGAAATTGTGTCCCTTATTACTTAATCTTTTCTTCGATCTTTCAGAGCTGTAACTGCTTCTATCCTTGACTGATTACTTCACTTGTTTCTGCTGCATCCGTCACACAGAGGTGTATAATGAGCAATAGTATAGACTCTGTATTCCTACACTGGAAAGGAAAGATCGGGAATGAAAGTGTTCATATCATATATATATATAAAATTAATTTTAAGACAATATATTTCAGTGCAAAAGGGTATTTTATGTGATGTGGAATTTTATTTATCTGATTCAGGTATACGTTAACCCCCCCAAACCTTTGGCTTATATTAATTTAAACTGTTAAGGCTGGTGGAGTTTGCTGGGCCTAGTTCTTAATCACTTCACAACATCTTGCTATTTTAAAGAGCTCTTAAATTGAGCATGAGTTACATTTGCTCACTTCAGACTCCTCTAACACCAAATATGGATGGAATAAGGCCCTATTAATTTGATATTTCACATGTACATGAAACTCATAAAAAGATAATGAACTCAAAGTTTTTTTCTAGCCAGTATAAAACTCATAATCCTTTCATTCTATGATCTGCTGATTATAGCTCTGTGACTTCTTTGGTTTTTTTATCTGCAAGGTAAAGTTTATATTATGAGGAAAAATATCCACTGTTCCAGGTTCAGGAGCTCAAAGCAAAAGTTAATTAAAGTTGAATGGAGACTTGTAAAGGAAATATGTCATGGAAAACTAAAGAAAAAGCCTATGTTATTTCTTACTTATCCTTTGAGGCTTCTTGTCAATTGTTTCCCTTCACTGCTAAGCAAAACTACTCGAGTGAATACTGGCATGCTGTAAATGGGCTAGAAGTGGCACACATTAGGTTGTATATTGATGTTTGGTTTTCATATTTAATCTCATCATCTTGGTAGGGAAACTTCCCTGAGTAAGAAAAGGGGTGCATGCATGTGTGTGTGTACAAATCCGTGTATAAACAGAGGAACAGACCACAACAGCAGACTCATTGCTGGAGGTAGATGAGTCACAACAATTTCTCCACTCGCTCTTGGTATGACTGCCAGCAAGTATCATGCCCTGGGTAACTGTGGGCATGCTTATGTTTACACAGACCGCTGCACTGCCATGAATCATGGTGCAATATGCAAACCAGCATAAAGTCATGAGGAAGAAAAGCATGCTGCCTTTCCAATCCAAGGATGCATGCTTTGTATATATAAAAGGTAAACAGTTAGGTTATAAGCTTTACCTGTATTTTTACACAATATATACTTTTCCCTCCAGTGAAGACCTTTAAAATTAATGAAATTCTACTAAATAGCAGCAACAATAATGAGGATAGTGCATTCATAATTTGCTTTTGATTGCTTTTCGGTGCTTGAAATAGTTTGAAGTATGTATCTAAAGAATACATTTTTTGATTCCAAAATTCTGTGTGTAATGGAAAATTTTGTAGTTCCCTGTATCTATGTGGATGTAGTAACTGTATAGCTGGTTAGTATCTTTAGTATCTTGATATGTTTCTCTAAAGGGAAAGCTAAAAAGCAGAATTTCTATACTGTTAAATCAGTGTCAAAACTTCAGGATGACATGGTGTGATTTTTCTAGACCTCAGATCTAGCCCTCTCTTTAACCCTCTTAAACCTCTGAATTTAATTCTAGTAACACTTTGGGCATTGTTTCTCAACACACATTTAGCATCCTGCAGTTAGAAAATGCTGTAAGCAATCATTTTGATTTGATCTTCTACTAAATTTCACAGAACAATTTAGAAAAGAAGTTGAACGTCAGGATAGGTCTTTGAAAAACAAATTGTGTAATAAGCAGAGAAAAGACAATGAAAGAGAGGAGGAGGAGAGGAGGAGTAGTAAGCGTCCATCAGGTTTTCTGCTGGTTCTAACAAAGCTGCATTAGTTTACTCACTACCAATATGCACAGCATCAGCCAAACACAAACAAACCTTCAGTTATGGAAAGGAGGAGCGAACGGCTAAACTCAATTAATCAGTTGGGAAGGAAAAAAAAAAAAGATTTTTTTTTGTAAAGACAAAAAGCTCTTTCAACCAGGCTAAGACATGCAGAGCAACATGTGATGTTGCCCTGAACTTTGAACATAATACAATATTCCTAACAAGATATTAAAGCATAAAAAAAATTCTAAAGCTAAATGAAATATTAATTTAGATATACTCTGAGATTTTCCATCGAAGTTTAAAATTGCTGGACTTTACATGAAGTATTTCACTAAATTATAGCTTTAATGAAATACATGATTTAGCTGAGAAATTTCAGTGCATAAGTACTGAGTCCACATTACTGCTTTTATCTTTGCTGATGGTTCTTCTCCCTCTTTAGAAGACACTCTTTCTCTCCATGCTCATTAATATCTAAAAATGCCTTCTATTTTGCCACCTCCATTATAATAGTGATTGTTTGTAATGGATTCAATTATCTCCACTTCTTATTGTTGTTATCATTTGCATGCACAGGCATGACATAGGGGCTTTTCTCTGCCTCTGCATGTGTTTGAGTATCAGTGGATTCTGGAGGGAAAAAAACCCACACACTGATATAAATTTTTACTACCTTTTGTCCAACAAAGTCTTTCTGATTAATGTTTTTTATTCTGTTTGCAGGCTTAATTAGGCCTGATACAGTATAATTTGTAATTGCTAATAAAGTGTAAGCTTCCCTGATTCTACAGTGCACCTTAAAATGGATGGATTTCACTTTTCTGATTGTGGATTGATATTTTTTGAAAAAACATTGCTTTGTGAATATTTCTGAGTAGCTAGAATTTTCAGACCTGTGTTTTAGTAAGTATCTTTTGACCTTAAGTGTCTTTGTCATGAGAAAATACAGCTGTATGTTTGAAATCACCTAAGCCAAGAATCCGTTCCTTTCTGGAGTGCACAGCAATTCTTTTTCACAATAACTTTTGAGGGTTTAAACTTTGTGGGTTCTCTGTATTAGCACAACTCAAATTTTCTGAATTCTTAATAAGCAAAAAAATCCCAGCATTCAAATGTATTTCCCATCTTTTACAAAGAGCATAAATCTAAAGCTAGGTTACATTTAAGCTGGGTTATATTTTAAAAGTCATTGTGTCTTGTTTAGATGAGTTGGGAGCCGAAATACAGAAGGTCCTTTATGTTCCACATTCCATAAGCAAATAGGTGCCCTTGTCCCAAATGATTTGCAGTCTGAAAAATTGAATGAGGGATGAGTGACTGATTTTTAGACTCAATACTTAAATATATTACAACATTCACACACATATATATATGCCTTATAATTTACAGCAATAAAAAGAACTGCAGAGTTCAAAAGTTTGTTACATGGAAAGTTGATTTTCAATAAAGACTAATATAAATGTATTTTTTTTAGATACCATTTTACCTCTTTTTCTTCTAAGTGGGTTTATAGCCATATCCAGAGCAGAAGTGCCAGACTATTTTTGGAAAAGAAGGCAAAGGAAAGGAAGATCCTGAATAACTGTCAGCCTGTTAATGATATTGACATGCCAAAGATGTGAACTTTACAGAAGCACAGGAATTGTTTACTTATCTAGTCTATGACCAAAGCACTTGTGAACTTGCCCATCCTAAACTGATTACTGTTGTGAGCCTAGGTGAGGAAGATTCTACCTTCTTTAGCACCAGGAAGAGGACCAGTTTGTTGATGCTCCTCCAATATTGTCACTCAAAAAAGAGACTAAGAGCAGGCTCTGAGTAGTGCCTGGTTCATTGGAGAGTAAATGTGGAATCATCAGGAGACAACATCCTTTGCTCAGTGTCCATACTTCCAAGGTCTGCCCATCCTGTTGTAGACTGCCTTGCTCCATCCCACAGAGTTGTAGCCCTGAGATAGTGTCTCATGGTCCATTTCTTCAGTGTAGACAGTAGTGGCAGTAGGCTTTTCCACTTCATAACTCAATGGTCAACTTAAAAATAAGAGAAGAAAAAATGACTGAATTATGTGTTAGGAAAATATTGTATATATATATATATATATATATATATATATACACATATATATATAAATATATATATATTTATATGTATATAAAATGTGTCCTACTCCCCACACCCTGAATGCTGAATTTTTCATTGACATTGATCTTCATAATAAAAGCAATTTCATATGTTTCTGTGGTCAGAAACATGTCCATGTTTTAAATAATATATGCATCTACTTTTAGCTTATTGGACAATTCAGTATTTTAAAGAAGTGGTTGAGTAATATTTTCATTTTACTGTCATCACTGTTCTATCTGAGATGTCACAAAAAGTATATTTTCCCCTATGGGATAAGAGTGGGAGTACTTGCTATGCCATCATCCTAAAATGACACATCAGCCAAAAAATATTTTTCTCAGATAATAAAGCAAGGAATGTATAGTATCAAAAAACAAGATAAAATTTCTCATATCTAGAAATGGTTCAAAGATAAAAAGTAATCTGTGTTCATATATTAGAGAATATGAGTTTACTAAGGTGAAAGGAAAGCAATTTTAAAGTATCTCCATAATTCAGAGGCACAGCTCCATTTCAACCTGATAAAAATCATGCTTTGAAGTAACTTACATGCTTTTAGAAATCATAGCCAAAAGCAAATACCTATTGTCAGGAGAATAGGATTATATCCTAAGGGGAATGATTATATCTATATACCAAAACATGCCAGAAGAATGTACAACTTTGCTGTTTGTTTCAGACAGTTTTATTTCAGATTTAATTTGGCACTGATCCTCATCCTCAATATCTTTCAGGAGGACTTTCTTCTACCTCACAGGAAAAGAAATAAGTGAATAATGAAACAATAAATGGTACAGTTTATACTTAGCCTAACAAGTTGCAGAAAGTAAACAATTTCTGCATATTTGCAAGTTATGACAACATTTTAAATTCAAGTTTTGTGTAGCCTGAGGGCAACATTTATGGATTGTAACTGGAAAGCTGGCAGGAAATAATTCCCCTGATTATATACAACAGTCATAATGTTGTCAGTATATGCCCTAAAAACTGGCATTAGCTGCTCAATTAAGCCAGGCAAATAAAAGAAGCAAACATATCAGTTAAGAAGATTTTCCTCATTCTGCTTTACTATCACTCTACCTGTTCTCAAGTCGTACAAGAATGCACTCACACAGACACTGAAAGCATATAGCATTTCTGCCATGCAGAATGAGGGAGGCACTACTTTATTCTGATGCCCTTTTTAGGATACACAGTCCCCCCAGGATCCCTGTAGTTATGGACAGAAAGATGTTCGTCCAGAGGAAGACACAGAGTTCCAAATTCAGTGCCATCCTTGGACTACTAACTCTCTCTGTTGACCACGGTATTAGTCCTGACTGATCTCCTGGCCATCAAATGTCACCGTTCCTGCAGCAAACCCATACTGAGCTTAGTGACAACACCTTGTCAGTCCTAGTCTTCACAGACAAGTGATTCAGAGTTGTCAGTGTTGGTGGACCTGACAGATGGATATGCATCTGTCTCTCCCTCCCTCCCTCTCTGTCTGCAATATATCATTTATATATAGGTGTGTGTATGTATGTATGCACACACACACAGAGCTATCCATGTATATATATATATATGCAAATGTATATATACAGGTGTACATATGTAAGAACAGTTTATGTATTTATTTTTATATAGAGATATTATAATATAAATAAAAAATTAAATAAAATAAAAATATATAAAAAATTAATAAGTATTATCAGATAAGAACACCTGCTAACCAACAAGAGTTAACTTTTGAAGCTGTTTTCATGTTAGTCCATCGTTTGTATGATGATTAATTTGATCACTGCCAGACTTGCAATTAACAATTAGAAGCAAGTGGTAAGATGAGGAATAATATATTCACTATCCATTTAAGTATCCCAGATTTACAGTCATACTCTTTCTTTTACCCATCATAAAACAAACAAAGCCTGTTTGCTAAATTAAAACACTACATGTTAGATTACTAACTCATTTGTTTTCAATGAACTTGCATTTGAGCCACAGGTGGTGTATTTTATACAGAAGGATTTCATAAAAATATTTATTTATTCAAAGACTGAATTTCAACACATATAGTTCAGATTTTCCAAAGATTTTTAAATGTACTTTTGGAATGATAACCTTTATTTTACATGTACTCTCAAGATTTTTTTTACCAGTGTCTCACATTACAAATTCAGATATATTGTTTCCTTTTATTTTTCCCTTTACCTGCTGATCTGTGTAAAAACTATAGCTAAATCTTTCACATCAGGCATTCTCCACATAATAGCTATCATCTTTTGACTAGTGTGAGGTAGTAAGATTTCTTTTTTTTTTTTTTTTCTGCCTAGAACACAAGCTGTTTAAGTTTGGGTTTCACAGTGGTGCATCCAAATTCACTTGTACAGTTTTTCCAAGGGACTTAACAGAATCTGTTTGCAGGAATTCTGTGATTCATAATCCTTCTTTTGCTCATATCAAAGGATATGACATAGAAAAGATTAAAGCTTTGGCTTAGATATGAGAGAGAAAACTCTAAAGCAGAAACCAAACAGAAAATCTGCTAAACCACTGTAAAGAGAAAATAAGAACATCTGGGTTTGAGGTTTTTTTCATAAAATTTCTAAATAAGCAAAGCTAAAATGGCTGAAATCACCTTTCCCTCCTCTAACCCTTTTACTTTTTAACTGAAGAGTCCAAGCCCTCAGGTATGTACTGTATGTAACTTTAGCCAAATTCAAACTGCTTGAACTCAGGAGCTGGCCTAGTGAATTTATACAACAGATAATTTGCTCATTTAAATACAAGGTTAAACTCTCAAAGACATAAATATTCTGCTGATACATAAAGTAATTAGGCTAAAACAATGAGAGAGACTGAAATTATATAAGGTTTTTAAAGCTTTATCTTTAAAATTTTGTCTTCAACAATTGTCTTTTCTATGTATAAAATGTCTGTAAATTTGTTGCTTAAAGTACTTGTCAAAGTAGCTTGAGATAAGGAAAATAATTAGAGAAATTCCAATGACTGGAAGATTCTCTCAGTTGGTGAAAGTCCCAATTAAGCACATAATTTCTATTGATGAATAAAACCTGATCATGGCACATTACACTTACATGAGAGTTTGAATACGCATGCATGTATATTTAAAGAACTAGACTTGCTAAACTAAATCATCTTCTTCAGCATAGCCTGCTCTTGGCTCTTCCACTAAATGCTGAACTGAGCCCAGGGTGCTACTGCTTCTCCATACCCACCATTTGTCCTGATCCTCCAGTGAGTGCTATATTCATATTTTATGCATATATGAATCTAGCTGCCAAAATGACACCACACTGAAGTTGCCATCGAGAAGTAGCAAACCTCACCCTCCCACCTTCTGGCATATTAATGAGCTTATTTGTTTAGCAAGAAGCTCTGTTCTTTATTCACTTTTTTCCAGCATTTGACAAATTTATGAAAAGCTTTTGAAATACATTATACACTGTAAAACAGCTGGAAGAATACTCTGTTTAATTTAGTAGCATTTATCAGTTCCACTGGATAAACACGGCTCTAAGTCTCTGTCCATGATCTGAAAAAAGCATCTCCCATAATTAAAGACTAAAGTTTGATTGTGTGTAATCTGTTTACTTTTACAGGTAAAAGAGAATAATATTATTTGCATTATTTTTACTGGGATAGGAAATCAATACTATATTTTATTTTTTTATCACAAAATCCATCCTTTTCATTGATTAAACAATGATATCATCACTGCAAAGTAGACAACGCTTATTTTGCAGGGTCTTGTGGTCCCCATTTGTCATGTCCCTGTAAGACCATTGCACTTTAAAGATAAGAGACCAGGAAAATCAGCTTTCTAACTGGTGCTTTTATGTGAATCCAGCATTAATTGTCTCTTTGTACATATTCACAATAGATTCATTACTTCGGACATACTATTTTTGTGAACAAAACGTGTATCCGTAAAGAAGCTTTCTGTGTGTTTAATCACATACTTTGCCTGAACAAAGATATCAAGCTTGCCAAACTTTCCCAACCTGTAATTGCAGCTTGAAATGTTGGCTCTGTGTACTGACATCCTTAGAGATTTTAGCTTAAAGCAAGCCTGATGCACAAATCAGCAGCACTCACAGGTACCATGACTGTCTGCCTGGAGCCACACATCTCTGCGGTGCACATTCCTGCCTACTTCTCTTACTCCGGGGAGTTATTTCTTGCTAGTTCATACCTGCAGCAGAGCAAAGGTTTTATTCACAGGTACTTACACATTGTCAAGGACAGGGAGACTCTAATTGTTACCTACAATGGAAATTTTGTCATTGACTTCGCTAAGCACAGGGTCAATCCCTGTTGACATAGCGCTGAACCGCGTAAGACAGGCAATATGAAAAGGAAAGCACATTTGCAGAGAACTAAACTCACCACCTACTCAGTAGTAAGTGATTTCAGTTCCACAGTGTAACGCCCCATACTGCTCTCAGGTATGCAGTAGTGTCCAGGCTAAATTAACAGCTCTAGGAAAAAGAACCAACCCAATACTACCTCCCCAAACCCCAAACCCTAATCTTGTATTCCAGCACCTACAAATTGCACTAGGACTTCTGCAAATTGCGTTTAAGATTTGGTTTTGAGTCATAAGCCCTGTATAGCGGAAAGTCTCTCATTTCAAAAGTTTAAACTGCATTGTTAGAATGACTCTTCAAAGTCTAGGTATAATTTCATAGAAAAGTCTCACCAAAGTAATATAAATCCCTTGATGTATCATTTCTCTAGCATTAAAGGGGAGCCAGATTAGAGTGTCTATAAATAAGCCTTCCTACAAGAATACTAGTGTAAATATTGCATAGTTTGATTTCTGTATAAAGTAGTATTTATCGTATTTTCACGCAAATATTAGTTAATGATTTCTATCATTTGTAAACATGTATTCAGAAAAATGTAATTTGAGGACGTTTTAGGACCAAATTTAAACATAGCAATCTTTATATAATATTAATATTAATACAATCATAGAATGCAAAATATGTAGAATCCAAAATAGTCTACAGAGCCAATTTTTCTACAGCCTATTATTTTCAAACCAGCATTTTTACATAAACTAGCAGTAAATGGTGTCATTCTAACCTTACAATTTTTTTACTCCTTGCTCTTCATAACTTCTCACAATATGGATTTAGTTAGTGTCCAACTAGTTAGTTTGAATCTCAACCTTATGTAAAAATATTTCTGTCATAATGAGACTAATCTAAGGCTTTGGGATCTCAAGGCTATACCTATGTAAGGTGTGTGGGTGAGGGAAGGAATTTCTTCAGCTACCTCAAAGTTAGGTATCTGGATTTAATTAAGCTAAGCTTATGTCTTCTTTTCAGCTGCTGGACAGAACACGTATCCACAGAGCAACTCATCCCATCCCATCCCACCAGAGGAATTTAAGTAACAGTAATGTTGGGATGGCTGACACTGTGTTAGAGAAATCCTACCTTTGAAGTAATAGTGATACACCTATATATGATTCATTTCTTATAACAAAAAAACAAACAAACAAAAAAACCCAAACACCCAAAGAAAACAAAACCAAAAGACCTGAAGAAAGCATCTGACTTTCAAGAGTGAGCTAGTCTTTGCTGTTTGAAAGAATTATTGATTTTTCTAGCCTAAACTAGATCTTAAGGCATCATTGCAAACTAGAATCTGGTTTAAAAATCACAACATATAATGAACATAATGCAAGATACATAATTTAAAAAAATACTGGATATGATTCACTGTAATTCACAAAACTAAAAATAAAACTACAAAATCAGTAGGTTTTTTAAAGTACAACCTATTTTCAAATGTTATAACTTGTACTCAACTTTCTATTTACTATGAAAAATAATTTTCCAATATGTTACCAATTCTGTTTTCTCTGTGATGCCATAATGTTAACCTTTTTGTTAAAGAAATAAAGAACTATCCCATAAAGGAATAAAGTAGTAAAGCATAAAATAGGCCTTTAAAACTACATGTAGGCAACCCTAGCTTGTGTGTAGCTGTAGCAACTACTTTTTTTCAAGGAAAAATGAGTGATTGAGTAGCTTTATGGCTTTTTCCACTGAAACCCACTTCTAAATTAATCAGTGTTACTACTTAGTAGTCTTTAGAGAGTAACTTCTTGCTAACAAAATAGTTAAAACAAACAGGTAAATGCAAAATACCGGTCCTTTATGTATGTATTTAATTCTACTTAAAGTTTTCCAGTAGTTTAGAGAAAAAAAGTGTTGTCTGAATCAAAATTTTATTTTCAGTATTGTTCTTGTGGGCCAACAAAACAATGAAATAAAAGTAAAATGAATAAACTCAACTTTTGGATAAATAAACTGGTTTTGATATTATTTATCCCCAATCCTTTGATTAATTAATATAATGTAAGTCACTATTTTATTAGTGGTGGTTTTACAACAGCCTGTCTGATTAGCATCATGTGAAACACAGGGAAACTGAAAGAAAAAAAAAAAAGTTAAAAATCTTATTCAAAAGATGTACAGAAAAATGATTATGCCAATAGTAATACAGAACAAGTAAAAGATTTTATTTTTTTTTTTAAGTAGCACCATTCAGGAAGTTAAAAGGACCAGGAATTTGCTGGATATTGCAACGTAGCTTTGTAGATCAGTAGCAGCAATGTGTCCTCATTTCTACCAAAATAAGAGAGGGTGGAACATATAGGAGGAGGGAAGCTTGTCTTGGTAGTAAAATTTAAGGAAATGGAGAGATGATCAGAAACCAGATGAAAAGCAAAGACAGGATGATACATAGGAAACATGAGAATGTCTACAAGGCAGAATGATCCTTAGACAGGAATAGAACAGATAGGAGAGAGTTTAATATTCACTATGACATCCAAGAGTCGTGTCTTTGTGGTTAGAAATTAAGAATGAAGTGGCATGCCCACTGAGCATTCAGGCACAATAAAGATGTCAGATACTGACTGTGGACTGAGAAGGATTCAAAAATCACAGAAAAGTGCAGAAAAATCACTGACTGCTCTTCAAGTCTGGCCAAAAAACTTCTGATCTCCAGTGAAAACCATGAATAATTAGCAAACATGGGGAAAAAATCATAAAAGTGGGAAGTCAGGGAACTCAAGAGTGCTGTAGTCCAGCAGTTCTCATAGCAGGAACATGACCACAGATGGAGCTTAAGGACTTTTGAGTGAGACAGCAGAGGCTCATTTTGATTATTTGAATTGGTATTTGGGGTTATAAACCCTTCAGAAGTGGAGCCTGCAGGCAGCAGTTTTTTAGAAATCCAGATCTAGATAGTGAGACTGAACAGAAGATTTAAGGGATATGTCCAGCTTCTGGGAGGTTTTTGCAGGGAAAAGACCCTTCTCAACAGAAGGAGTCAATTCTAAGCGTGGTCCTCAGCTTCCTGTTTTTCTTTTTTAAATCTGAGAGTCTCAGATTATCAGTCTACTTACATTTAATAAAGAAGAGAAAAATTGAGAAATGGAGTGTAAAGGAGACATAAAATGAAGAACAGCATTCTAGAAGAAAGAAAACACAAACAGTGATGAAAGTGACAAGAGCAGAAGTCAGGGATACAAGACAGGAAGATTGCCTGATTTGGTTAAGAAATTGGATGAACTCAAGAGAAAATAACTCATATATCTTTACATTAATGCAAAGACCTCTGAAAGTAAGATGGAAAACTTAGAACTGCTGGTGTAAGATATGGAAGAGAGACAAAGTAAAGATGCCATGTACTGTTCTGGAAACTGCTGCTGAAAGCTTTAATCAAATCAGAATTAAGCATGAATAAAAATCATCTCAGTTAAAATATTTTTTGGGGTGGTAGTGGAAGTTGGGGATTTTTTGGGGTTGGTTTTTTTTTTTCAATAATGGTATAGGTCAACTATAAACCTTCAGAATAGGACACTAACATGAAGGAAATAATGTTACTGACAAGATACAATACTGCTGAAGCCTGTGTCATACAGACAGAAACTACAGACAGCTTGGAGAGGAAATATTGCTATCAAGAGCAACTATTCCTGAGCAGGACATATGATAGATTTTTTTATAAATCCTTAACAAAGCACAAATAGGTTAATATTAACTTCTTTTTGGGAACGGTGAAGTCATAAGGGAAAAAAACAGAGTTGACGGATCACAAGCTAGTTCAACTGTGTGAACAGAATGGTTAAGTAATTATGTGATTAACATAATTTTTTTTAGAGGAGCTGATAGTAAGAAGTTAGGAAACTTACTAGGGAAGTTTGCAGACTTACACAATGAGGAAGTACAGAATCTCCTTAAGTAAAATATGCAAAAATTATGTGAGCTTGCTTGAGTCTTCAGCAAAAGTGGTGGTGTAACTCTTGGTGGCAAAGACAGCTTTGATGATGAGAATGATTAAAATGGAGCAAACTTCAACAATAAAACTGCCATTTCTGTGCAGCTGGAGACAGTTGAGGGAGGAAAAAGCCATGTTATTTACTTCCCAGAATACCAAAAGTACTATGCATGATATGTTTTAATAGATGTTTTTACAAATTTTCTTAGCAATTTTAAAAAACTAATAAATTAAAGTCAAGGACTGCAAATATGTCTGGAAATGAATATATTTAAGGATAAACAGTGAGACTATTCATTTGATTTCAATCATATAGTTTTTTCAATCAAATTTCAAAGAAAAGGTAGCCAAAGAAAGAAATAAAAATCAGTAAGTTCTGTATGGATTTACTAAGGATTCATGTATATCAGCTTGACATTTTTCTTTGATAGCCTAGTGTTTTCTTTGAACTATAGGAAATTTTGTCTGAAATTTATTAAGCATTTGATATAACATGGGAAATCATACATGCATTGTTCTTAACGCTCCTCTGTAAATGTCTACCACTCACCACTGCTGGAGACAGGCACTGTTCAGGTGGACCTTTTTCTGTATATAACTGCATGTAACATATGCTACATCAGCGTTGTATTGTGCATGAGCTGGTCTTTCACAGACATACAATAAATTACCTCAGAGATAACACCTCGCTATTACAATATTGTAGTAAACTATTAAATGCCCGCTCCTTTTAAGACTCAAGCTAGTATCTCTTCATGATGTGCATGATTAATATGCATGAGGATAGTTTTATATTATCTTTCATTGCTCTAAAATACCTCAGTTTTATACACTCTGTCAAAACAGAGTGAGAAAAGGATAGTGTTACTCTCCATAAATACATGATGATACATAAAATACAAAGACAGAAAAGTTTTAAGAACCTTTTGGCATAAGAACAAGTGATGATGAATAGGCCGTGACTGGATGTTTGAAGAAGGTCTCTAACCATCACAGGATAAAACTTCTGGAGAAACTTTTCAACAAGATGCAGTAGTGAAATCTGTATCACAGAACTGGATTTGCTAATGCAAGTTGTCTCCTCCAGTCTCTTACTCCTGTGAATGAAACACACATCTTGGTCCTCACTCTTTGACCTTAATTGACAGCCAACAACTAAATTCTGATTCTATGGATATCCTATAAACTTACATTTCCTCAGATTTGCTTCATGATTTTAATGTATTAAAATAAAATTATTTCAGATTAATTGCTTGTGTCTTTTGACAGGTGGTTGATTCATAAATTATTCAGCTTGAGGCATATGGAACACACCAGTCCCTAGTAACACTGATCTTGAAGAAAGTTCCATGAAGGAGTAAAAAAGTAATTTCCACCCCGCCTCATCAATAACTAAGTATGAAACGGCATGTGTAGGACAAGGGCAAAATCTAACATGGATTTCATATTATTATGAAATAACTCAGTTATTAAACTGGAAGTAGAGAATGATAGCTTCTGAGAGCAGCGATGAGCAGTAGGATTACAGACATGCGTGAAGCCTTACATTTGCCCTGCCAGTCCTAAGATTAAGAAATGTGTTTGGATTTTTTTCAGCCCAGAAGCCTGTGGTCTGACATCTGGATATTACATTCAGTTATCTACACAGTTTTCTGTATTGAAGTTACTGAAATGATAGTCCCTACATGTTGCATTCTATCATAAAAGTACTAATCTATTTAAAAAGTACATCCCCAACAACTTTCTGGAAAATGTGTCATCAACACATCATGAGAGGAATCAATTTTTAACCGATGCACAGTTTTGTGTTGCTACACTTTTTTTACTTCTAGTCACAGTGAATTTTGGGACTCAAAGTATTTCCCCTGGCTATGATTTTATTGGGACAATTTTATGGTAAGCATATTGGTCTTCTGGATTTAAATGGAGAATATAATTTCTGAGATTCTCATGTCTTACATAGATGAACATAACACATGGAATCATTCCTTTAGCAAGCAGTAAATTTGGTATTACTTTTTAAAACAAAATTAATATGTTTATGGCTACACATACACTTTATGTAATACTTGGTATATATTTGAACCATACTTTCAATGCTATTTCTTTCTTCTCTGAACAAAATAAGGTACTTACTTATTTCACTGAAGAAATGATTACACCTAAAACTTCAATTTAGTGAAAATTAAATTTTAAATACACATTTCAAAATGGAACTAGCCAAACCTCAACTCAGTGCCCCTGGAACGAAATATTTTAATTATATGTGCTCAAGTCTTGCAATGCACTCTGATTTGCTGCAGACTGGGGAGAATATGGTGCCTGCCTTAATATCTCCAAAACACAAAATCAGGTGTGCAGTCAGCAAATACATGCTCACTACGTCCAAACAGATAATCCATGTCCCAAGAGATAAGGAAAAATCTCCTTCAGAATCCTAACCAGGTGCCATCACCCATAGAACTAAGAGCAGCTGGCACGATGCTGCAATAAGTCATGGTGACTTGTCCGTGGTTCTGTGCCATTCAGCTCAAGTTCCTCAACATGTTCATTATTACAAAATCAGTGAAATTAGGCAACATACATAAAACATGCTAACTTTTTTTTTTTTTTCTGTAATCCTGCTACTGTTGGAGACAAACCATACTTTAAATTCCATTAATAGATCACTACAGTTGTTAACCAAACAGGCTACATTTAAAACAAAAATTTTAAGTTGAAAATGGTCATATGTGATTTAGAATTACTGGATCATGAGGCTGTTTGAAAAATATGGCAAAAATAGGAATCTTCTTGAAAAGCATAGTTAAGAGTCCAATCAATATACAGTATATCAGAGTTCACATTTTGGCTTTGCCCAGGGTCTCTTTCGGTGTTTTGCAGCTGGGGCTAATGTTTGCATAGCCTACTTTATTTTTCTAGTTGTTGCACATTGGCTGGGGGATTTCTTAGCTCCTTAGCCTTAGCTTCATTCTCAACCCACTCAGCCATATTATTTTTAAAAGTTTTGTGTCTTTAAATTTGATTTCTATAGACATAAATACCTGTAGTTATTAAATCTGTTGTTTTATATTCAAGAAAAGAAGATGTAGCTGGGTGGCTTCTAGCTTTCTACATTGCTGTCATCAACTTAATTCTGGTGATTTCTAAACTGTCACAGATACAGAGAATGGCTCCATTATCGGAATTATATCTTCATTTCCACATTTCACAAGTAGTGTAATCATCTATGCTAGATATTAACTGCTGAAATATGACTTTATATGAGTCTTCTGTTCTGCTTGGTTTGGATGCTAACTTAATATATGTTTTACCTGTAATGAACCATGTGGTGCTCTGAGCATCTGTGATTTATCTGTGATAAATTAGCTGCCAGGGTTGCCTAAATAAATAAATTTATGATGCAAAGCCTGAAGGCAAGATTTAGCTTTTAGGACATTCTTCTCTCAGCATGATACACACAGCAACGATGGCAGGAATCACATCAGCCATTGTCTTGCTCTCTTATACCACAGCTGACAGATTATTAACATACTGTAATTCTAAGCAACAGACAACTGCTGTGACCACTTCTTCCTGCATTGCCCTTGCAGAGTTACAGAAATGCTATGCACCTTCCATCCAAAGAAGAATACAAGTTTAGTAGCTAATGCTAGATACCTCCTTGTTCTGCCACTATGGTTGAATGTGCCACTGGTATACTCAGGATTTTTCAACTGATTTTTCATCTTTCATCTTATGTCACCCAGTTGTTAGGAATTTCTGTGTGCAATTGTAAAAATGTTTCAGTCATCTTCTTGACAGGCTTAAATATTGCAGTGATGTTAGAGTAATAGACAATCCACATTTTTCACAACATGGAAACAGATGTGTCATTTCAAAAAGCCAGCAAAAAGTAGTAAATCTCTTATACCTGTTAATAGTTTAGAAAATACTTAGAGATGAAAATGGAAAAAACTGAAGAAGCAAAGTCAGACTTTAAGGACTCCATCATTACTGCAACATGTAGGAGCAACTACTTTGGCTTACAGCTGCTCACAGTAGTTGGCAATATCTCAACAGATCATTTGCTGTATAACCATTGCCTGGTATTTCTTAAATTGCAGCGGCTTCTCACCTAATCCAAGATATGCTGACATGTTGTGTGTGGATCATCATTCATGAAAGGAAAACATCAAAGTCTACAATATTTATTTGTAGATTTGGTAAGAACATTTAGGAATAAAACTATTTTGCTCGTTTGGTTGTCCAAGGAAGTCTGCTTGTGTCATCAGGTTGTTTTACAGTAAGAAGCATTGTAGGGTCAGACTACAATGTCATCCTGCCTCGAATTTTCTCATTTTTGAGGGGCAAGTTAGATAAAAATCCAAGACTGTTCTCTTTCTTCTATGAAGCAGTTGCCATTAATGCGATCAGAAATTATTGCAATTGTTTGGACATATTTTAATAAGCTGAAAAACTATTCCCTTGTCCAGAACTGGAGTTTCAAAACTAGTTGAGAGTTTCTGTCTGATGATTATTGCAAACCTGAAGTGCACATGGAGACAGACAAAATAATACGCAGGTTTGAAGAGTGAGTGGAGGAGTGCTAAAAACTGAGGCTGGGGGTTAATTTGCACTAAGTTAAATGCTGACATGAAAAATATAAATGTCAACCTAAGGTGGAAAATCCGAAAATTTTCCATTTCGACAGCACCCTATCAAGTGATGCTGTCTAAATCTGAGCTTGGCATTGACAATAAGCATTAACATGTTATATTAACAAAGTGAAGCATATTTGCTTGTTCAACTTCTAATGGTGTTTGAAACTAACACAGGATCAAAATTCAGGCTAAACATGATCCTTAGAACAACCATCTTGATGTGTAAGTACAAAACTCTGGACTCGCTGCTGAAAACATACGTGACATTTTGAGGGGTTTTGTGTGTAGCATCTGCATGCTTACTGTGCTTCAAATCATAGTTTAAAATCTGTAAAAATAAAGTATTGGTGTAAAGCAGTCTTCCAGAGACTTAGGTCATTGTGGTGCAGCTGTAGCAGACTGGCCAAATAGTTAATAAGCTGATAATTACTGATGTAACCCAGTTTACAGTCCACAATACTCAACTGCAATGGTTTAAGCTAAAATTCAGAGCTGAGCTTATACTGAGACAAAGAAAGAGTATTAACAATAGTGAAAGATTCAAAAGGTGTAAGGTGCAATATCATCTAATTCCACATTTAGCCAGCATGTGAAAAAGTGTCATTCACATGCACTGAGAATATTAATGATACTTATACACAAAAAGCCCATTTAACAAGAAACTGTAGATTTTTACTGAAGCACTCTGCAACAGATTTTATAGAGAAGTCCAAAACATGAAACAATTCTGTCCTGCAAGTTCAAGCCCTAGACTATGAACCCAAAGTATGATCTATGACAAAGTCACTAACTTATATTTATTTCTACTTTGGTATGTGCTTGCCTATTTCATTCTAGTTACAATGATGTTATTCCTAACTTTCACCTATTACTGAATGACACACCATCAAACTAAGGAACACAAATAGTTCAGGGCAGAAGAGATTTTTAAACAAATCAATAAATTATTAAGACTGAAGTTATTCAATAGTTAGAAGAGGTGTAAAAATATTTTTAAGTGGATTATTTCATAAACGTTTACTTCCAACAAAACTGTATGCAAGTGACAAGATAGTAAAAACTAGCAAAAAAAATAAAAATTGGCATAACTGCTACCTAAAACATTTTGATCCAAACAGCATACACTTATTTTCTCTGCTTATGCATATTTATTTTTTTTTTGTCTAAAGTTTGACAAGGTAGAGGTCTTGTACATCAGCAACTCAGCCTTGCTTTAGGACAATGTTTTTTCTCATGCTGGCATTTCTTGCTTTCCACTTAATCCAAGTTTCTCACTGCCCTCAAACATCCTGAGTCACAAGCACCGATACACTGAGAGTCTGACCAGCAAATGAGACTTTCTCTGTGTGTGTAAGCCCATAACTCAGCTTAGAGAACGATAAACTCCCCTCCAATCTAGCTCCATCTCATAATGGCTAAATTGCAAACCCTATGTCCACCAGTGGCTTCCTCTGGGGTTTTTTGTTTTGTTTTGGGTTTTTTGTTTTGTTTTTTTTGTTGTTTTGTTTTTTTTAAAAAAAACCCAAAATTAGTAAATTGGTTTTGTATGATATTTTTGTCATTTGCACCCAGATGCAAAAGTGGAAATCCTTCTACACTGGAAGTGAAATTGCTACTAAAGTTTTGAGGCTGGAAATATCTGCACTTTGAAGACTAAACCAACATGAAATTTAAAGACGGTTAAGTCCCAATAAACCTAATAAAAAAGATTACAAAGGTGATTATAAGCACTGGAGTAAAAAATATCCCATTTACAAGAGCTGCAGCAAAAAAACCCTAGTCCGTCTATTCTGAATGTAGATTGCTAGTTTGTGGAAAGTCTGAGGAAAAGATTGCTACTGAATGGCTACAAATGTGGTATTTTTACATGGTATTTGAAGAATTGCAAATTCCTCAAGGAACTGCAATAAGCTGTAAATATCTGATGATATGTTTGGTGGACATTAAAAGCTGAATGATACTTTTCCTATGGTAAAATTAAGAGACATCAAATAATTGAGACTATGATTACAGATCTAAGCTCATCATTAACTATACATAGAATTCAAAGGGATACACGAATGACCTTTTCCTGTGATAATAAACTATGCAGTCATATGATAACATTATTATTATGTTAATTTACTAAATAAAATTATCACTCATGACCTGGTAATAGAAAGTGTAAACTCTTCCTCTCATTAGTAGTACTCAGTATAAAAGAAGTTTAGTTCACAGCTAGAAACTTCGCCAAAGTAAGTTCAATTTTACTGAGTACCAAATAATATTCAATCATAGGTGCAAAATCTACTGTTTACAGGACTGTTTTTACACATAACTGAAATACACTGTGAAAATTGTTATTTACATGTACTAGCAAAAATAATGAGAAATACATAGTACTATGACAAATTGCTTTTGATAATGAAGCAGAAATACGAAAATAAGATTGCCTCACATCTTTCTAAGTAAAACATGAAGGAAACACAAAGCAGCTAGTCACAGCGACTTCATAACTCTTTGAAGGAAAAGATCTTGGTTCATGTAGTGTAAATTAGTTATGTATTTTTATTCAGCGTGTGTTAAGATTGAAGCTCTTGCAATAATTATTCGCAGAGCGAAGAGTGAAGCAGTCCACTCTCTGTTCCATCGTGCCTGTCCTCACCAAAGCCAGCGTGCCTTTGCTGACCGGCAGGCCTTGGAACAGCGTGCCTTCTCACCCGTGCTACAAGCCTTCCTCTCCAGCCAGGATCGATATGCCTTTTTAAGGAAAAATCAAGCAAAATAAAAAAACTGGTTGCAGGGCAGGGGGCAGAATTAACGACAGGTGTATGTGTGTGTCAGTTAAGAGTGAAACATCAGGCAGCTGTGGCAGCAGCAGCTGCAGCGGCCTGGGCTACAAGAGCTGCGCTCCACCACCACGGCTCCCGCCTGGTGCCTTCCACCCTCCCCCCCCTCAGCCGCCACCCCTCGCCCCGCGGCGCCCCCCGGCCTCCCGCACGCAGGTGTGCCCGCTGCGGCCGCCCCCCTGCCCCGGACCGACCCCGCCGCCCTCCTCAGGCCGCACCCCCGCGCCACGCACCCCCTTTTCCCGAGGAGCCTCCGGGCTCCGCAGGGAGGCTCACCCCCCTGTGCCTGCCGCCCGCCTCCGGGCCACCCCGGCGGCCACCGCCCCGCCAACGCGGGCGCAGGGCAGCGCCGCCGGCCCCTTGCAGGCACACGGGACCCGGGGACAGCGTGACCGTCCCGCGGCCGGGCAGAAGGCGGCACGGGATGGGCCACCGCGGTGCCGGAGCGCGATCGCAGGGCGTTTTGCGCGGCAGCGATGCCGGCGGACCTCTCCCTCTGCCTCGGCGGCCGCCTCCTCCCGCTACCGCCTCCGCCCCGCCCGCCTCCAGCGAAGCAGAAGCTGCTGCAGGCGGGGGGAGCTCCTCCCTGCGTCAGGAGGTGCGGCTCCCCCGGCCCGGCGCTGCCCTCCCCCTTCCTCTCCCCCCGCCGCTTTTATGTCTGTCTTTAAACGCCGTCGCGGCGAGGACTGGGCACATGTGC
>JAVJGJ010000057.1:41122363-41183655 GCA_035590215.1 Microhierax caerulescens | reverse complement strand
GCTCTTGATGCTCATCGTATTGCCCTTCGGCCGATCACGAGGCACAACTCACCTCTTGGAATGACATCTAGAGCCTATCAAGAAAAGACACTCGAAAGAGGTGGTATGTCAAGGGGAGACGCGCGTCCCGCCGGCGGCCCCGGGGTGGTCCGGTGCGCCCCGGCGTCAGCCATGTTTGGGTGGGAATGGCGGCGGGGACCGCTTCGCAACCTTTGTGCGTCGTGCGTTTGTTTGCCGTACGGCATTTGAATGGGTGCGGTGCTCCGTGCCCAGGGGCGGGTTCGTACCTGGGGTTTTCTCCCACCGATCTAATTTTTTTTTTTTCTTTCTCTTCAGTTCTCTTATTAATTCTTCTCATTTCCCATGCCCGTATTGGCCGTTCTTGTTCCGATTTTGCTAGTATTAGAGCAAAGTGGCATTTCTTTGCAAGGCTTTGCTTTTGTTGTGGAAGCAAGGGAGAGGACTGAAGTACGTCTGCACGGACACGCTGACCTGCCACGTGAGAGGGTGCAGTGGGATTCGTTCCACTTAAGTAAATTGCCCTTTATTGGTAAAAGGTGTAGTCAGGACCTCATCCTCATCAGCCATTTTATTTTCTGTGTGGTATTGCTTCGTAACAAGCTTGCTGCTGTAGTATTGGTTCCTAAGAGAAGCTTAATTATTTCTCAGTAGTGTGTCACCAACAATATGTCACTGTGACATACTGCTACTATAAGCTAGTGATCCAAATCTGTTTTCCCCTCCAAATAACGGTATAAATGAAGTAAAGATTTTGTTATTTGATGTCATGTACGTGTGCACTGGGTGTGTTATGTAGACAACGTACTCCGTTTGATTAAAAAACTATGACAACATACTAAGGCTCTTTTTTTCCTATTTAGTAGTGTGTTTCCCATCAACAGCTCATTAAATAGGAAATTTTAGAAAACACTTAGGAAAGATGGCTTGGTTTTTGTCTTGGTTAATGTACAAGATTTTGGTTTACACATAGACCATATTAAGATAGAATTACAGCCTGCATTCGGTGCATATCAAACACTCTGTTTGGGTTCAGCTCTGCACTTCAGATGCAAGAACAAAAATCCCATTGGTTTTGATCTCTGTGTCAAAACCCAAACTGTTTCATCGTTGTTCAGATGTGTCACCAATAGTGAAACTGACTAAGTGAAACTGCTAAGGCATCTTGAAACTAGTTTTGCAGCATAAAATTATTTCTGTTGACCTTTAGTGTCTTGTCATTCTTACATTCTTTTCTTAAAAAAAAAAAAAGTAGCGCAGATGAGAACCGTATAAATGGAACAACTCTGTCAACTCTCTTCCGTGCTGTATATTGCAAAATCCTGTATGCACAGAAGTTCTAAAATGCTGAATTTATCAGAAAAGAAAAAAACAAAACCTAAACAGGTTATTCAGAATCACAGTCTAATTACAGCAATTCATTTTGGCATAAATTGCATTAAGATATACTGGAGTAGTTGCTGCTCAGTGGTATGGAATTGCATCATTTGGGAAGTATTTGTGGTGGGAATCTTTTTGGGAAGGCAGATTTTTATATTTTTCCCAGAAATTCTCTAGTGTACAACTGGAAGTGTCTACAACATTGAGGACACATTCACCTGTCCATGTCACCTCAGCTACTTTCCATTGCTCTGTTTCGCTCATACCAAGGAATAATGTTTTTGCTTAAAAGGCAAAATATCAGTTGACTTTTGGAAGAACAGTTCTGAGTCCTTTGCTCATAAAGTTTATAGATCAACATGACAATGGATCGTAAAAAATGATAATACTAGTAGCAGCTTTTCCATGTGACTAAATATCTCTGAATTCTCAGTTGGTTGCAGAATGACACTGACATATCAGCAGGTGGCATCTCAAAACTTAAGCAACTCCCTTCTTCCTTGGAATTTGATTCAAAGTAAACCTTGCCATTACTGGGGAAATATTCTTGAATAATTGAGGAATGAAAGTATCATTGACAAATGATAACTGAGCACTATTCTACTGAAGAGCGGATGCACAAAACTGTACAAGCCCATCTGTACAAAGTGTGTGAAAGAGCAGAGGTAACTGCCAGAATGGTTGCTTTAGGCAATGGCAGTAACTGGGCTTCCCAGAAGCCTACACTGAGACAGAGTGCTTCATTCTTACCCTTGACTCTTAAGACTGGGGGTTCCTTATTTTCTGTATGGGAGAAGGAAAAGAAAAAGATGTAACGCTGTGTACAGCAATGCTTTGAATCTAACTCACATGCCAGCAGTGTATTTCCCACTTTGGGATTTTTTTTTAATTTTTTTTTTTTGCTGCTGGCAAATAGTATTATTTTTGCATTTCAAGTGTCAGAAATGTGGACTGCAGTGCTAATGATTCAGCACGCTCTTAAGCCAAAATGGAGAAAGGATGGGAAATCCTACAGTGCTTGATTTTTCTGTAGTGGAATTGGTATTAATGATTTTCTTTTTAAAGACGTGGGGTTTTACTGTAACATAAATCTAAAATGTTATTTATATAATGGAATTAATCAGATTTGAGGAGAAGCAAGATTTCTGCTAACCTAAGAACAATTCAGCTTCTTTGCTTGTGTATAAAAACCGGACAAAGTAGTAATCACATAAATTCTTCCCAAGGACGACGTGATTTATTTATCGATCCATCCCGAAGCACAGAAGGCAGAGAATTAATGTCTTGGGGCACCTATATATCTGCTAGTGTCTAAACTTGAGTACTTGATTTTGCAATTTAAATAACTTCAGTACTTTAACAAAACCTTTAATATACTTTATATCCTCTCACTTCTCAGAAGTGTTGCAAGATTTTATAAAGTTGTGTTCCTCTTGCAGTTTGTAAGGTGAACTTTGAAAACAGAGACTTTGTTTCAAGCTGCCAGCAGTTAAGCCTTCTAAGCTTCACCAGTCAAGGGTGGAGTATTGTCAGAATTGCTGAGATTACTTCCCTTAGCTTCAGCTGGAGGAGTGGTAACTACTGAATTTGCTCCTTCAATAAAGTACATATAAGAAAAGACTGCAGATGACGTGTTTTCTTCATCTGAATAGGAAATTACAGTTAGCACACAATGCAAGTCTGTGAAGTATTTCAGTGAAGTTGATTTGTGAGAAGAAAACATGGAGAAATCTGTGAAAGCAGGTGAGAAAATACAGTAAGACCAATAAAGTCTTCAGAGATTATATGCAATGAAAAGGGGGAAAAAAATATTCAAGAGCTTTAGGTTGTAACATTATCTCTTAGATATTTCTTTTCGTAGGTATTTCTGTTGGGCAGTGATTTGGAAGAAGTTGTACATACAAGAAGATCACATCTATTGACTGAACAATGCCGAGAAAAATCATACTATTTTTGTCAACTCATTGTGTTTGTCATTATAATAATAGTAGAAAGTATTCTCCTGTAATTAAAATTTAAGGAGACTGGCCTGGGAGAGAAGCTGCCTGCATTTGAGACAGATGCAGGGTCTTGATGTAAGATAAAGCCCGGAAGAACATTTTGTGGGAACTGAGAACAAATTTCCCAGCAATATGAAACAGATGCAGTGTCACTGAAGTCACTATAACTACCCATATTTGCAGCAGGTGTGAATTTAGTCTTGCATCTTTTAAATAGTTCTGCTACAGTCTGAATGGTTTAATTGTATAGAGACACCAGAATCAAAAACATGCAGTCTTTCTAATGCTTTCAAGTCTCCTGTAGCCCAAAGAGCTCTTACTTTATTACAATGTAATGTGGTATGTGTAACATGTATTAGCATGTCTCAGATAGCATCAGGGAAGAATGCAGAGAAATTGAAGTTTCATTGTATACAATATAACTATTTTTCATTATGATTGAGTTCAGTACCTATTGAATCTGTGTGTGTTGCTTACAGGCTTTTTAAAAGTAGCTAGGGAAAAATGCTCGGTAATGTAGTTAAGGCTGAAGAGCAGCATAATGGCTGCTTCAGTAGGTGGATAAAAATGGGCTTGACTAGGCAAAAAGGCTATGGTGCGTATTCTTATTTCTGCCAAAGAACATGATGCTGCATTGCAGCAGTAATTCAGTCTGTGCAATGAGTACTGTAGCTCAGTGTAACTGTTGCCGAAATAATTATCTATACACAGATACCCCCAGCAATAGCCATTCTTCACAATCACAGTACTCCACCACACTTGGTTTGCTCCTGCAGTCAGTCTTCCTTCTATCTTTCTCATTCAGATATGATGGTCATTAGCTATTCCCCGCCCTGCCCCGGCACCATCCTGTCTGCACCAGTGGCCCAATTCCTTTTTGCAAACTCACAGTAGTTCTTTGTTCCTAAAACTTTTGGTTTTCCTTTTTCTGTATTGGTTGTTCCCGTCATGCTTTCTTCTGCCTGGCTCATAGGCTGGTATTAGAGATGCATTGTACAGGTTTCCTTCAAGTTGAAAAAGCTCATCTTCTTCACTTTTGTATATAGTTCTCATCCAGTGATTTCATGCAGACTGAAATGTTTGGCGTGAATATATCCATCAGGATCTTTAATGAACGTCTGCTGTGGTGAGAATCCTGACTTTGAGTTCTGTATCCTCTGCTGAATCATACTGGTTTCTTCACTGTGAGTCTAGAGATTTTGTAAAATGGGAGTGTAAGATCATAAGCCTGTGGGACTGGACTGGTAAACTGTCCTATCACAATCTACCTTGAAAGCAGATATTGTAGTAATTTGAACTGGCTGCAGCTTTATATTGCATTTTGCTACCCCCACAGCAGCATGTTGGTATGTTAGCTGCTTCATTGTAGAAGAACACAGAGGTCTGAAGAACAAAACATTGATCTTTTTCTCCCTTTAATGGCAAACATTTAACTCAAAAAGGTATCCTTTCTTTTATCTGGTTTGTTTTTTGTTTAGTTTTTTTTTTTTTATGATGACACAGTAGCCTTCTAGATAGTTGCTTTCTGTCTGGACTTTCTTGATAGTCTTTTATGAGGTATGAACATGCTATTTTAATACCCTTCCCCTCCCTTGAAGATTGAAGCTATTTTTGATCAAAGAAGATTTGAGGATTATTTGTAACATGTTAAAATTTGAATGTAGATAATTTTGCTAAATTGTTGTGTTTTCATCAGATATAAAAATAAAATAATAAAGGAAAAATCAAGTTCACTGTGTTAGAAAAGAATGGAGGGTTTATTGGGCTTTCCTTTTTGGCAAGGAGAGCAGGTTTTAAAAAGGAACACAACATAAAAAAATCATGTTCTAATTTATGTCAGAAAAATATTGTTAAAAGTTCTTTATTATTTAGTTATATCAGTTGTTGCAATAGTATTGTGGGATATTTTAAACATGAAATTGCTTTACAAATAGCTTTTTGTAGAGACTTGTGCTGTAATTGCAAGAACATGGGGCAGTTGTACTCATTATACTTCCAAATTTGTAAGCAAGTGAGATTATTTTTTTTTTTTTTTGCTGTTTTTCTGCACACATTGTGAAAATCTCCTGCATTATAACTTCTAATTGTTTACTGGTACTACACAGTTGAGAGAACTAAAAGTAATGATGTTCATCTACTACTGCCCGTATATTGGCAAGCACAGCTCTCTAGACCTGTGTCAAGAGGGAGCCCAACATAAGATCCGTGACCAGCTTAATGGTAAAGAGGAGCAGGCAGCGTTAGACACAGCTAGTACAACTCCCTTACTTGGTATTACATGTAAGAAAAATGGGGAGAAAAGGGCATGCAGTGTGTCTTGGTCCTTTGACTAATGAAGTTCCTTTGAGTCTTGCTGCAAACGCTTGCAGTTTGGTCAGCGGAGGTTTTACAGGTCTTATCTCCCTGTGCCAGCGTGTCTGAATGTGGGCCTGAAGCTGAAGTAAAAGTTCTATAGCAAGCTCAGATCTCCCAGGGAGCTAATTTGGGTCTGAATTCTCTGTCGCAAGGGATTATTATTGCTTAATCTGCTAATAATGTGGCAGTCTAATCAGGTTACTTTACTTTTGCATGCTGATGTTAAGGCTTGCTGCTTCTTCCATAGAAGAAAATAACAAAATTCCCACTGTGTTCTGAGAAAGGAAGTTTGGGTCTGCAGTCTGCTTGATGTGTCAGAAAAGACTTGCTGTTTTATCTTTCAGTATGAGAAAGAAATAAAGACTGTAACATATTGAGGACAGTGCTAGTAAGACATCATAAAAATCCAGCTGATTTGTTTGATTAGTAAGTTGTTTCTAAAAGTTTGTAACTCAGAATAGTTATTACTGGTAATTCAGTGACACAGTAATTTTCTAAACGTTCTTCAGACTGAACCTTGTACTGTTCAGCAATTACCATTCTGTTACATTCCCTCAAACAGTACACACCCCTGTCAGGTCAGTTGTAAGATAAATTTTTGATTTTTTAAAAAAAGTTATTTTACATAAGAAAAGGGATACCATCTTTATTTGTTCATTTCAGTAGCGGAAAAGTTCAGAGAAAAACTAATATTTTCCAGTAAATGTGATAATAGAAATTTCCCTTCAGTGTTTTCACCTGACATATGACATCATTTGAGTTATGAAAAGGATGAGTGAAACTGCCTGGAAACCAGAATTAAATCAGTTGATCAAATTCCATGATTTACATCTAAGATATTAAAAAAAAAAAAAAAAAAAACACCCAAAAACAAAGCAACCCCCACACAAATGGGTTTAATGAGTGTACGTAAGTTAAGTATACTTTAGACATTTTGCTTTTATTCCAGGGTGCTGGTAACAGTATAGTATAGTAACATTTTAAAATATGACACTGTTTAGAACTTGGAGTTTAAAATGGTCCCAGTAATGGCTGAGTCTATTATTCTGAATTCTGTTCTTCACTAGTAAATATGGTGGTTTATGTAGATTTTTAATGATACTTAGCACAAACAGTCCTATCACATAATAATGTATTACTGCACGGGGCTGTGTAGAAGGTTAGCTAGTAGGGGAACTAACTGAAAGAGCAGTTTAACCGAATTTGGTGTGGTATTTCCTAATTACTATTTGATGCTAACAAAGAACTTCAATACTGGACTAGATCCACATGGTGTGGGAATCTAAAATAGCATTTTACAAGTCAAATTGCTGAAGTTCAATATGGTAATGAAAATTAAAAAAAAAAAAAAAAAAAGAGCTTGTTCAGTAGTTTGTGTTTAGCCAAACTGTACTAGTGAGTAACTCTACTAGGTATCTCTATGCAGTCTTCACTCATATCTAGGCCTGGCTCAGGCTGAGTAGTTTGGTATCTGCCTTCTGTGCACATTTGGTTTGGGTCGAAGAGGGAGGCTTCTGTGCATGTTTTGGAGTGTGTTCTGGGAGTGCTGAGTGTGCAATGGCAGACTCTGCACAAACCAGCTGGGACCACGCTTTGAACGTTTGTAGCTGATGGTAGTGTCTGGTGAGGTAGGACTCCTCCTTGTATAGTTTGGTACTGACTCCTTTAGTACAGAGAACAAATTGTTAAACCTGACAGTCAGAGACCAGCTATGGATTTGTGATGTATCCTGAAGGACTCTCCTGCATTATTGATGCAGTTTGACCAATAATACATAGTCAGTTAGAAGACCAGTACTGGTAGAACCAAGCACCAGTCTGCTGAGCATGTCTCCCACGTTTTTCTCAAGCTCTGCAACTATTGCAGGTCTTGTACAGTGATGGGTGCTATGGATAACATTCTGCTTAATGGAAGGTTAACGAAAGGGAAATTAATACGATACTGTGCTAGGAATAAAAGTATCAAGCCCAGTTTATTCTGAAGTGTAGTAATGCAATGTTTAACGCATGACAGGACAGAATGATGCAATTACAGTTTGAATTGACTCATCTGAGAGCTCCAGCTAAATCATACTGCTGCCCTGGAAGTTACTACTATCTAAAATAATTAATACAGATATGACCTTTTAAAACATTTTAATAAATATTGATAGATGTTTTATGCCTTTTCAACTGAAAATATCTTTTGCTTATTACAGTTAGAGAAGGATTTCAGATCTACAGGCAAATACTGATGTAGTAAATACAGAGAGAAGATTGTTTCGTTTTAATGTATACCCTAAACTTATTACTAATTACTGGAAATGAGAAGCTGTGCTCTAATTTACATCAACAGAACAGAGAGAAAATAAGAGTTTGCAACGTGACTAAAAGTAGTCGTTGAAGTACCAGTTGCTGTGGCATATAGTTCCAAAACTCCATTAGGACTGCTTAAATGCTTCAGCTCAGGGTATTACTGCGTTCTGGGTTTACAGCCCAAAATATAAAACAGATAAAAAGAAGCCTGAGGATACATTAGTTTAGCCCAGATACACAGGATACAGTATTAGGATTTCTCTATTGTCTTAACAACTCTCTTTCCCTATTATACTGTTCTGTGTATAGCTCATGCACTTTTTTTTTTTTTTTTTTTTAAGAACTGGTATCAGTCACAACAAAGCCTGATACTAGTTTCACCGCATATCAGAAGGAAGGTTTATAGGACCCTGAACCCTTCTGCAACAGTAGTGAGCATGAAGCAGATCACAAGCCAGTAGGCTTTACAGTGCTTAAAAAATTTGGGCTGCCTGCCAGAGTTGGAGTTGCTGAGAAGAGACAGCAACAGGAGAGAGAAAGTGAAAAGGCAGTGACAGGAGTCCATGGAATGAATGAAGAGAGGTTACAATGGAGTTCAGTAAGCAACTGGAGTGAAGTTCAACTTCCAAATCCTTGGGAACTATTGAAAAAGTTAATTGTCCTGTTGGTCAGGAGGCTGGTGATAGTCCTTTCGGTGGCAGAGGTTTTAGTCCTGTTGTTGTGAAGTCTCATCTTGATAAGCTGTGGGCTGGGTTCTAGTGGCTTAACATCTTTCCTTCTGATCTGTCACTGAGGCAGCCGTGAGATGTTTGATCTCTCAATTATTGTGCTAGTAGTCCAGTAATAATACCTTGCAGTTCTCAGCTACGTGGGAGTTCATCAGAACGTGATACAACCTTCGTCCTATGGACCAAATGTTTCAGCAAGTCCATAAGCAAAAGCTGAAAGGTCTCATGTATCCCAGAGTAATTTCTGATTCTCATCAGTTAGCAGCTCTTGATTAGACTGCTTGTGTATTCCCCCTTTAGGGTTTTTGTGAAGCTTTACACATAATCTAAATCCCTTTTAAGGCTCTTAATTGTGCAGATGGCTTTGCACATACTGTTTTATCCCATGTGATTAGTGAAGAATTTCTCAAAAAACATTTCTCCCCAAAATCTTACACTTACCTTCAGCATGGCAGCTGCAAGCAAGTCTGTCTTTTTAAATGATTCATAAAGAAAAACACATATTCAAATGCAAGCATTTTTGTGTCTGTACATACATGTTTGAAACAGCAGGCTTTTTAAATGGGTTTGGTTACAGCTTTTCAGATGTTTCAGATATGCTTATTTATTTCCTATTTCTAAGCAACTATCTAAAGCATCTAAGCTCATAAGAGATGAGCATCTCTCCTTTGAAAATATGATTGTGATTATAAATTCCTTGATGAAGAATATAGGAAAATAAGTCACCCTTGCTTTTGAAAGCACTAGGTGCATCCTATATATCAAATAATTGCTGTATGACTTCCTGAAATGGTCTGAAAAACTTAGATCTACTTTGCTTAAAATATTCTTAATAAATTTAAGTACAGCTGCTAAGTCAAAAAGTAATAAATTGGGGTCCTAAATTTTATGTAAAGTGCATATCCCATTATGCCTGATAAGAAGAACCTTGTTATGTTGTCAGAATGTGAGCAATTAGCCTATTAGTCTTTAGGAAACAAAAATCAACCCCCCAAAAACCTTTAGCAAGTGAAAGAAATGTATTCTACATAAATATTTAAGACCAAACAGTGGACTTAATTCCTACAATTTGGATGTGGTTTAACATCCCTTTTTTCTCTCTTTCTCCTCTTGTCAAGACATTGAAATCAGCAGAAATTGGTAAACCAAAGCATATGTCTTCTAAATTATGTTTGTTCTGAATAATAGTGTATTTTTTTTTTTCCACAGATACTTTCAGTAGAACAAGTGTTGAGAAGCAGAAGTCTTTACTCTTGGTTGCCTAGTATCAAGGACTCATCAGGCCGTCTTCAGTCTCTTTCTTCAATATTTTTAGCAGAACAGGGGGAGAGCTTTCTTTAGTACTTGTCCATCTGTCTCAGCTGAACTTGAACTTACTGTTTTTCTCATATTACAAATGCCTAAGAACAGCAAGGTAGTGAAAAGAGAACTAGATGATGAGGTCATTGAGTCAGTTAAGGACCTTCTCTCTAATGAAGACTCTTCAGATGATGCCTTTAAGAAGAGTGAACTTATGGTTGATGATCAGGAAGAAAAAGATGTAGATGTTGAAGAAGGATCAGATGTAGAAGATGAAAGACCTGCTTGGAACAGCAAACTCCAGTATATTCTGGCACAAGTTGGATTTTCTGTGGGATTGGGGAATGTGTGGCGATTCCCATATCTGTGTCAGAAAAATGGTGGAGGTAAGTCTTGTGATAGTTAGTTGTAGCTAAATGATGAAGCTAACCTTTCAGGTCTCAAGGTTAGCAGAGGTATCCACAGTAAAACTTGCTCCATCATGTCAGGTTTTTCTTTTAACTTCTGCCAGAGCCTATGAGGAAAGCCCCATGTTCTCTCTAAATAGAGACACACATTTGTTAAAGTAAGTAGAAGATTCTTCTAAGATGCCATTTGAGAGGAGAAAGTTCTTGATATGACCTTAACAAGTGGTCAAACTAGTGGATAAGCAAAACACGTATTTATGGAGGGGTTGCATTATTTAGGACATGGCTATTGTGCTAAAGTATTTTTTGTCGTACTTGGACAACAAATCAAGGCATTAAATCTGCATCCACTTTAAAGATCAAAGCAGTATTCAGTCGAGTATTTAGCAGTACTAAGCTTTACATCTCTACTTTTTAATTGCTTTTAGCTCCTAGGCCATTTGATCACAGTTTGCTTTTACGAGAACAACAAAATACTGTAGGAGTGGAAAGGAATTTATTTTTTTTTTACTGATAATGAGTATTTTAAATCATTACATTAAGGGAATGCATCTGTTTTGTGCTTTTACGTATTTAACTGTTTTCCTAAATAACGAGTTATTTTTCACTTTGAACAATAACATCAAGCAGTTTGTTAGCTGTCCGTCTATGGTCTTGAAGTTAGTAGTATCATGGTTTAACCCCAGCCAGCAGCTAAGCACCACGCAGCTGCTTGCTTACTCACTGCCACCATGCTCCTAGTGGGATAGGGAAGAGAATCAGAACAATCTCAGCCCATGGGTTTCACAAGAAGAGTTTAACAATTGAAATAAAGTAAAAATAATAGTAACAACAACAATAATTGTAATGGAGGGAGGGAGAGAGAAGAATAAAACCCAAGGGAAACATAAAAAACCCACAAGTGATGCACAATACAGTTGCTCACCACCTGCTGACTGATGCCCAGCCAAGTCCCCGAGCAGCAGTCGGCAGACCCTGGCCAACTCCTCGCAGTGGATGTATGTTCAGCATGATGTTCTATGGTATGGAGATTCCCATTGGTTCAGGTCAGCTGTTGCTCCCTCCCCGACTCCTTGTGTACCTGCTCACTGGCCGAGCATGGGAAACTTGAAATGTCTTTGATTTAGAATAAATCAACTACTTAGCAACAACAAAAAACATCAATTGTGTTATCAGCATTATTCTCATACTAAATAACACAGCATTGTGCCAGCTGCTAGGAAGAAAATTAACTCTGTCCCAGCTGAAACCAGAATAACTGAAGTATGAGGCTGGAGGCCTTGTTTTTTATGTTCTACTGTACTACATTAATGTACATTCTATTGTAGCTAATTGCTGAAATCAAAACAAACGTCACTTTTTGTGATATAAAAAGTGAAACTGTACTACAAAATAGAAAATAAAGAACATTTTATTCACGCTGGATTGTAAAAGTTGAGTGACAACTGATCTAATTGAGGAGTATAGAAATAAGCCTAGAGTACATAGAAATATACCCAGAGTATGATCCTGGACTTTGTTTTCTCCCAGTCAGTTCAAGCAGTAAAAGTGAAGTTTATACTTCAAAATATTCCATCTTCAGGATAAAGTCTAAATTATTTTATATCTAATTATTGCAAGATTTTTTTCACTCTCATTTAACTTCCTTTTTATCTTCACTATTCCGAAGAGAAAGTCATTAAATGGTTGATTTAGTGATTTGTGTGGAATCTAAAATTTTCTTAATCTATGACTGATATTAACAGAAAACACATTATATGCCATTTCTCAAGAATTGTAGCTTTTCAGTGGATGGCAGTCTTATGTAGTCTACTAGACAGTATAGAATTGGTCACTTCTCACTACTAGTGGAAACAATTAATATGTTTTTTAATTAACAATTTTTAAACCAAACTGATGTATTGTTAAAGATTTTTTAAACTATTACAGTGTTTATATTCTGTATCATTTAATCCTAAAAATTGTGTTAAGGTGTAGTGTCAAGAATACCACATTACAGTGGTTTGTTTTGTATAGTTGTGTCCCTTTTGAAAGTCCGTGTTTAATGTTAAACAATTAGTCTGCATTTAGTTACTGATTTTGCAAGCCCATTGCATTCTCCTTTGAACCAACAGAAAAGATCCATTGGTATGCTCCTTAGGCTGTTAGTTTCATAGTCAGGGACTTTTCAAGTTACTCTGCCACTGAGTGTAAGTTTAATTCATATCAAATATAAATGTTTTAAATTCATAATTTCACAATTTTATAAAAAAAACCAAAACAAAACAGAACCAACCTTCAGGAATTATGGCACTTCATTAATCAAACTTGAAAAAATAAATATGGAGTCATTTCAGGTTGAAATCAAATGTTTTCCCTTGTGCTGTGATTGCAGGAACTTTGATGTATAACATGATCTGTGGAGACATAGTATTTTCTGCGCATGGCTGAGACAAGGATGTATTTGTCTTTTAACAATAATTTGGCACCATTTTAGTGAATTGCAACCTTTGGAACAACAAAGAAAAGCAACTGATCATAAGAGCTAAAGCTTTCTTGGTTTTCAAGTTAATGAGAATGCAAGATGGAGAAGGTGACACTAAGCATGGAAATGTGTAAAGTAAATTGGTGCTTGTATATATGTGCACAGATGGACAGATAATTGTCACAAGTGTGTAAAAGAATAGGGAGAGGGAGGGAGGAACAGACTCAAATGCATGGAAAAAAAAATCTACACTTTTTTATATGAGACTTCAGTTTTCAGCAACACTGCATTGATACTTGGATGTCTGTTGGTATCTTTCCAGTCTCTGTTTCTGGGTCTGGTCTGTACCACCAAAACAACTTCCTTAATTTTATTTCTTGTGATTCTTTAACAGTTTTTCCTCTTGCTTTAATTCATATAAACTCATAAATATTTCGAGTAATATCTGGCATTTTTTTTATGTTCAACTAAGTTACAGCACTAAGTTACAGCTAGACTGGATAGCTCTTTGCTGGCTTCCACACTTGGCTCTTTCCCAGAAAAAAAGTTTGTCGTGAGAGGTGAGAGAAGAGGCTAGTGTGCAGCTGGGACAAACTTTGATCCACAGTAGGGATGTAGCTGTAATGCAGGAAGTACCAAAAGGGGAAAAAAAGAGGCTGGGAGGAGACTGAGAACACTCCAGAGTGCTCATTTTCTTGACTTTGGATGAGAGGGAGGGCCCAGAGGAGTTTCACGCTCTGTGAATGAGAGGCTGAAGGTGCTCAGTAAGGTTTTTAGGAACTAACTAGATATCTCTGCCTCCTTCACGTCCGTCCTCACCACAGGTCCTCCTTACCTCTGGTAGGCAATGCCCAGTCCCCTCCTGGCATTTAAGGCACCTTTCCCACTCTTGCAGCCTAACAGATAAAAAAGCTGTTTCTTCCTTGATGCCTTGCAAAGGTGATTTGCATTGGTGCTGGGTACGCTCTAACTTAGCTTTAAAAGTTTGTTATATTTCTCATTTCACTATATGAAGGCAAACATGTTTGCCTGTTCAGATAGGCATAGTTCCTATATAACAGTTTCATAATTTATGTTAGTATGTAGTATGTTCAGAATTGCCTCTGCTTCCTATGATTGATGATGAGCCTTAAAATAAACAGCTCGGATCTACCCAGTCTTGCTGTGAGGCTAACAAATAGTGACAATAGACCTATATTTTCCTGCTGCTCATTGCTATTGTCTGGTGAATAGCTCGCACATCTTCACTTTTTTCAACAAAATTTAAAGTTCATTCTGTTTGGTTGTCATTTTTCTGTGGGGTGGGATTAGCAGAAGTAAAATGGTACTTTCACATATTAGAAGTAACAAAATCAAACTAAATTGGCTGTTCTGCTAAAATAAGTGATATTTGAGTGAGCATTATTATGAAGACAAATAAACATGAGGTGCTTCTAGTGTTGCAGGTGTTACTGAGAGTCTACAAAATACTACATGCAGATTTTTGTGTTGCATTTTCATGAGAATTAACTCAATTTTCCTGATTTTTTTTTTTTTTTTTTTTTAAGGTCAGTCTTTTTAATATCTCTGTGACGTAAAAAGTCCAAAGAGCTAGTAAACAATGACAAGCAGATAAAAGCTGTGAGCAACATCGGGAAATCTGTAGTAGATTATCTTGCCATTTTGTTTTAAAAAGATTGACATGGATAGAGTCATATCATGAGTTTTTACGGTTAAGTAGTCAGGATTTTCTACTTAAATACAAGAAGATTGAATAGTTAAGTTCTGTAGTCATATAAAAAGCACAGCAACTATTGCTAAGAACTGCTGAGGAAATATGTGAACTGTTAAAAGACTGAGTAGTCATTAGAAGCTACAGTCTCATTGTCTAATACAGGTGGAATGGGAGCAAAGCAAGTATTCCTTTGTATTCCAAGGTTGAGTATGTACTCAGTGGCTTCATTATTTAGCTTTTTGTCAGTAACTTACAATCAGTGCTTTAAACTCTATTATCAGTCTCAAAATTTAGTTGTACTTCAGTGTGCTGAAAATGTTATTTTTATTTTGCAAGTGTAATTCTTCATTAAACCTAATTGGCTAGGGGGATTTTCATCTTCTAAGCATAGTTTTTTAAATAGGCACACCTGAACATATTTAAACTGTGAAACACTAGTAGTGATGGGAAGACTATCCTATCAGTAGGATAGATTACAAACCTACAGATAAAACATAAAGCCTTCTATCAGGGTTTTCCTGATAAAAGCTGTTTGTATCCTGTAATGGTAAATAATTTAACTTATAGAAGCTTTGCAGACTGTAAGCCTATACTGTTTTGTTGCCTGCTTGTTGTAACTTTGAAAATTTTAACATTTGACAGAAAATAAGCTTATCTTCATCTGAACATCAGCTTCTTTCTAGCTTTCTGTTAGTAAGTTTCCAGTAAGCTGCAAGAATTGGGATGTCTCTTCAAGACAGTGGTAAAACTCACCTTCATTGGTTAAGAATTGAATCAGACAGTAGAAACGTAATTAAAAACTAGCACAACAGCAATTGATACATTTGGAAAGCTGTTATATTTTTCAGGTTGCATTGAGAATGGGTAGGAGAAGAAAAGTTCTTCTGTAGTATCAAGATGATAATGATTATATCATCTTGCATTACTGCTTCTGAAGTTATTTTCCAACTCTTTAATCACTGTGAATCATGTAATTTTTCGTTACCCCCCCCCAAGCATTTCTAAGAACTTGAATAAAAATTAGTGTTAATGTGCTACTTCCATCAATAATGTTGCCAAATGCAGTGCATATTGTAACCTCGAGAGAGACAATTTACCAGTTATCCCATTATGGTGCTTTGTTAAGTAAAAAAAATTAAGAAATCAGCACAGTGCTGTGCACAGTATTAACATTCACCAGTTTATGAAATCTTTTGTATCTTTGTCTTTCATTCTAATGAAGAAGGATGAGCTATTTTTTTTGATTTATTTTTTCCTTATGAAGTTGAGGTGATTTTTTTTTTTAATAAGCAAGTCAGTGTTGAAGGCTGAAATATGTAAATAAAAAGTGACTTGACGCTAGAACAGTTTTGAAAATCTAGAAGGGAGACCTGGGGGTCCTGAACTGCATGGAATTGTAATATTCAGAGGTCTGTTTAGCTGGTAGATGTAACAGACAATATAACTAGTTGTAGAATGCTGTTCAAGGCCAGCATGTAGTTTATTGTTCTAATTCAAATAAGTTATCATTCTCCAATATTGTAACGCCAAGGACCGTGTTTACATGCACTGGCAAATAAGAGACAGGCTGAGCTGTTTCCATAGCGATTCTGTTTGATGATGAAGTAAAGATGTCTTAATGGTACTTTGAAGTATGTGTAGCTTCAAGGGAAGGCTGAAACAAAATACTTTTCTGGAGATGCTGTGGTTTCATGTTGACTATAGGGCACAGAAGCCCTTTGCAGCTGTGATACACAGTTGTATAATCCAGCTATGTCCAAACTGCATCACACGGAAACTTACACATGCACTGTTTTCCATTATGCCCTTCTTTTGGGGAGAGGAACAAGATCAGAAGGGAGCTCAGCAGGTTTGAATGATCAGACCAGCACTTCAGGTGCTCTGCACAAGGCCTGCAGTATAGAGGTGAACTCTGCTGCCTACTCACGCTGAATTACAGGATTGTGTCGTGTATAATGTAATGTGGATTTAACACCACATTTATGTAACTCATGTAGTTGAATCTAACTGATAAATCTTGCAACTTAAATTGATACTGCACCATAAAACACGCACGTCAGCCCAGTCTTTAAACATGTGCTTAACTTTGCAGCCTTGTGATTAAGGTTGTGGACTGGGACACTGAAGAGCTGGGTTCAGTTCCTGCTCTAGTACAGTCATCCAGTGGGATACAGGGTAAGTCATTTAGGCCCCAATTTTTTTGAGCTGTTTAGGCTTCTCTCTGCTCAGTTACGCAACACCTTTTTAATGAAGACCTCAGGTATCATTTACAGAAGTGTTATAAGATTTAAAAAACTATGTACTGTTGGCTTTCAATCAATTGTATGACCAAATTTCTAAAGACAGTGATGCCAAAGGTTCTAATTTGCAATGTGAATTAACAGAATACTTCTGTCTCGCAGAAATTTTGAGATAATGTTCATGATAAATCAAGGATATTTAATGGTATTATTTTGTCTTATATATTCTTAAGACAGGTAGTTCCCTCATTTTGGAATGTGGTGGTTACTCTGTTCCTCGGTTTTCCTCACATTTATTCCCTTCTGTCTCTGTTGTCTCTCTTTTCATGGTAGAAAGTAAGTCCTTTGCTTTTTTTCTGTTATGTGCACGCGTACAATGTGAACCACAGGAGACACCAAAGAACTGAATGGGAATGTAGCTGCTACCTCAGTAGAAATAATACTTAAGTTGACACTGTGTAGTGTGCTGAAATGGGTAGACAGACCATGGTGTTTGGCTCTGGGAAGGGAGTATTGTAAATTCAAACCCAGTATATTGTTCAGAGCCTGGCATTGCTTTTAGCCAAATGCTGCTCAAACAGTGTCATTGCATATCATATTACCATATCATGAAAATAAAACACAAGGAGCTATTTCATTGCTGAGAATAGCCTGCAGACTGTGAGGTAAATAAGATCAATATTCTTTGTCAGTATTTTTTTTTTCAGGTTTTACATCCTCTGTGTTTTTTCCTACTGTTCTTAGACTCAAGACTGTACTTACTCCATGCTTAGGATCTTTGTAAGATCTTTATAATAGAAGGTAGTGTCCAAGTTGTGTATACTTCATGAAGAGCAAAATAGCAAGTGAACCTGAATAGGAGTGGGTGGTACCAGAAAATCTGAGGCCTTCTGCACAGGTTAGGAAAGTTTAACTTCACTAAAATAAACTGCATTCCATGAGATAAGCTGTCTACTTATACAAATGACAGTGTATTTTGATAGACTCCTAAAAAAGCCCTAGAAAGTTGATGTTGGATGAAGAAACTTAAAGTAGAACTTAGTTGGAGTTGAGGATAAATCCTAGATTGGTTTCTGAACTTTGCTTGGCTTCTTCCTTTCCATGGAGTTGAATAGACTTGATTATACAACTTAATAGCTCTGAGTGTAAGCTTCTGAAGTCGTTAAATCTTTGTTCTGTAGCTTGCTCCAACATGCTACAGGCTGTTTCTCTGAAGTGCTTTTCTTCAGCCTTAAAATGGTTGCAAATCAAAAGTCCTAAGCCCTTTGAGTTAGTTGGCCAGCACAGGACTCTATACTGCAGCACAAGACCCACGCATTTGAAAATCATGTCACATTGCTAATTGCTGATGTCTGAATGTTTTGTTAGTTCTAGTACTAAGTACTCCGCAATACTGAGGAAGTTAGGTGCTGAACTTGTCAGCGTGCTTAGGGTATGGATGTATTTGCTTACGATTAGTTTTAGTGAAATAAATGGGAGATACATCCTGAAGTTAGAATTGTGTATGACTGCTTCCTGAGAATAAGACCTTGAAAAAAGGAATTGTTTTTTACATATCTATCTATCTATAAAAGTGAAGTAACAGTTGCATTTTCTAGTAAGTCTTTAAGGAAAGTTTGTGAGTACTGCAAGATCTGGATCTATAATACTCCATTTCATTTCAACCTCATGTGTCTAGTCTGTGTCTGTAGCCTGGTAGAAATGGACTGATACTACAGTTTTCTTGCTTAGCTGGGTAGAATCGTCATTCTGTAAACTGTGAAATCACCTTTCTGAGTATCTGAGGTGTACTTGGATAAATCAACAGACAATCTCCTTAAACTACTTAAAACTGGATGAAAATCAGCATGTTTTATGCCTGGTGTTTTCTATATTTCCTTTATAAATTCAGCCTTCCTGCTCTGTTTTAAGTCAAGGTATAGAATTTTATAAGAAATGTTGATTTATCTCCTGATTACCTCACTATATTTCTAATAAGAGTGATCAAATGCCCAAAATTTCACACAAGCAAAAAATAGTTTACATAATAACTTGCTTCGGTAAGGTTTGCCTCAAAATGCTACAGTGCTTTAGAAATTCAATGTGTTTGGGTTTTTCATATCTTATGTATGGTCAGGATTCAGGTAAAATTATTCTTTGCATGTGATCAAAAAAGCTTTGCAGTGAATGACACTAATTGAAACTTGAAGCTATTACAAGTTTTCACGTTTTTTGTGTCGCATTCTTAGTCTTCTTCCACTTACTCTGACTTATGTTTTGTTCCTTTCATAGGTGCCTATCTTGTGCCATACTTAATCTTGCTACTGATAATAGGGATTCCACTCTTTTTCTTGGAGCTTGCTGTGGGGCAGAGGATTCGCCGAGGGAGTATTGGTGTGTGGAATTACATCAGCCCCAAACTTGGAGGAATTGGATTTGCAAGCTGTGTAGTAAGTTTTTAACATTGTGTGGTTTGCCTCCAGTCTGTATGATTTAGACTTTCTGTTTTGCTGCAGGGAAAGGCCACTGATTCATAGGTGGGCATTAAAGTAAGTTTACAATGCTTTGGAAGATATTAAAACTTAAATTAGTACATTAAAAATTGTTGATACAGATGTGTCTATAAAACTAGCCAGCTTGTATTTTGTGATTCTTTTGAAATTAGGAACTAGGGAACAGAGTAGTCTTCAGTAGAAAAAACACATGTAAAAGTGTAGTTATTACAAGATAAATGCAGAGAAACGTGAAAATTTAGAAAATGTCAGGTACTTTAATGGGGCAAGCCATTCAGTTATAATTCCAGCTTATTTTAGTTAAAATTATGTTCAGTGGCTTATGTACAAAAATATGCAGTTCAGTAGGCTTTCTTTTCCTTTTTGATTTACAAATGTAGTTAATGTAACTTTTTGGTCTGTCTTTTTTTTTTTTTTTCTTTTTTTGTTCTTTTTTGTGTTTTTTTTTTCTAATAGGTATGTTTCTTTGTGGCCCTGTACTACAATGTCATTATTGGATGGAGTCTGTTCTACTTTTCCCAGTCTTTTCAGCATCCATTACCATGGGATCAGTGTCCTTTAGTTAAAAATACATCTCATACTTGTAAGTCTATATTAATGTTCTTAAAATCATAAAAAATTAAGATTTTTTTTTTTAAAAGGGCAAAAAAAAATACAATTCAAAGACATGTTTGGGGGAAAAAGTGTTGTATGCAAAGCTGGTTTTCCATCTTTTATATTTCCATCTTTCCTTCACACTATAATATTTGGAATAAATACAACAAAGAAACTTAATACAAAATAAATGTACTTGGAAACGAACGTAACTGTCAACAGCATTTTAAAGAGTTTGTTGTAGAAAAAAATCTGATTTTTTCTCTGATGTTCAGTACCGCTCTTTATGCTTTCTTAGTGAAAAACACAGGTGGAAGAAGGATATTTCTACACTTAAATTAGTAGGATACTTCCTGGTGAATGTGAAATGTGTTGCATTACTAACAAAGCAGAAAATGGAAAACCAAACATCAATGAAATGCATGTGATAAAGGCATTGTTTGCTTTGTAAACCAATAGAAATAAGATAATCGGTCATTGGTTTGTTGCTATAATGAGATGGTCTTACCTGGATGTATTATACAACAGCATTAAAAGTTCCTTATCCCTTGGCTTTGGTTCTCTCATAATAGTTATACACTTCACGTTATCCTTGCTATTGAAATATTTATTTTTATTTCAGATCCTAAATTTTCTTTAACTACCTTTTGTGGTGGTTTTTTACCCCTTTAATAAACAACATAACCAAGGATGTTTGAAAGGTTGTACAGTGTTTTTATAGTGTCTATGCCAGAGTTGCTTGCTTCAGTTGTTTGAAATAACCAGTCTTTGTGAATGTTGGAGCACAGTCAAGCTGACTGTATTCCACAAGCTATTGTCCATTAATTGAGCCACAGTGGTTGTTTACACATTCTTATCCTGTCTAAATATTAAGATATAATGTGTCAGCTTAACTTCAGCAGAGGTCATCTGAACTAAGCTGAAACAAAGATAAGTGTTGTAACTGATAACATCCTATCATTTTTGACAGTTTATTTCAGTGAAGATCTGACACCTGTGTTATGTTTCTTAAAATCAGTATATTTTTCCTTTCTTTTCATTAATAACTCTGACTTGGGACCTAGTTTAGAGATGTGATTGGTTGTTAGATATAAGTAATTTATTAAAATGTTAAGTAAATATTTTCTTTGAAGGTTTTTTTTCTATGTGCTATATGTCTAGAGACACAATTTCTTAAAATCTTTGGCATTATGAGTAAAGCAGAATTGCGGTATCTAAAAATCGCTTCTGGAATACACAGCAATTTTTATTTAACATAGCTGTGTAGGAACCATTTTTTCTTATCACTTGAGTATAATCATGTTATTATTTTCCATTTATATTTATAATGGTAGTTACCTGCCAGTTGATTTGAGTGTAATATCAAAGCAGACATAATGGAGAATTTGTTTTCCATATTTTTTCAAAATTGTGGTCAGTTTCAGAGAGATACTTTTTATAGTATATAAGTCACAGTACCATATGTAGGTAATCTAATCTGATGTGTAATAAATGTAATGTATGTCTTTATCTAGGCCTGCCTTCTATGTAGTACTTCAGTGAAAAATAAATTCTGCTTAGTACTCATATTGACGGTATGCAGAGGGATACGTTATCGCAAAAGGTTTTTTTAAAAAGACATACCCAGAATCTTTCACTGATAAGTTACTTTTTCTGTTAGACAATGTCTTAAGACTCTGCCAGTTTGATTCCTCAGGAAATGGTGATGGCACAATTGAAACACTGGGAATTGGTAGAACATGGTTACGAAATGTTGGGAAAATACTTGAGTCCTGAACCCATTCTTTACTTGCTAACATCTCTTGACAGTTGTGGAGCCAGAGTGTGAAAAAAGTTCTGCAACCACTTATTACTGGTACAGAGAAGCGCTGAATATTTCCAGCTCTCTGTCAGAGAGCGGGGGTTTAAATTGGAAGATGACTATCTGCTTGCTGGCTGCCTGGGTCATGGTATGCCTAGCCATGATCAAAGGCATTCAGTCTTCAGGCAAAGTGAGTATACTGTTTACCTAAATGACGGTGTTTACTTTGAAACATTTTATGCCATTTTTGTTCATCACACCCTCTGTTTACTCACGAAATCTGTAGGAGCAGGTTAGCAGCTGTGACTCACCCTAGTATTTGTATAATCTCAAGTAGAGGAATGTTTGTAGTTAAGCTTTAAAATTGTAGTAATTTTAGTGGGAACTGTAGTAATTTAGCAGGAATTGAGAGCTGAAGAATCGTTTCTGTACTCATCAACATAGCTGTTGCAAGTAACCGCACCTCAGCTTTATTGTGCTGCATACATCTGTGTGTTTCTGAATATCTAAGGAATTAGGTTTCCATGCATACTCACAGTATGATAGAGATGCACCCAGTCCTCAAAATTTCTTACTATTTTTCTTTTCATTGTTACTTTCATTGATATGTATGCTTCTGTCATTAACACAGCTGCTTTTCAGGATTCTGAATTGTTTCTTTTGACTAATGACTAACCAACCCTTTACATCTGAGTACAGTCACCTTGTCTTCTTTCCTTTCCATGCAGCCAGCTGGATTGGTTAGTGAATGATTTGCCAGCTCTGTTGATCTCAGTGGGATTTTCAGATGAAAAATAATCTGTTCTAATAGCAAAATTCTTTGCTATTAACAAGTTTGGCACTGGGGTGGAAATTTCTGTGACTTCTTCAGTGTATTTCAGTTACATAAACAACTAGCAAGTTTAGTGAGAATAATTTTACTAAACTTTGAAGTACAGAATAGATTTGTTTTTCAGAGATGGAGAATGTAAGATGAGTTTATATTCATGCTGTGTATCTTTACCATACTATGTACTTAAATTAAAGGGCACTTGTAAAGTGAAGCATTTCTATAACAGTCTACTGCTATCCTCGTTGTCATCTCATTGAACTCATTTGAATTTCCCTGGAAGCCCAGCAGTTTATCAGTTAGTCAACACAAGGACGACTGTATTGTTTTCATACAGTACAGGATTTATTTTACAGTCATGTGATTGTGCTTTCTTCTGTAGAGACATGGGGAATGGGAAGTGTTCAGCATATTCCTTAGAGCATGTGATTATCAATTCAGTCATATATCCAAAAGGTACTGAGTAGTCAATGAAGCTATTGAAACTGAAGTCTGTGAATATTATGTGAAATTTCTTCTTAATGTTTTTCAGATCATGTATTTTAGTTCCCTTTTTCCTTATGTGGTACTTCTATGCTTTCTGATCAGAGGACTGCTCCTTAATGGGTCAGTGGATGGCATTCGTCACATGTTCACACCTAAGGTATGTCCTTAATATCTGTTTGCAGTGTGTTAAAGTTTGACCATTTATGAATGCTGTCATTTAAGCTTATTGTTTTCATAGAATATTTGGCCATATTTCTGTCTGGTTAAATTGCAAAATTGTTGTTGACCTCAGTGGCATGGTATCAAGCCCCAGGGTCCAAAATCTCTTAAGCGTTCCAGGGGTCTGTGTAGTTACCTCCCTTAGGTGAAAGGTTCCCAGAGTTAGATGCCTTTATAAAGCTAAGTAATTGAAGGTGCTGTTTAGAGGATTCAGGATGTTTACAGAGCTCCAAATACCGAAAAGAGAAGTGAATCTTAAATCTTGCCATACTTTAGGATTGAAATGCCTAGTTCTGACATGTCACAGTGAAATGCCTTTCCTTGAACGTTGTCATGGCTTACATAATTAACTCATCCCTTTTGGAAGAGGACAGATTTGTTCCTCCTTAGAAATAAATCAGTGATGTTTGCATAGCAGCCCGAAGTACAGGAGACCTGTCTTTAATACTGAAGTACTGTAAGTACTCCCCACTCAGCTTTCCTGACCATGTTTCTTATGGTTGTCATGCCCAGATAGCAGCAAGTGTAAGCTTACAATTTTTTTACTTTTTTTTTTTTTTTTTTTTGTTACTTACATACAACATGGTTACAGGGAATGCCTTAACAGAACTTTAGATTTTATAGCTACAGAGGTGAGGAGGGATATTATGAACCATTGTTCTATTTTATGATTGTTTAGCGTGGAGATCTAAATTCTGCCTACACCCATCTGAAATGCTTGTAACTTTATCTGTACAGTCGCAGCATGTTTGAGTAGTCAGAGCCATACTCAGGAATGTGTAATGCTGGGCTTTATATTATATTATGAAATGGACTTTCCAACAAGTCCATTTCAAAATACAGTTGAGCAGAAAAGGACTGATGTTTCAAAAATGAAAGCCAAATAAGGTGATTAAAATCAGTGCACATAGCGGCTAATGCCAGATGACAGGGTGTTGCCAATTGTTTTGATTCCAGGTGTTTTGATTCTGTGGAGAACTGTCATCCTATAAAAATGACCTTTGTTAGCTATCACATTGTTATTTCTTGCATTGTGATATGCAGTTGTGCTCCACTTCACTCACTTCCACCCCTTTAGAGAGCTGTGGTTCTGCAGGAACTTGCATGCTGCTCAGGCAGATTTGGGAAATCTGAGGAACAGAGCAACGTAAAGCTTACTGATGAAGAGAAACTCTGTGGCAGAGATGGAATCCCCTTGGAGTTATGATTTGGTTTCTCAACCACAGTGTTAATCCTTTCTTTAACTAGGAAAGTACCATGAGATTCCAAGGGAAAGTAAATGCCGAAACTCCCCTTGAATACAAATACCTCTTTGCTCTTCACTATTTCATTTTTCTTGAGTTAGTCCTAAGATAAGTTGCAGCTGATGCTTACTTTGTAGTTACATTAACTTAATTATACAATTGTTTCAAGTGTTCAGATAAACTATCTTGAAAGAAAAATGGTTTTTAATTTCTTCTGCTGGTTTCCAGTTCTGTGTTTTGAAGTTTAAGCTGTGGTTTAGATTTGAATTTAGGAAGCCTGTATGTCACAGACAGTATATATGAATATAAACCTGCAAAAGTATTTTCATTATAATCTCTGATTGTTTCTGTACTTGAGCACTAATTAGGGTTGTAGGTTTGTGTGAAACTACCGGAAGGAATTCAGACTCCCCCACCTGTTGTTAACACAGTGGAGTGAATGGAAACAGTTTATTTGGGCAGGCAGACTGTAAAAAGAATTGCTAAACTGATCTAGGTTGAAAATGATCCAGGTAGACAGACGTGAGAGGGGCGGGGGAGACATCTTCTCAGCCTTGATTAGTTGAGCAAGTGACCATGTTCTGACCACAGATGATCACACATTCCCAGTGAAGAGTTGTGTCAGCACAGCAGAGGAATGGCACACATTAGTGCTGCTAGGGGAGCATGTGGCTAATGAAGAAGGGGCATGTTTCTCTGTTTGGTGTGGCTGAGGAGCAAAGCAGAAATTCTAATCGATAACCTCAATGAAAAACCTGAAGAAAGGTATACGAAAAGCCCACTGAAGTCAGCTATTGCAATGAAACTAGGGCTGTATGAAGATTAAACGCAGAGTCCCCAGAATTTACAAGTTTATTTTGAGGTGCTAGGCAGCGTGTGTCTGAGAACGCACTGCCTTTGCTGATACCGAGTAACCTTTTGCAGGAAGGAGAAGTGTTCTGGTACTGGAACCATTTACAGCTTTGCTAAAATTAAGATTAATTCTCGAGCTCCCTCTAGTGGAAAAGATGTGGCATGGCTGTGTGGTGCGACCATCTCGAACTACGCGCAATAGCTTATTAGTACATTAGAATTTTTGTTATAGGTACAAGTCAGGAACAAGTGTTTTGTCATAAACATTTTTTTTTAAAAAATGTTGGTTTTTATCTACATATATAAGGAACAGAGAATGTATCTGGTACCTGTCTATAATAAATGTTATACCTTCATGGGCAACTGGAAAATTTTTTGTAACTTTATTGTAACTATAGTAGATTTTTTTTCCTCAAAGAAAGACAGTCAGTCTAATGATGCATCTATCTATGCTGATGCTTTTTAGTTTTACTGTTTTTGATAAGCCTAGGGTTTAGAAAAAATAAGTTTTAAAACTGCATGCACAAATGTAAGGTCTTTCACTGTTAAATGAATGAAGGCCCCGAATCAGCCTGGGAAAACCTGATGTTTAAATTTCACATGTACTTGCTTTTTATGATAGATTGTCTAGAAGAATCTGAAGTGGACAAATTATGATTCATAACTTTGTTAGAAAAAGATATTTATTGAAGTATGGTCATCTGAACGAGCAATAGAGTTCAATTTTTTGATAAAAGGCTTAGTTGTCCCTCAAACACATGACCCATTTAATTAGGGTAAATTCAAGGCATCTGGCTTAGGGGAGATTTGACTCATGGACTGCACAGACTGTAGTGGCCAGTGTTTATTTCATATGTTGTGCTTTGCTTTACATGTTTGCATGTAGAGGAATTCTGTATAAGCATATGTATTTATGTTCACTTTTTAAAAAGTAACAACAAACCAACTTTAAATGTACTTATTGCATTTGTAAGAGAGTTGATTGTTCCAAAACACATCTTAATTCTGCACTGAAAAAAACCCCCAAAAAACCAGTAAATATTGGGGGGAAAAAATAAAAGGGAAAAAAGATGGATGTTACCTTTTATTTCCCAGTATAACTAGCTGCTATTTCAATTATCATATAGTTCCAATAGTGTCTCATTGTTAGGAGCAGACTGTATAGGATGTTTTTCTTTAAGGATTATATCATCTAAAATAAGAAGAAATTCTTGCCCAGAAGTTTGCTCAACTTTAGGTGCCACATTCAGTTTGTATTTTCATGATGATAAAATGAATTTGTAATGGAGTAGTAGTATTTTATAATGTAGGTTGTCTTCCTGTTATTTTTTTTTTCTGTTGTCTTTACATATGATAGAAATGCATTTTATAGCTGACATATATTATGTCTAATTTCAAACAGCTTGAAATAATGCTGGAGCCCAAGGTCTGGAGAGAAGCTGCTACTCAGGTGTTCTTTGCCTTAGGGCTTGGATTTGGTGGAGTCATTGCCTTTTCAAGCTACAACAAGAGAGACAACAACTGCCATTTTGATGCTGTACTGGTGTCCTTCATCAATTTTTTCACTTCTGTGCTGGCAACTTTGGTGGTGTTTGCAGTTCTGGGCTTCAAAGCCAATATCATAAATGAAAAATGTGTTATCCAGTATGAATATCCATTTCTTTTTTAAATTATTTTTATTGCATATTTCATTTATGAATTAACAGATCATTGAGTTTGATTTCTCTGTTTTATTGTGTTTTACAGAAATTCAGAGAAGATTTTGAAACTTTTGAAAATAGGCAATCTGAGCCAGGATATGATCCCACATCATATCAATTTCTCAAGCATTACAGCAGAAGATTACAATTTAGTTTATGACATTATTCAGAAAGTTAAAGAAGAAGAGTTTGATTCTCTTGGTCTGAAATCTTGTCAAATTGAAGATGAACTTAACAAGGTGAGTGTAGTAAGTCCTAAATACAGAGATTATGAACAGATGCATAATTTTAAACCTGAAATACACTGTGAAGTGTACTTATGCAGAGCATCACTACGGTATACCTATGAGCAGCGCACCTGTAGATCCTTGTGAAAACCAGGGTTGCATTCGCTTACCTGAGACCTGAGGACTTTTGAGTCTGATGTCTTAATATAATTTTCACTGATCTCTAATTTGATCATGATATCACTGTCCTTAGGAGGTGATAAGTTTTCAAAGTTCTGGTCTTTTTAGAAAAGTTGAGCATGAGGATTTTTTCCAGTTCAATGTCTCAAACTATGATGTCTTCTAGTGTTGATACAATTATTAAATATAAATACTACTTCACTAGAAAGTCAAAAAGTTATTTTCTTATTAGATAATTGTTTAATGAATATAATCCTGTTTTGCAATCTTTACAGTAAGCCATATCTGTAAAAGAAAAGGTATTTTTCTATCTTTTTCAGAGGGACTTCCAGTTTTAAATGCTGATATCTGTATAGTTGCGGCTGCAGCTGAAGCTAAAATGTTGAATCAGTGACTTAGACATTAAAAATTCCAATTTTATCCCTGCCATTTAAATTTGAAACAAATAGGTATGAAAATGAAGTCCTTTATGCCCTTACTGGAGAAAAGAGAGTGTATTTTGTAGCAGCCCTGTAAAGAGTTCTCATGCGAAATTATCAAAGAAAGAGAGAAAGAAGTTTTGATTCAACACAAGAAGAAAATTTTTTACAATGAGAACAATGAGCCTTTGGAATAACCTCCCCAGGGAAGTGGTGGATTCCCCAACTTTGCACACTTTTAAGAGTTGGCTGGATAAGATACTGGGCCATCTTACCTAGACCGTGCTATTGCTGGGAAAGGTTGGGTCAGATGGTCCTTGATGTCCCTTCCAACCTGGTTTTCTATGATTCTGTTAAAGAAGTGTCTTGTTAATACCAATCAGCGTAAGAGATTCTTGGCCAAATCCAATGTTTCAGTATTAATAGTATTAAGTTTGCAGGTTTGGAAGGTAGCAGCTCCCTATTCTGCCTTCAAGATTTAATCAATGTCACTGAATGAACACAAAGTCGGACTGTCACACTACTACTAAAAAAAAAAAACCAAAAAAACCAACCAAAACAAAACCAAAAAACTGTCCATGAATAATAATGTGGATTTTTTTCTCCCTGACAGGCGGTTCAAGGAACTGGTTTAGCTTTTATTGCCTTTACAGAAGCAATGACCCACTTCCCTGCTTCTCCCTTCTGGTCAGTCATGTTCTTCCTCATGTTAGTAAATTTGGGCCTTGGAAGTATGTTTGGAACCATTGAAGGCATCATCACGCCCATTGTTGATACCTTCAAAGTCAGGAAAGAAATTCTTACTGGTGAGTTGCACAAACTTCCTTTTCTCACTACAGCAGTAAGCTAATTTTTTTTTCTTCCCTAAAAGTATGAAGTCTTGTTCTTTGACAAGGAAGTTTTCAGTGCTGACATTTTACAAAGCAGTAAATCACTCTAATCTGTACTTCCATGCGCAGGCAAATCAATACCTGCAATTAAAACCTTTTCCTGAATGTTAAAAGAGCAGGAACACCCTAGAACTTATATTTTAATGGAGGATTCTGTCACAAGTTTCTGTATGGTCAGTCCTGAGCTCTTACAGAAATGGCAAGTATTCTGGATCACACATCAGGGAAACAAAGGAAAAGGAAAGAATGAAAATACATTGCAAATTACTACAAATTATTCCCGAGTAGGCCATGTGAAATCTTAATTTATGAGAAAGTGTTTATTATGTTAAAAATCAGTACAGTTATTCTCTAGCAGAACATATTTTTCCCCTGTTGAATGTGGAAAGGGTCTTATAAGTCTAGTTGTTGGGTTGGCTTTTTTGTTATTATTTAAATGACCAAAGTTATGAGGTGTAGCCTGTTTGTGTAGCTCTGATAATATTGTGGCAATTTATCTTTTTGAGATAGAATGTCAACATAAGACGTGGAAATTGAGTTTCTGAAAATCTTCAGGACAGTGGCAAGGGACTTGAAGTGTATGCACAAATTCAGATTTTGTATCAATACCTGTGACAGGAGGGATAGAAAATAAAATATAATTGCTTTATCCTTACCTAACTATGAAGGACATAATAGTATGTTTTGTAAGAGTTAACTCTTGATGCAGCACTTCTCTGCTTCATTCCTGACTGCTTTTCTTACTAGTATTTAACAGAAAACATTTTTTTTTCTTTTGCTTTGCTAGATGCAAGGATAAAATTCTTCATAAAGATAAATCAACTGATTTTTCAGAAGTCCTAACCTATTAAGAACTTGTTTGGTGGTGTGTTGTTTTTTTCTATCAGCTTTTAAATCCTTAAAGTGTGATGCATAAAAACTAGCTGTTCTTTCTAAGTATATATGTAAATACTGTGATATACAGTAGTTACTGTGAAATAATGGAGCGTTTTACAGTAATTCCTTGTTACTGCATGTTGTGGTTTAGCCCTGGCTGGTAATGAAGTACCACGCAGCCGCTTGCTCATTCTCCCCTCACCCAGAGGGATGGGGAGGAGAGTTGGAAAGGAATGTAACTCTTGAGGGTTGACAAAAGAACAATTTAATAATAAAAATAGCATAAAAATGAAAGAGCAATAATAACAATGATGACAATAACAATTATAATGAGAAGGGGAAGGGAAAGAATAAAATCCAGAGGGAAAGGAAGAAACATGTGGTGCATAATGCAACTGCTGACTGATGCTCAGCTGGTCAGCAACGGTCTGCCTGCCCTGGCCAACCCCCAGGTATATACCAACCATGGTGTCCCATGGTGTGGAATATCTCTTTGGCCAGCTTAGGTCAGCTGACATGGCTGTGTCCTCTCCCAGTTTCTTGTGCCACTCCAGCCCTCTCACTGGCAGGGCCTGAGGAACTGAAAAGTCTCACAACACAGCACCATGCTAGCTCCTAAGAAGATAATTGACTCCATCCCAGCTGAAACCAGGACACTGCATTTGACAAAAAACTGCTTAAGATAAAGGAATATTCAAGAACTACCTTTCTCTTGTAATTTTTTTGAGTGGAATGTATGCATGCTTTTTGCTAGCTCAGTTGTATCCAAAGGGTTACAACTCGATGTGGTGTTTTTATAAATTATAAAATTGAAATCCCTGGGTTATACTTCATGCAGTATCAGTGGGACGTAACAAGGGTTATGTCTGCACTAGAATTTGTGCTTAAAACCTACAAATCTTCAATTTTTACAGAAGTGTGAGCACATTTGCAACTTTTTGCACTATGGTTCCAGTTCAGTCTGTCTCGAGTTCAGGGAAACAAATATGCTTAAATTAACATATGCTTAAATTTTGCATTCAAGTATTTCCAAATCTGTTTTTTCCAAACCTGTGTATGTTTTGAGTTACGATGTGTTTACCTACCAGATCCATAGTTTACAACTAAAGATGCATATTTTTTGGGTGTAATGGTGAGATACAATGGGAAAACATAAGAATAGCAAGGATTTCTAAATTTGCATGCACATGATTCTGGTGGTCTGATTCTTTTCTCAGGGTCAGTAATAAAATTCAGTGTGAAAAATGAGACTTGGGTCAAGGAGGTTTATCTATGTCTTCCTGTCTTGTGTTAGGAGTTTGCATTAATTTGTAGTGATCTCTAATTATATGAGTTTCTATTCTCTGAAAGTCATTATAACAATAGTTCCTACAAGGATGAAGAAAGTGATTGGTTTTCTACCGCAGTATTTAAAACAGTGTCATTGTTTACTTTCTGCTCCTATAATCAATACTAATTTATTTTCTGGGATTTATACAGTGGGTATATTCTGTATGGCTATTTTATATTTTGGCCTAAGTTCCCAGTGGGGCAGGATTTGGAGAAAGAGTTACTGGTGTCCAACCTCCAACTAATTTCACTATTTATTGAAATTTTGACTTCTTTTCTGTCTACTTAGGTTTTGAGTCCTAATCTTGATGAATTTAGTAGGGAAAAAATTACATTGAGATTCATTATGTGGGATCAGGTATTCAAGAAATATGTTTCAGGTTGTCCCTAAACAATAGAAGGGGAAGAAATGTTGTTGCTTCATGCACAATTACATTTAGATAGATCCTAGTGGAACTTCATGGCATGAATGTTCTTTTAGGGGAAGTCTGTTCAGCCTTTATATTTTTTGCAATCATAGTCTGAAACTTGGATTCTTTTAACTCTTAAACTCCAAAAAGTGATCTAATGACCAAGTGACATGTTGTATGATGTTCAGTTTAGAAGTTGTATTTATTTTAGCCTTATATTCACATTAAGTTAAATGTTTAATGAGAAATAGTCACTTGATTAATCTCTGCTGCTTAATCAGGACTGCTGTAATACGGCAATTCCAGTAATTCTAATTTCATAACTTTTCTGTTATGCAGGGAATAGGTAGGTTTCCTAACTCTTAAAATTGGGACCCCCTAAAAAGTAAAAGGTTACCAACTTTGATTATATGAAATAATGTGTTAAAAGTGTATCTGTGCTGTTTTGAACTCTCTTTATTTCCTATTTGTCTGTAGGATATGGTTGTAATTATAGCTGTTATTTTTGTCCTTTATTCCAGTCATCTGCTGTTTGGTAGCATTTTTTATTGGCTTGATCTTTGTGCAGCGGTCCGGAAATTATTTTGTGACAATGTTTGATGATTACTCAGCTACTCTGCCCCTGCTTATTGTGGTCATTTTGGAGAATATTGCAGTCACCCGGATTTATGGAATAGACAAGTAAGTGAAAGAAATGATCTCCCTGTCTGTAACAACAGTATTCATTACAATAATTACTACTATTTTAATTTTATTGTGTGAAGTATTTGTGATATACACATAAATACAGGTAAGTAGGAAGTGGGTCACCCTGGATGTGAATCCAGTCTGTTTATAAGAACAGGTTTGGGGCAAGATACACTGTATCAAGAGAGTGTAGTGAAACCCAAGGAGCCATGGCAACAGATCCAAAGAGAGGAGAATGCAGTAAAAGAGACAAAATTAAGAGAGTTAGAAATAAGACAGCAATGGAAAGATTTCAAGAAATAATAACAATGATCTAAGGAGCAGATGAGAATGAGTATTCTGAACAGTTCTGCAGTATTCCAGGCAGCCTGAGAAAGGAACAAAGCAAACTCTAATGGCAGTAACAGTAAGAAAATCTCAGTTTATGCATTAGATTTAGTTTGGGGTGTTTTAACAATTAATTGTCATTTGCATTAGTTATGAGAAAGGAAACAGAGGAAATGATAGCAAAAACCAGGGCCAGCACAGCTGACGGTGATGTTAAGTGACCTTCTGTCTGTGATGGCTGAAGAGAAAAGGCCATCAAGTCCCTCTAAAATTTTCTGTTGTTTGCTCCTGACTGAAATAACCAGAATATGTTCACTAAGCAAGATCAATGTGTGCCACACTTAAGGAATAGAAGAGTTTGTATAAAAAATAACTCAAGCTATCCACAGATAAACGAGAGTACGCTATACTATCATATTGAAGTAATTTAAACGTCTGTGATCCCTTTTCATGTACAAAGGGTGACATAGAATGGGTGGGTTTTCATTTGACTTTTCACTTGTTTGATCTGATTGATCAGCCGGTCCCTCACCATAATGAAATAAAACTATAATAAGAAAACTTCATTTTATGGTTTCCAGACATTGTTTCTGGTCTATGTGAGTAGTTCTGGTCTGCTTGTTCATTAAGGGAGAATTCCCACTTGGGCCGGCCACATCTGTAATCCTGTAATTGATGACATAGGCATGAAAACATGCTGTAGATGTTTTTACACATGTAAACAAAAGATGAAGGAGATGATTTGGTTATCAGGTTGGTAATGTTCTGTCAGGTAGAGTTCCAGTGTGACGTGAGGTAGGTAAGTTGCTGACTTTTGGCGTGTATGTGAAGAAAGTCAGTGTTTAGATGTAGCTAAAATGTAGTAATAATTCACTTCTGAATCAGAGTGCAGTTGATCCATGTTTTCAGAAGGGCTTCTGACAGGATATAGTGAAAAGTTAACGGCCAGATCTCTCATTCATAATGGCCACCTGAATGATAATATATGAAAATACTGAATGAAAATACTCCCTCTGGAGTATTCCTAATATTTCCTCTAATGTATATTTGTCCAGAATACCCTTCTTCAGGAGCCTAGTGTTCTTATTCGCAGAAACTACCAGAATCAACAACTTCAGATTGTCATTGGCTGCAATAGCACCAAGGGGTCCTCCTCGTAGATGAAGATGCATATGTATGTCTTCCTAGATGCACTGTCTTTGATCAGAAAAAAAAACCCAACATTGCATCCAAAGGGATTACAGCCAAAGGATAGAAAAAAAGACATCTGAATCCCTGTATGTAGCCAAGGAAGAAAATATGCTATGCTGGAGGCGGTGCTGAAGAGCTTGGCAGTTTTTAAAAGAGGATAAGTAGGATGGAGATGGTGAAAGACTTTGAACATAAATCTATTATCTTCATTTTAATTGGATGAATAAATGGAGAACCCAGGAAGAAAAAGCTATCTGTAGAGGGCACAATCCATTTGTAAATTCAGCTCTTTTTAACAATGTATTTTCACTGCAGTGTAAACAAGGGATAGAACAAGGCAAACTATGTAATTCAAAAAAATATTTGAGTGTTCATATGACAGTAGTTTCACATGTGTAACTGCTTTGAAAACGTATTTATTGCTATGAAGAGCTGTTTTGAGTTGCATATTCAAATGGGAGTTGGAACAGAAGAGAGTTAAAACAGAATCAGTGCTTGTGCCTGCTCCAAAATTCTAAAAATAGTCTCTCTTTTTCTACTGGCTGTGGAACCATATACTCATCTGTCAAGAGCACAAAAACAGGAGTTTTGTTTATATCATAACTTGCAATTTTGAGGCACAAGGAGGCACATTTAAAACTTCACAAAGTTTTATTTCAGCAACTTATATGATGCACACCACAGCTTATGCATAAAGTTGTTTTTTTAAACTGCAGCACGCATGTGGGTTCAAAGTTAATTTTGCAGAATCTGTAAGATGTGCTGGTTGTATGTGTCCTCAAAAGCAATGACGCGTGCCTTAGTAAACAACCCAATAGACGATATAAGATCATTAAAAAAAGAATCTTAAAAAAGAAAGGTGAGATTTAATATCTTTCCAGCACAGTCCAGCAAGTCGTTTACAAAGTCACCATGCTGTGTAGCTATTCCTTCTGTTCCTGTGTTCTGAGCTAGTAATACAATGTTTATCATCCCATCAAATGCACTTCTGTACATGCATTTTTTCAGTGTCTGCTCCCTCAAATTAGGTGCTATGAATCAATTATAGTACTTGAAATATCAATCTATGCACTAACAATATTTTTTTACTCCCTTCACAGATTTATGGAGGATCTGAAGGATATGCTTGGTTTTTCTCCAAGCCAGTATTATTACTACATGTGGAAGTATGTTTCACCTTTAGTATTGTTATGTTTGCTTGTAGCTAGCATTGTCCAAATGGGATTAAGTCCTCCTGGCTACAACGCTTGGATTGAAGATACGGTATGTATATAACAGATGCCATCACTATCATAATGATCATATCTGAAGTATTTCAGAAATACGTGAAAAGAAAAAATTTGCTATTAGAAATTCAAAATCAGTATAAAGAATGACATGGTGGTTTTATCTCAAGTAACACTAATGTGAACCCAACCATTTTTTAATTTTAGACTAGCTCTGCTTTAAAATATAACTGCTTGACACAAACCTTCAGGCTTTTTGTAACTTTGTCGATGTATGTTGAAGAAGTTCTTAAGGTTGGGAGATGTTGTTAACTTTCATTAAATCTTATTTTACTGCAGAATAGTTGGGTGATAATACTGAATAAATAATTTCAGATATCACATCAGTTTGTTACGTGGAATTAAATATTGCTATTTAGCTATGTCATAAATTTTCCCTTTAGGGACACATATCACGTTGTAGGTAACAGCTGCATTAAAACCTGTCTCTGGTAATAGTGTTTTGATTTGTAAAAGACCTTGTCTGTGTGAACAGCAGAGAGAGTGCTGCGTGTTGGCTCCAAAAAGAGATTCAGTCAAGGTAGCTTGTAAGAGTTCTGCTAGCTTGTAGGCTCATCAGCCCTCAGCTGTTTCTACAGGCTTGTCATACAAAATACAGGGAGAGTAAAATGTCAGAGAAATGGATCTCACCGATCCTTCTGGATGGACAGTTGTCTGAATTAAGCAGTGGGGGGAAATCACAGCAAAGACAGGTGAAGTGTAATTAGAAGAGGCTGGCTTTACTGTAGGTAGATTCCTGCCACTAACCAGACAACCACTACTACTTTCTCCGGATTCTCAGAAAAACACTCGTTATGTTTGATTCTTGCCCTCAAAAATTAGAAAGAGAAATACCTTGGAATGCCAAACTTACCATTCCTTTCCGTGTATAAAATCAGGCAAACTGAATCTGTTGGCCAGTGGTTCATGGTTGCAGTAGGGGTGTGGGGGCAGTCACTGTCCCAGTAAATGTGTTAATAGTTTACATGAAGTTTATACAAAGTGGAACAGTTCTACAGGGTGATCTGAGACAGCCCCTGTCTAGACCAGCTATTAGCCAACAGAACAAGGACTTACTTCCAGGCACAGTTCAGATACCACTGCATATTTGTCTGTTCTGAACATCCTTTAAAGGATCAGGAAACAACTATGGACAAATGTAGCAGAAAGCCTAACGTGAAAATCTTGATTTGTGTTCCACTAGAGTGCTCTGAGCATCTTGGAAACAGTGGAATAGTGTTTTGGTCCTACTCGGTGGTAAGATAGCAGTCCTACATCTTCATGACTGTTCGAATTTGAGATCTGTAGCGGTGCCTGCATTGTGGGTGCAAGGTGCCAAAAGATGAGTGTGTGTGTTTGAAAACTGCTGGCCTTGGCGTGGGCTGCAGCTTCGCTTTTTTTTAAGTAAAGATGTATTAATAATGTTTCTTTTTTCTCTTGGGTTGCTCAGGCTATGGAAGAGTTCCACAGCTATCCAACGTGGGGAATGATTGTCTGTATATCTCTGATGGTGTTGGCCGTACTGCCAGTCCCAATAGTCTTCATGGTGCGTCGTTGTAATCTTATCGATGACAGCTCTGGTAGTTTGGCATCTGTATCCTACAAAAGAGGTCGGATAATAAAGGAACCTGTTAATATGGAGGGAGATAATACAAGTCTGATTCATGGGAAGAGTCCAAGTGAAGTGCCGTCTCCAAATTTTGGCAAAAACATATATCGAAAACAGTCTGGATCACCAACTCTGGACACTGCTCCAAATGGACGTTATGGTATTGGGTATCTGATGGCAGATATGCCTGATATGCCAGAGTCTGATTTGTAACTGCAGAAAAAAAAATGCTATTTGTTTCTCCTCTCTCACTGATCATGGCTCTCCTACGAGAAGTGGTCAGCTCCACTTATGAGGGTGTGATCTCAGGTGCTCCATAGCAGCAGTCTTTAAAATGTGACTGTACGCACAGGTTGAGAAAATTCCCTTTGGATTAATTCTCTGGATTTTCATTTGCACTGAAGAGAACACACTGAAAATCAGTGGCAGCCTACATCTGCCAGTATAGCCAAGAATTTGATTATTTTTTTTTAAATTGATGTCTAAATTTAAAGCTTTCTGTCTCTGAAGCCCAGGTCTCATTCAAATGATAAAATATTTCTGATGTAAAATCACTGAAATTATTTTTTTTTTTCCCCTGCTTTCAGGTTAATTCCCTAGTATTAAAAGTGAGCTCAGAAGTAGTTCACCAAACCCATGTTTGTGTAAACACTTGTATATACCTTATGTAGATATGCTGTACCTATTTTGTTAGCACTGATAATTACTTAGGCTATTAGCCAACTGAGAAACAAACCTGCAAACTATTTTCTTATGTAATAGCTGTATAGAGCAATAGTATTAGAAAATCAAGGTGTAGACTTACAGGAAGGTGAGGAAAGATTCCCTGTTCACTGGGGACTGCATAAACTGTGGCTGTATATTTTATGTAAAATATTTGCTTTTTCAGTGTGAAAACAATGTTAGAGTGAGTCACTCCAAGAATCTTAAGGATTGTGCAGATTCTGCATTTTTTTCTATGCTGTGTGCCTAAAAAAGACCTTCTTGATATTTATTGTGGTTACCAGATTACATATATATTATATTTATATAATATACTTGTAATGTAAATATGTATATTATTCTGTATGTAATCATTTCAAAAGTTGAAGCAAGATGGCTTTTTTCATTAGTCTCCTTCAGTTTTGCTTCTGTTTTATGCAGATGATTTTTTTTCAGTCAGTAATTGTTAAGAGCTGTATGGCATCACATTTTAACCTATGAATAAAGAGATTGATAAGGTATGTATGTGATTTCTGAATACACTTATTATAACACAGCCTGCTTTTCCCTCAGCTGGACTATCTGAAACACTAACGTTTACTGGCTGAATGGCGATGCTAAAAGTACCTAAACCCAAAAAGTACTAAATCAGTCATCTTAATAAACTGTTGGACAAGGTCTTTTTTTGTGAATAAAGTAGTTGATGTAGCACTGTAATATCTGGCATGATACTCTGGAAGCTAGTACATGATTTATTCCTTACCTTGAAGAGCTTTAAAGTTAGGTGCAAATTCTGACCTCTACCTCTAATAAACGAAGGGCAGAACCTCGTTACGTTGTCCCAGCATCACACAAAGAACCAGATTAATTCATTTGAGGTAAATGCAGGTCTTGGAAGCTGTGTGCTTAAAGAGTACAGTTTTGAGTATGTCAGTGTGGAAAAGCTGTGGCAAATAAATGAAAAATAATAGAATCTTAAAACACCTTAGCAAAGGTAAACTGTTTTATAAAGTTTAATTTGATAAAATTCCTTAGGAATAACTCTTTTGTCTTTTGTAGGTAGATTCCTGCCTCTAACCAGACAACCACTACTACTTTCTCTGGATTCTCAGAAAAACACTCGTTATGTTTGATTCTTGCCCTCAAAAATTAGAGAGAGAAATACCTTGGAAACAAGAACCCCAGATAATCTTTCATTTCTAACCTGGGAGCTTTGAGGTAACTTCCAATTCTGAGAAAGTTGAACTAGTAGCATTAACTGAGAAGAAGCTGTATTTAATTATGAGGCTTATCTTAGATTTGTTAGAAGTGTGCACTTAAAATAGTAGTTTTCTAAAATGTATTTATTGCAACATATGGGAGAGAGCTGGCATAATATAAGCAGGTAGCTCGCTCATAACTGCTCAGTTGGCAATATTGGTATGTGTGGTGGATTGCCGTGAGAGGCACAGCAAGCATGTACAAAATATTCTTGCTGTGGCAGAACAGCAGATTTCCACCAATGTATCACATCAGGCTTCTGAAGTATGTGCCTTCTGTGCCCAGCCCAGAGTGCAGAAATCTGTTGTTACAGACTGCTTCTCTATAGTGGCACATGCTTTTAGTTATACAGACCCTGGTTTTAGATGTGAAGTGATGGCCAAGTGTCTGCTGCTATACAAGACGTGCAAAAAAGAATGTGAGCAAGATCTTACTGTTGAAGTGCAATAGCTACTTCTGTCTAACGTTATTTAAGCAGACTGCTGAATATTGTTCTGCTGGGGAACATGTCTCGTTTCTGCCCTTTCGCCTCCCCTTGACCACTGCTATTATTTAGATTTTCCACTCATTTAAACCACCACTGCCCCATCAGTTGCTTCCTAATAACTCCAATTAGCATGCCTCACCTCAGCTTCATGAAATTTTTCAGGCTGGAGAAAGCCCAGAATGTATGTCCTGCCTGCTGCTAGATGTTTGCTTCATAATTTGATCTTAACCATGATTGAACATCCTGAAGTGCAGAAGTTCCTTTAACCTGGTTTAGTCAGATGGACTAAAGATGAAAGCACTGCCTGTCCTGCCTGAAGAAGTGGGACTGGTCCAAAAAAATAGCTAGATGTGGAGTTTTAAAAACATTACTATAAAGAGTGAAATCCAAATCGTTGGGTATTAATGAAGGAACTGATGAAACAAAATATGACATTTTATATACAGTTGCTGTTAAACCCAAGGGAATTCACACTGCTTTCATACTTCAAGTTTGGGAGCAAGTTGCTACTTGTGGTCCTTATGGATAAAAAGAAGTAAGAGTAGAGGGCAGGAGAGAGAGGTTTCATATTATTTATCTACTTAAAAGCCAGAATGTGTGTCATGTCAGTCATAACTACAATTAATTTGCATTTTTTTTAAGAAAAAAATCATTGCAAAAGGCAGTCATGCTTAAAATTAAAGAAAATCCTATTTGTGTCTTACACAATCAGAAATAGCTTAAGAACAAAATCATCTATGTGGAAAGTGAAAATAGATTTCCAGTGTAATTTATTGCAGAAGGCCTAAGGTTTCTGAAACCAATATGCTTTGTGAGATCTGATTTTCCCAAAGAAAGATAACAGAATCAGTCAGCATCAGTATGGCACAAAGGCCATGTCATTACCTCCGTATTCATCCGTGGAGGTTCAATGAAGTGCAGGGCAGAGATTATACAGTCTTGATGCCTGGTTTTAGTCTTTTCTGATGTCTCAAAATTTAATCAATACTGTACATTGTCATGAAAGAAGAAAAAAGGAGGACAGAGGAAGAAAAGATACAAGAATGAAAGAGAAAAAAAAAAAAGTTGCTCAGCAGATACATCTTAGTTGATGAATCCTCAGGCTTGTGTAAGGTGAACAGTGATCTTACCACACTAGGGAGGAATCTGTTATATCTGTGATATCAACAGAGGAAAGAAGGATGTATTTGCAAGTGAGTTTTAGATACTCTAAAAATGCTGAACTGTATTGACCACCACAAAAGAGTAACACACACTGTTCAGCTGAGATGCAGTGTATGCAAAAAAATCTTCCTACTGCTACAATTGAGAAATTAGCAGAAATGTAGTTAGGCCAGTTTTAAAAAATGCAGGAAATTTAATATAAGCATTTAAGTGCCTAGTGAGATTCTGTAGTTTGAGAAAAAAAGAGGAAGAAATCGGAAATGCAAAATGTGATTTACTTCCTTTGCCACTGGATGGTGCTCATATTTCATGTGTGTTGGTAAAATGTCATGTTCAGGAGCTTTTCAAAGGGGAGAATGCAGTATTTTTACTCTCTGCCAAGACAAAGAACTCTTCAGAATGGTCATGATCTCACTAAGACTCAGAACTTTACCAGTTTTCTGTACCTTCAGCTGCTTTAATAGAATTTGGGGGGTTTATATCCAAGAAAGATGCAACAAATCCTTAGTGCTACTAAAAGCAACAACACGCTGTCACTATCCCAGTGCCAAATAGTACACTTTTGGGTCTCGAGAGCAAACGGCAGCTTCTTGATTGAATATTTTGAAACCAAACCATTGATTTCCTAACATGCCTTTTTTCAAATATCCTATTATTTGCAGTCTCATTTCTTAAATCAGTGAATTAATTAGTTGGCAAATTAATTAATAGAATAAAAGGATCTCAGACTATAGTATTACTACTAACATTAATAATACTATTAAGGACTTCAGTGCTTCTCACTACCATTGTCAGTAAATGCTGAAAGTTGCCGGTGAAGTATATGAGAGCTGAAGGAGCAGCAAGGAGCACAGGGAAGGGACAGCAGCCGAAGGAGTGACAAGCCTGCCACTTTTCTTCTGAGGAAAGCAAGTACTTTGATATCTAGCAGTGTTTTAAAAGTAGTACGGCTACTAAAACATGCCTTGGGTAGCTGTTTAACCCTTTAGGTTAAGAGGGTGTAAAGCATTTCTCACTAGCTGTGGCAGAACCACCATGTCTTTCATCTGTAGTATATTCATCATTACTTAGTACTAAATGAGTGGGAAATATTACCTAAGTCACTCTTGCCTCAAATCAGCATCAGTATGTGTCTTTGTTGTGGATTTCTTCCCAACAAAGTACACAGAATGGTAATGAGAGCTCCCGTGCTGTACTCTTTACGTTGGTCTGAAGGTAACAAATTTATTCAGTAAAAAAACAGATGTAGACATTCTTCCTTTTTATTCAGTCCCGTATCTTTTCTGCTTTTGAGATGTCCTCTGGATGTCTCATGTCCAATCCAAAGTCAGCTGGTGGAAAAAGAAAAAGAAGAATGTGTTTTCCATCCCTAGAAGTTCAAGGTAAGAGATACTCTCCTAAAAGAGATTTTCTTCAAAGCAAGTCTAATTGATTTTCAGATATTTGATTCAAGAAAAAAGGAAATCATGCAAAGGAGGAGTCAGGTTTGTAATTCAAAGAATAAGAAATTAAGAAAAAAATTACAAGAGTGTTGGAAGGAGGTGGAACTGAATTGGAGCTCATTAAAAGAAGGAAGAAGGAAGAAGATACTGAGGAAATAAGACTCAATGACAAAGTGTAAATTGAATAGGTAGTAGGTGACTGGAAAGAAAGAGAGGTATGCAGAAAGAAAAGGACTTAAGAAAGAAAACAGGTTTTGATGGCTCTGTGAAATATGGTGTAATCAAGCCTGTAGAAGAAATAGTCTACAATTAGATATAGCTGTTAAGAAGAGGTATGAATCCAAGGGTGGTTGAAGTTTTGTTAGCGTATGAGAAGAGGGAGAGAGGAGGAATGAATCAGGACAAGAGAATGCTGGGCTGGGAAGAAAGACTTGGGCTGTGTCAGAATCAATTTCCCTTTAAGTACTGAAGTGCCTTTGACATACTGAAAAGCTTGGTTATTTTCATAAAGCACTTTGAGGTGTTCTGGGGAAAGATGTTAATGAAATACAGCCTTCCAAAATTATTTTATTTTAGCTGTCTGATTGGAAGACAAAACTATCACAGCAAAATAGCAGGTAAATTGTGCCATGAATTTAAGGTTTAAGGAGAAAAATAATTACTTAAAAGCACAGAAAACTCTGTGTATGAGGATAGGAGGTGAAGAAAAAAGGAGTTTTGGACTAAAAGCTCTGAGATGGAGACCGCTGTGTTCCTGTGATTTAACATTGTAGTAGGTCTCCTGAGCATTTGCCTAGCGTCAAGGATATGAATAGTCCCAGTGATTACTCGCAGACTTGAAATTAGCCATAAACTCAAAGCACCTAAATGATACGCATTTTACTGCCTGGTCCCTGGAATGGAAACGAGATACCCAGCCTCCCATAGGCAATGCATCTGGACAGTGAAGGGTTCCAAAATTATAGATCTATAAATGGGCAGCATTTGGTGTGGGACTTAACTGTGACAGAACCCCTTGCTCTCAAAAAAGGAGAAACTGAGGCACTGGAGAAATGGCCAAATCAGACAGATGAGGCATTAGTGTCTTTGGGTCTTTATGGAAATTATGTTCAGCTCAGTCCAAGTATAAAATACTTTGAATAAAAAAAGTGTTTAATAACATGGATGTTGTTTTTAGTTGTTTTTTTCTGCTCTCCCTGGGCAGCAAAAAACATAAAAGACATAACCTTACCTAAATAAAAAATGACGTCTTCCAAAAATGTTGGAAGCAATATATGTACACCTTGCCTAAACCTGTACATATATGTATGCATATATATAAACATGATCTAGCTACAAATCAACTGGCTTCCTGAGAGAAAAGCAAAAGAGGGATGGAGAGTTGGCACTTAAGGATCTGTCTATGCTCCTCAAGAACATTTATTTTCAAATGAGTTTAAGATTATTCCATAAAAAGTCTTACAAGCAGCAAATGGCTAAAAGTAATTTCACTAGATAAAGAAAGAGCTTTTGATTTAGAGAAATAAGGGAGTTCTTGGGACACATTTTGAAATTTCATAAGAAACTGTAAAATCTTCCCTGGACCTCAGGTCCACTGGGGTCAGCTTAAGAAAGCTGCTGTAGACCTTGTAGATATCCCAGTGCAAGATCAGTCTCTTATACATTTTAATTCACACTTGTTATAAGCTTCCTTTTGATTTTGATTCCTCTCTGCTGCCCCAGAATTTGTCAGATGGTTCCCATTTTCACCACAGACTGCACAAACAGCTGTGTTGGCACCATGGATGTGGTGGTGTGGAGACAGGCAGGAAGGGCTGAGAGCAGAAATTGCTCAAATCTGCACTGCCACTGAAGAAACAAACATGGAATTTTGCTTTCAGCTTTAGAAATGTTCAGTTCTCTCTATGAAAACTGTTATGAACAACTAAACAATAGCAAAAATATCCACAGTCTCTTAAGGGTTTTACAAAATTTACTGTTGGCAGGTAGCTGAAAATTAGCCAACACATGGTGCACAGATATATGGCCATATAGTCATATAAAAAGCGCTGGTAACATTAAATCGTAAGTTTACCATGATCATTAAAAAACAACAGAAAGGACTGAATTGCAATTCTTAAACTTCTTTCTACAGCCTTTTCCCTCTGTTTTCAGGGATCACTTTTTCTAGTCATCCATATCTGTCTTTTTCCCATTACACAATCACCAACCTTCAGGACTCAGCAGTTTGGCGAAGTACCTGGAATTTGCAGAAGTAGCCTAACGGCATTTATCACACACAGACAAATTACATTCTATCTGCACTGGATTTTTTTAATTGCCTTTGCAGTTTGAACATAGAGAAGCTGAGTCTGTATTGCTATGCTGGGCAGAAAACACTTGTGCCAATACTGCACAGGTCAGGAGAAGTCTGGTCCAGACCACACCCCGACTATGTACACATGCTGCATCGCTCTGTGCTGGCTGAGTAAAGAAGCCAGAGATCTAATTAGCATTCTCTGAAACACTTCAAACCATTCTTAGGCAAAGCACCTGTTGTGGGATGTTGTGCTATCAAAAAGCAACTGAACAAATCTATTTGGTGAGGAGGAGGAAGAAGAGGGTGCTGTTTTCTTCCTCCTCTCGCCCCTGCCCACTTTGGTATTCATCAGACCTTCACAGACAGATCCAACTCATTAGCCCAGCAAAACACTTTGATTTTTATTCTAGTTCATTTTTTGTTAGATTGTGAATCAAACTGATGCATCACAGGACAAAATGTATACGCAAGCACAGATGTGGGAGGCAGGAGGCCACTGTACAGTTAGGAAAGGAATAGACAGTTGGAGTGGAATGGGGGATGAACCTCTCTCTTTTTTGGTAGTAATGAAATTATTACATCCACTCAATCATGTAACACTAGCCCAAGATGGAGACCTATGACTGGATAATCTGAATTTTGCCTAGTGGGAACAATTCTCACATCCACTGTATCATTAAAAAGCCTCTGTTATGTGTACATGGACTCCCACAATATTAGTAATTGAATTTGTAAAGCGCATTCTTATTAAAGCAGGTGAATAATCTTCCAGAACAAATTGTGAGGAAAACATTAGTGCCTTATCATATTTTTAATATGAATATAATAATTTGCCACTCCTTTAGTTTTTAACTCTGCTTGCTTGCTGCTGCTGAATAGACTCAGTAGGTTTCCCCGTCATCTTGTGTGCTTGAGTGTACTGTTGAACTCTCATCATCACAGTCGTAAAACTGAATGGCTAGTTTTATTTTACAGAATATCATCACTTATCTATGGGAACCCATCTCTTCAAAGACAATGCAAATGTGTCTAAATCAGTCAGATCTGAGATTCAACTTCTAGCACATTTACAGACACTTATGAAGTTTTGAGTGCTGCCCAGGCAAAATACTTCAGAAACTCAGCATGTGGTGTAACAGATTTTAAGGCTGTGCCTAGAACTGAAGAAAAATGCATAATGAAAATGTAACACTTCAGTGTCCTTGTTGGCTCTATGCATAACTATTTCTATACCATACAACATATAGAAGATCTCACTTGAAGACACAACGTCAGGAATAAAACCAGAAGCATTTACAGCTATGTTAGACAGTTGAGTTTCTTCAGATGGAAGATTTGAAGAAAAATGGCAATGGGTATCACATTGCTCTTAGAGGCGTAAGCATACTCTATTTCAGCAGCTTCAGAAGCAGATATTGGGCATAACCAACCCTTTTATCACTGTAGAGTGGATCAGCTCCTCAGGACTATGTTATCTGTGGAAAGTATGCAAATAGCTAGAAATTCACTGAGCTCACGATATGGTGATCACTTCTGACAAGAAGACATCCCATACTAGTGAAATTAAAAAGTACTTAGGTAAACACTCAGGTGACTGGACAATGTCAACTAAAAGGGGATCTATGGAATAAATCTGTGGAAAAGAAAATGCAGAGGAAAACATTATATTCAAATGTTAATATCTCAGTGATAGAGACCTGAAAATAATTTGCTTTAATTTGATTAATAAAGAAAATTCCAATGTTTCTAACTTTTGTGAGCATCAGGAATGAAGGGTATTTTATGAGTATTGGTTGCTTGGAATAAGGAAACAGCAACAGAGAGGGCAAAAATTGTCTTTGTGCTCTGCCTTTGTACACCCTTACATGTACTATGTGCATGATGCACAGTGCATGCTTCTGGACCCTCCTTCATCAAAATGCAGCCTCACAGGGGATGAACACATTCAGGCAGCTGTTTATTCATTCTAGTAGCACATCCCAGGAGCCTGACTGGGGTATAAATTCCACTGTGGAAAGCAGTATAAAGCCAGAAATACCCACCACCACCACCACCACACACATGCACAAAAAAGGTCAGTCAGTCCCTTCTCTCAAACAGTCTACTCTACTAATGAAAGATTGATTGTAGCTTACAGTTCGCAATGTGGCCTGGCAGACACTGGCATAGGTAAACCGATACAGTGGGAGATACCTGCTGTTTCCTCAAGATAATGTTTTACTAAGCAAGGAGAAACGAGTGCTTAGCTTTAGTGAGACTTGGTTGTAATTCTTTAATGCAAATAGAACAAAAGCCAAGGAAACCTCACTCAGTCTCAGAGCTTTTGAACATTCTTACTATTGCCTCTTATGGCAGAAGCAACTTGTGGGGTAGCATCACTCTGCCCCCCAGCCTGCATCTCCCTAAACCCAGAAGGTTTAGGACAATTGTTGAAAAAGGGAGAGAAATGCAACAGCAACAAAATGAGATACTAAATGGGGTGCTCAGTTATATTCCTCTCTGTTTTCCTTTTTTAACAGAAAGGTACAGGAGTAAACTCCAAAATTGAGAAATTAAGTCCTCTATTCAGTTTTTTATTGCTTGTATGATGTTAAGAAGGTGAGTCAAGTGGTGCATAACAAACCAAATGAATTAACCCCTCATTTTGTTAACTGCAGGTCATAAGGGGAAAATGTGGTATTTCATGCTCTGTATATGCTGCAATGAGGAAAGTCTTGAAACCTTGACAGGAGATTTAAGCTTTAAACTTCTGTTTACTTTAATGGGTGTCGTGCAGCTTAACCCTGTGAAAGTGTGTCCCTATGCAACCATTAAGGATGAAGATTTTCATTTCTGAATCTTTCATGTACTATGCATCCTGGCTTGTATGTCACATATTTGAGCCAAACTGTGCGGTATGTGCCAGTATCTTTTTCATTTTCAGTGCTCTGGCCCCTAATTTAGGTTGACAGTCTAGTCTTGAACTAATATAGCTGCATCACTGACAGCATTAGAAAGAATTCATCCGTGCTGGCAAGTGCTTCCTTTCCACATGGAGGAGTCAGTTCTACTCATTTATAGGCACTATTAAGATTAAATTATTCTATTTGTAAAAAAAAACAAACCCAAACCCAACAAACTTTTGCCAAGACTATGTGTGATGCAGGAGGAAAGAAGAGCATAACTTCTAGGTGGCTGTATACATGGTATTTCCCCACCTTTAACTTTTCATCTCTATCTTTTTTTTTTTTTAAAAAAAAAAGGAATAAATACATGTTTGGGAATTTATTCCAACGAGGCCAGATTTGTTACCAAAGCTGTGAGATCATTGTCATATTTGTTATGAGGAATGCTTGGTAATATTGTAAAAACCTCCAAACCAGCATGGGTGAGGATTCTGCTGGTGCGGATAGAGCTGCGTGTATCCACAAGCTGCACCTCCTTCCCAGCAGGTATGCTAGCCCTGGAAAGGGTCAGGTACCAGGCTATAGGAGCAAGGACACTGGCAGCATTGGGAATGAAGGATGAAGGGTTGTGAGAGTTGCTGGAAACAACACTGCAGTGCAAAGGGGGTTGCACAACCCACACAGGACTTCCCTGTTTGCTGGAGTTGTGACAACATTGACTCTCCAGCAGTTTAAGCCTAGAAGAATGTAAGAACAGATTAATTTATTTCCCTTCCAGAACCAACTTTTGTTGGTTTCTTTTTTCTCATTTTTTACTTTAAATCTGTACTTGCACAAAGTTCCCATGAAATAAGATGTGTGATCTCCATTTTACAGGGAAGACAAAGACAGGAAAGATCACAAATGAAGCTTGTGACAGATCTAGATACAAAGATCAGATCACACTCATTGTAAAGGAGGGGAAGAAGCCAACACCTAGGTGCCTTATGAAGTCAAAGAAAGAAATGTGTCCTTAATTTAAAATGTATTTTGCTGGAATTAGGAGATGCTGGATACTGGTGCAATTACACATGGCTAATGCAGCGCTGGCTAGCACCATAGCCTTTGGCCAATGTGTCTACCTTTGGTTTTTCTTCTGTGCTAGTTTTATAGCTTTTTTTTTTTTTTTTTTTTAACTAATACCAAAAGCAGTCATCTAGCTCCCATTCAGGTTACCTACTTTAACTGAGGATTTTAAATATCCTTTTTTCCCATTGCTTTTGCTTTTAAGTGTCATGGTGTAACCCTGGCTGGCAACCAAGCCCCACACAGCCGTTCACTCACTCCCACCACAGTGGGATGGGGAGAGGAGCGGAAGAGTAGAAGTGAGAAAACTCGTGGGTTGAGAAAAAGAGAGTTTAATAGGTAAAGCAAAAGCTGCACGTGCAAGCAAAGCAAAACAAGGAATTCATTCAGCACTTCCCATGGGCAGGCAGGTGCTCAGCCATCCCCAGGGAAGCCGGGCTCCAGCACACGTAATGGTTACTTGGGAAGACAAACACCATAATGCCAAATGTCCCCATTTTCCTTCTTCCCTAGTTTACATACTCAGCATGACGTCATATGGTGTGGAATATCCCTTTGGCCAGTTCACGTCACCTTCCCTGGCTGTGCCCCCTCCCAGTTTCCCGTGCCCCTCCAGCCCTCTCACTGGCAGGGCCCGAGGAACTGAAAAGTCCTTGACTTGGTATAAACATCACCCAGCAGCAACCAAACCCATCTGTGTGCCATCAACACTGTTCTCACACCAAATCCCAAACACAACACGGCACCAGCTACTAGGAAGAAAATTAACTCTCTCCTGGCTGAAACCAGGACATCAAGTTGGAAAAATATTTATTGAGGATTTTTTCTTGAAAAGTAGAAAATTCAAATGCCATGTTGATACTTTCCAATGGTGTGTAGTTACATGTAGTACCTGACTCTCCTTTGGGAGAATGAGATTGTGTGGCAGCAGAAGCTGTACGGAAAATGTACATGTGGAGCTGTGACATAAGGTGAATGAATGTCCAAACAGCTGAGCACAAAGAATGTAATGACAGGCATAAAATACAAGTTTGAAGCCTGTTTTACATATGCAACAAGTATCTATAAACATGAACAGGAGAGAATTTCTCAAAGTTCAAGTACAGAATTACTCATCAGGGAATACCAACTCTAACTCATCTCTCTTCATATCTGTTATTTTCTCCATAAAGTATGAATATGTCATAACCTGTATCTTAACATTACCATAACAATAAATTTTTCACTGATACATTAAAGACAGTCAAAACAGGATAGTGACTATTCTTTTTCTTGTTAACAGAAGTTATCTATTTTAAGTATTACGTTTCTTCTCCAGGAGGCATATGGGAGTCTAGCTGCACTCGAGTGAAGGAAAATTATATTTGATCAGTAGTGATAAAGTGCTAGGTCTCTTACAGTCAGTATTAGACTCAAGCAGCTCTGTAAGCAGCAGAGATCCCCCCAAAATTTCCTCTTCACAGAAAACATTAATCACTAACTAATTTAGCCAAAGCGTAGACTTTTCAGTAGCCTGGGATCTCAGGTAATGCTCAGATTGCTTGTATCTTAAACCAGATATACTGGGGTCACTTGGAGACATAAATATATGCTCTTTCCTACCCTGAAGGAAATTGGCTTTGCACTTTTGTAATTAGGTGTATAATTCATTTAAGTTTTTGGGTTTTTTTTTATTAGGCTGTGGCTGGTCAGGACAGAAATCCTCTTTGTAAGGGCAGGAGTCATTGATGTACTGTTCCAGTTTTCTACCAATATTAGTACACTGGGACTGGAATAGTACAACCATGAATTTGATTGCTGTAATAATAATGAATAATGAAATTATGCCCCTTCACAGGCAGAAGGAAATTCAGGTAAATTTTAAGATTTCAATCAAAATTTTGCTCACAAAATAGCAAAATACCAGCTGAGATAAACAGGTTTCTTAACAAAAGTACGTTTCCATTTCTTATGAGAGTCCTTCATTGTATACTGTTAAACTGCTTCTGGTCTGAAGATTTTGCCGATAAGAGCACTGATTCCAATCTGTGCAACGCATCTGGTGGAGCATGCATAGCTCTTGGGAAATAGATTAATGGAGACAGAAATACGGATAGGTACAGAGACAGAGAGATCAGTCAACCCCCATGAAAACCATTCCTCTCAATGACAGAAATGCCTCAGATTTTCTATGACGCTAATGCCTCAGAGTTTCTATGACACTGATCTGTTTTCTCCATTATGGTAGTATAGAACACTATATCCTGGGCAGACTGTCTACCTATTTCATTCTCTCAAGAGTAGTCATAAGTGTGCATCCAGCCCATTCAATACAGTGTGGTGCATAATATTTCAGTTTTATGGAAACAGGCTTAAGGTAATCAAGTATAAAGTGGGTTAGGCAGAATGATGCATAATGCTGCCCCATACAGAATGGGAACTTGAAAAAGCAACCATCAGGGACATTAGCTGGAGCTCTTCTCAAGCGGTTTAGCACCATAATTTGGCGCTCTTACTCTAGGTTTGATTCAGTCAGCATCCTGTAGAGTGAGGCGAATGCAGGCAAGGCTGCTTTCATTCAGAGGACTAGAGAACAAAAAGAAAGGTTTATATGCAGGTTTCGAGGAGGGTTTGGGATTTTGTAATCATTTTGCAAACATGACAAGTTGAAGTTGGTTGCTTGGAAATTCTTTGTAGAAGAAAGATGCTTGTTTGGTATCAAAACTTTCTTGAAAATATCCAAAATTTTTCCAGCTATCTGACAAAAAGCATTCAGAGAAGCAGAGTGAGAAGACAACATTTTGCAGCCTTGTACTAAGGCCTGATTTTATTTGTAATGGGAGGAGATATTTCTCCTTTTAGAAAAACTTTACCATGTGTAGACTTTTGGCTTTTATCTTTGGTGAAATAGTACTGCTGCAGTTAATGTACATGCAGATGTTGAGACCTCAGTTCGAGTAGATCTTTGTAGACAGCTGAAGGCCATAGCAGGCCTGATTTTGTTATTAGGACCGAGTACTCAGCTCCTCAAAAAATCAAAGCAATTGTTTTTTCCACGGTATTGTAGCTAACAGTCACATTTAAACTCTGGCAGGTTATACAGTCATTAAAATGAGACTATTTTTGGCAGCTGGGATATTTTGATGCTCAGGGGAACGAGGTGTTTTGTTGATAGTTTTCCTCAACCCACTACAGAAACTGCCGGTGATGGGTAGGTCAGCCAATCGGAGACATTTGCCAGAGCTGTGGATTTCATGATGCTCAATTTCATTTGAAATGTCCTTGTAAAGTGTGTTTGTTCTTCAGAATGATTTCATTCTAACTGATAGGCTTGGACTTCAAATAAAAGTATCAGTGTATTAGTAATATCCCTGCAGATAACTTGTCAAATGACCACCCACACAAAGTAGCAGGAGTCAGATGTCATGGCTCAAATTCATCGTGAACCACAGAAGATATTGTAGGTTGCCATTGTGTTGCCTGGGCATTTTAACATGTTTTTTTTTAATCAGACTCCTGAGCTTTAGAAAGATACAACTCATGGACACAAGAAGACACAGTACAGTATAGTCATGTTGCTGCTGAAAATGTACAGTAGTGCTAGCCAAATTGGCTAAGCAGAAAAAAAATTATATGTAGTGCTGTGAAGTGTCATTCTGCTTAGTAACAAGGGACTAGAGAAATCCCTCAAAATGCAGAAAAAGATAGTTATGAACAGAGCTTCAATTTCTTTTTTCCATATACAGAAAATTAATCTAATGAAGATTTGAAGGGAGACATATTTCTAAAGGTGAACAACACACTCTCCTTAAGAACTTTACAGCTATTTATTTCAATTCACAAACATAAAGCAGAAAGGGATTTCATTCTCTCTGCTGCTTCAAAGAAGTGCATCTTACTATTTAGTCACATTTTGCTGTAAGCAAAACTCAATTTTCCTAAATTGATGGATGGTCTGTTTTGCAACTTTTCTAGGGAAACAGCTTTTTGGTTTTGTGGAGGGAGATGAATCATTTGATACAAAAATGGTCTGTTTTCATACTTGAAAGTAGCTTTTACCCTCATGCACAGCAGGAGCCAAATAATGAATAATTTGAAGCAAACCAATTCACTGCTTCATATTTTCATAAAACCATCCAGTGAGAACCCTAGTATATCTTTTAAAATTTCTTACGTAGTGGTATGTTCCTGCAGTGACTCGCACATATCCAAGACCCAACAATCAGGGTAAACACATACTTAAGAGACTTCTGATTTTTTTGGATGGGGAAAAGATATTGGAAATCAGCTGATATATAATATGAATGCTAAATAATTTGATGATGATGTGGGATTCTTTTTGGCGAATGTGCTTTACAGGGTAAACATTGTCTAGAAGTGGGCTGTAATATATATTGGAACGTGTCAGTAGCTGCTGCTCTGCCTATTGCACAAGAAAAACATCAGCTCTGCTTGTTTGAAGTAATCCCTGTATTCTAAGGGATGTGGGGATGGGGGCTTGGTGCCAGGTTAGTTAAGAGGCAGAACTGGTGGGTGGGACAAGAAGAGGGAGAATCAAGGTAGTTATCATAAAATAACACCAGACTCCTGTATTTGAGTTTACATTGCTGCAGTTTAACACAATGCCTTTTCCCTGCAGCCAAGAAGAAAATGAAAAAAAGGGTTAAGGTTGCTGCACCCATGCATCTTAGCTTAGTAGAGCAAGACATCCTGATCAGCATCCAGCTCTGCCTATTCTTAAAAGACCATCCAAAATCCATTTAACAAAGGCTCTAGGAACATTTGAGCTGTCATCCTCTACTCTGAGAAAAGAGAACAGTTCCAGGAAACCTGTATTCCAGCATGGAGGTGAAAAATGAGCCACCTGTAAATGCCATCCAGAAAAGGAGAGATAACAGTTGGCTAGACCAGGTATGCTGCTAACACCTGTGGGAAGACTGAGAAGGCAGGAATCGAACCAGAGCTGTTTGAAAATGGACTTGATGGCAACTTAACTCGCAATATACATGACTCCCAAATCTGAACAGCCCTCATATGAGCTGGGAAAAACTCTCATTTCTATTTGCCAGACTAGGGACTGCACAGCAAAAGGTTGGAAGAAAGATTCAGTAAAGCCTCAGACACTGCTTTTCCACAAAATACAGTGTCCTTAAAAGAAAGGGGAACTGTACTGATCAGCTTGGTTGGCCCTGTGACAGACTAGTGGTGTGCAGCTCTTGTGTGCACAGGTGCTCTGTGAAACATTTAGCCTTCCTCTGGCAGCTTTTCTTGCTATTCCTGCTGTGCAAAGGCAAGCTTTGAGGAAAGCAGAACAAAACTGTTGGCACTAAAGCCTGCATTTAAAATGAAACATAGTAAGAACCACGTGATAGCGTATGGAACAATGGCTAATCAATCATTAATCACTCTTATTTTCTGGAGCAGAGAATTATTGTTAATGTAATAAGAACGTATGATTACTCTGATGGAAGACAGACTGGAAAGCAAAAAACTATTTGAACGTGCCAGCCACAACAGCCTATTAGGGTTATTACTTAATTGTAAATTTGCTTCAGGTTGAATGGTAGACACCTTATTTTTGCTGTTTTTTGCTGCTGCTGCTGTCAGCAACTGCATAAAAGTCAGCTTCTTGTTGTCTAAAATGTCAGGGCGAAATACTGTGCTAATTATTCAGAGCTGGACACATTTATGAGCAATTTCTTATGTAGCTACTGAAAACATTCTGTAAATGTATCCAAAAATCAGTGAAAGTTTCAGCCTGAAAGGAGGTAAGTGGCTACCTATAGTCATAACAAACAATCTGGGACTATATATACAATATGGTTCGTCATAAACATGTGGCTTCACCCTTTTTTAGAGCTGTTTCCCCAGTAAATCGCACTTGAATTATGAGAACTGAAGATACCAAAAATCTGGATATGCTGAAATGCTAGTGATCCTACCTTTAAAACAGGTTTGGGTGTGGGTAATTATATAGAAAGAATGGACTAAGAAGTATCCTGAACCGTCTTATCTTTGCTTGCCATTTGTACCCATTTACTAAAATGTTACCATTCAGTCATGCAATGCACATTATTAAATTCAAATACCTCAATAATAAAGAATCTCTATCCTATGGAATTGTTGGTTTTCTCCAAAATCTTTCCAGTTTGTCTTACAAGATAACACCCAGAATAAGATGCATTAAAACGAAATCACTAGTCATGCACAGAATCCACACATTTTGTTTGGGTGCAGAGCTCTGTTTATAAAACAAATCTGTTTGCCTTTTTCACCTCTGCAAGCACCTCACTGTAAAATTTTACCTGACTTTCCTTGGTCTTCTTGGCAACTGCTTTTACAACCTATCATTCACATTTAATATCCTCTTATTAATTAGCATAGATTTCAAGCCTACAAGGAATCATCATAGCTTGACCTACTTGCAGAAGCTGTAGACGTGAAACTGGCGAGCCAGAGAATTTTTCAGAAAATGTTCTCACCTTTATTTAAAGACTGCAGATGATACAGAATTCATTGCCTCACCAGGAAAGCTATTTCAGTTGTTAGCTACTCTGTGTTACAAAATGTATTCCTCAATATTTGCCTGAATTTGTTGTATATTAGCCTCTGGCCATTGAATACTGTGAAGTTTCTGCATGTTAAAGATGCTCATACTTAAAAGAAATTTATTCCACAATTACCTATAGAATGTAATAAAACCATCTTTATTTTCTCTTGAATTAACACCATATACAGACACCATCATCAAGTAATGATTTCACAAATGCCATGAAGGGAAACGTAGTAGGAAACCATAGTATCTACACTTGCACCTTCCAGTCCTTATGTTCTGCTTATAGATAAGACATCCACCATGACATTCCCCAAAATTGCATTTGCCAGAAGGAAATGTCAATTGATTACCTGTCAGCTGGTTATCTCAGTATCTTTTTCTTTGTCACTACTTTCTTAAAATTGCCCTCCAGATTGTATAGCTTTTTGACTTTGTATTTATCTGCACAGGCTTTGCACAGATGTATATCAGCATGGATATTGATAAGAACTACTCTTTCATTTTTCAGTACTGCAGTGGGTTGACCTTGGCTGGCTGCCAGGTGCCCACCCAGCCACTCTCTCCCTCCCACTCCTCAGCAGGACAGGGAGACAATATAAGCTCAAAAAGCTTGCGGGTTGAGTGACGGAGATCTCTCACCAATTACTGTCACAGGCAAAACAGACTCGACTTGAGCAAGATTAATTTTTTTGTTTGTTTGTTTTTGCCAATTGACAATAGGGTAGGATAGTGAGAAACAAAACCAAAACTAAACATACCTTTGCACCACCACTTGTTCTATGCTCAACTTCTCTCCTGACTCCTCTACCTCCTCCCATCTGAGCAGTGTACAGGGATGGGGAATGGGGTTGCAGTCAGTTCATAACACTTTCAGGTCTGCTGCTCCTTCCTCCTCATGCTCATCCCCTGCTCCATTATAGGGTCCTGCCCATGGGTTATAGTACTTCATAAACTGCTTCAACATGGGTCTTTCCTACAGGGTGCAGCTCTTCCAGAACTGCTCCAGTGTGGGTCTCCCACAGGTGGCAGCTCCTGCCAGGAGCCTGCTCCTGCATGAGCTCTCCACAGCTGCTGCATCATCAGGACCTCTGCAGGCTGCAGTTTGGATATCTGCCCCAATGTGCTCTTTTATGGGCTGCAGGGGGACAGCCCACCCCACCACGTCGCCTCCATGAGCTATGGGGGAACCTCTTCTCTGGGCCTCCTCCCCCTCCTTCACTGACCTTGGTGTCTGCACAACTGGGTCACTCAAATTTTTCTCACTCTTCTCTCCCAGCTGCCATGTAGCATCTTTTACCCTTTAAGTGTGTTTTCTCAGAGCGGTGCTCTGTGGGGGTGGGCTGGAGCCGGTGGGAACTGGCTGTGTCCAGCACAGGGCAGCCCCGGCCATGCCTCAGGGGTACCCTGCAGGTCCCTGCCACCTGCGCCCCATATACCTACACTTCACCTCTGCAAAACACATATTTAAGAATTGTCATTAGAATATACATTAATCACACAACCTGCACAAACTTCACTTTACATCACAACAAACTTTACATCAAAAGAGTTCCCCACACTAAACGAGTATCATCACTGCACCAACAAAGGTGGACAATATACACATGCTCCACCCCTCGTCCCTTCACCACATTAGAACAAAATATTTCCCCACAAATATTCCACTTTCTGGCAATGTCCAGACCAAGGTTTACCCATTTTCTCTCCCAGTTACTGCCTTTATCTGCAATCCCTCCAGAACCCGCGAGCAGCACCAGAAAGGACTGCAGTGGATCATCAACAAATATAATGAATAACAATTTCATGTTTTCTCTCCTTTCACTGATAAACATACTAAAAGTCATTAGCCACATACATATTAACTAGATTCCTTTGTATCTTTCATTCTCATCCTTTATTTTTAACCATCCTCCCAGCTTAATGACAAATACATGTTGTATTCGTATATCCTCATTTTTCCTAGGTAACTAATAAATGTATTTTTATACTTCCAAATCACACACCAGTTTTGTGACAAGCATCAGTTAATCATCTTTCTGGAACTTCAATAGCTTTTTTTTCATAAACTTCTGATAGTGTTCCTTCAGACAGCTTTCGTCTGACATAATAACATTTGATACAGATGATTTAACTTACTGTGGATAAGAAAACACAGTACCAAAAGTTATGCTAGAGCATAGGTCTGTATTTTAACTGGCAGACTTAGTAAGAATTTGGAACTGTGTACAAAAACCCTCTCTGGCCCAGTAAGTACAGACAGAAGAGCAAAGAATGGATTTTTTTTTGCCTCCCCCTCCTTCCATGCTTAAGGAAAGTTCATTTTCACCAACACTTCTCAGAAACTGTGTTTGAGGCAGTGGAAACTGCACAGCATCTGAGGCAAGCAAAGCCTCCCTCTACAACAAGGGATCTAACTTTGGGACACAGAATCGTTGCCTGAATATGTCAAGACCCAGCAGCATTGGCACAGTTGAACTAATAAGCGTATGGCAAAAAGAAACCAAGAAGCAGCTGCATGTTCCTGACACCTAGTCTAATATCTCATGGAGTATAGTCTGCAGGAATTTGTCCAGGAATCTGCAGCAATGGCAGCCTTTGGCTGCACTGACAGATATCCATCCTTTCCCTCATATTAAGAATCGTCTCCTCTTAGCCTGTTACTATCTCAATGTTTTTATTGCTGTGACAGCCCTATGGCCCTGTCTGTAAGCCCTGTGATTCATGAAGGGTTTGCAATCCCAGTGTAGGGTCTCCTTGAAGTCTATGTTTTTCAACAAAACTAGAGCGCTGTTTTCCTCCATCAAGAATCTTTGTGCCAGCTGAATTGCAGGGAATAGGAAAGAAGTTGTCTCGTGGTATGAAAATGTTAGCCAAATCATCAGGCAACATTCATGTCTCTAGTTCTGTTGCTCAGTGCCAGCCTAGAATATGGTACTGTACTTTTAACGATACAATCATAAAGATCAGTGTCCATTCCATTGTGTTTATATGAAGTTAGAAAATGTTTCCATAGTATGGAGGGTAGCCATCATCTGTTCCATGTCAGATTAGGTAATCTTTCCTATTTAAGGATATCTACTCAAGTAACTGCTTGTTCCATACATTTCAGAGTTTTCAAAGGAAACATATGTTCACTGTTATTGTCATCAGAACAAGTTTTTAAAGGATCTTTAAAACCTTTGGGGTTGCTTCTATAATCGTAACCGAAGTTAAAACCCTTTGAAATAAAACACTCTATTTAAAAAGAGAATGTTATATTATTATTCCAATAGCAGGAAATACAATACTCATTAATAAGATTTTATGTCTTGAAAGTCTCTTTCTCACACACATACTAACTGTAAATGCGGATCAGAATAACTTCATACTGTATTCTTTAAGGTATTTTAAGAAAACTAATGTGGCATGGCATTTTAATTTCAGAAGTGTTGCTTTTCTTTAGCTCTAATCTGGTTTTTATAACCTGAAAATTACACTGAAACAAGAAGTAAAGCTGTTTATTACAGAAATACTTAATATAGGCAGTAGATTCAAGGCAATACTATGAATAAAAAAAACTCATTGGGAAATGTAAAGCTTTAAAAACAGAATAAGCAAAAAATATCCTAAACACACTCTGGCAGCCTCATTTCACCAGACTCATGCTGCAGTTTCTTATTTTTCACTGATTTCAAATTAATGTTAATAATTTCATTTAACATTAATTTAATTTAATGTTAATTAATTTCAAATTAAATGTTAATAAACAGTTTAAGTGAAAAGAAAGAGCATTTAAGCCCAGATGTGTACCTCTAAGCCTTTGGTGATGAGTTAGAAGTCTAGTCTTCCTCCACAGGAACCTTCAGGAAGATACACAATCTTCAGAGCTCTCTGTGAATTACTGAGTACAGAAAAAGAACAGGCTTCTACCTCAGGTAGCCTAACATAAAATACATAAAATAAAGATTAACTTGATCCTGCCCATTTAATCAGTTAAGAAATAGTCATTTAAATAGCAGCTTTCATGGGTCTTCAGAAAAGTTACTAAAATTTTGATTTTTCTCGTTTATCCTTACACTTAATAAGCATAAGAATATTTTTGTACTTTTGTTTTAAAAATAAATGCAAAGGAAACATCAGCTCCCATATGAACAAACTCCTGTGCCCAGGTGTGGTTCTTTGACAGTCAAGAGGGCTCTGAGCAAGGTCTGACAGGGTATTGTCTTGGCCTGTTTCAGGGTATGTGTTTGCCAGTGTAAAGCCAGTAACGATAAAAAAAATAAATTTATGCTTTTAATATGACTTTCTTCACCTTCTATGTTGAGCAATTATAAGAAAAAAATCTTAACTATACATCAAAAAAGAAAATGGCAGCTTGATTTTTTGCCTATGAAAAAAATTGGTTTCCCATTTTGATTTGTATATTTATAATGAAGGTCAGAACTCTTCTACTGGGGCACATTTTAACAATGAACAAACTCAAGTCTCTTGCAGCTATTCATGCCATGTTATTTTTGCACTCTGAATCAAATTCTCATTTTATTTGCTTGGGGGTTTATATTTCAGTCACAGTATTAATTTTTATTTTTAGTTATTTTCAATTTTTAAGTCTTCAGACTTTTTTTTCATAATAATATTTCCAACCACTTTACTTTTAATTATGTTTCCAGTTTTAACTACGCATCATTTCACTTAGGTCAACTTTCTTTTATATTTCAGATTCCTTTGAAGGGCCTTTAGTTCTGAAGTAAATCTGCCTCTTTTTATTTCCTCCTTCCCTTGTAAATTCTGCTCAATTTATTCTAGCCAGTCTGGTTCTGATTTATGTTTCATTTATTTACATTTCATTATTTTCACCTTTTAAACTTACTTTTTTCACCCTGTGATTTCTCATTTTCCAATTCTTTTCAACTGCTTGGATGTATCTCCCCCACACCTATTAAAAAAAAAATGGTTTTTATTGTATTAGCTATTTTTCTCCATCCTAGAAGAAGTCTTCCTTCAAATATTTTTTTCTTATTTTTTTGAACATAGTCTGCTTTATTTTCAGCTTCTTTGCCTAGTGCTTTTTAAAAGAGATGAAAACTGATGCTCTTTAAAACATGGGTTGTGATTTTCCTATTATGTTTAGCACCTAAGTTAGCTAGTTTTTCTGTAACTAACACTTTGAAATAGTTTAGGATTTTATTGACATCTCATTCTAAAAAAGAAAAAAAGAGAGGGTGGGAATGTATCAGTCTCAGTCTGGCATGTTTCTTCTCACCATCTGACTGTGCTACATGTAAAAATGAAAAAGGAAATAAGGGTCTGTTTTGCTCTGTATTAAGACTGGCCCCAACATGGAAAGAGAAAAAAGGCCTTGTTATGAAGGGAGAGACTGATAAAAATCATGATGGAATATTGAAAATAACATTAAAGGCAAGATTTTGGCTCTAGTACTTTTTTTTTCAAGCTGTTAAAAATGAGACAAAGAGGTAATCTTGTTCTCTGTTACATTTCACACTTTTTGGAAAAGACCTCTTGACAGACACAAAAATCTTATCTCATATTTCTGTTTTCTAAATCTATTTTCAATTTTAAGACTGCATTTTATTAACCATTTCTGAAGTCTAATAAGCTTTTCTTCTACACACACTGCAATACTATATTTCCTTTTAAATTTCAGTTTCACACCATTTGAAGATGGAATGGCTTTTAAAACTGAACCTGGCAATGTAATGGTGAATACACATTATGCAGCATTGGACAGGGGACAATGTTCAAAGGAAAGATTCCTATTTGTTTCACAGGACGTTAAATCAATTCCCGCTTTTATTAGATTATAATTGCACAATGAGATGTGGAATACTCAATGACTTTCACACCAGGAAACTCCTGCTGTCCTCTATATTTTGTTTAGTTTATCTTTTTCTGTAGTGTCAGAATATCTTTCTCTCTAGTGAGAAAATGGGCAAATTATTTAAACATTTTGATCTTTAATCTTTATTGGCATGATGAGGTTGGAGCACAGGTGTTCCCAAAGCTACAGCATAAACTAAATATATATTGGCTGGGTATGGCAACATGGTTTCTCCAGTCCTCACGCCATGAAGCAGAATGGATTAATATGTCTCATTAACAACTCATTACATTAATTCATATCTTTTTCAGCTGCCTGTAATACACAATACCTTGCTTTATACAAGATGACTCCCAACTTGATTCCATGTTAATTGCCTTACCTATTCACGCCACAAAGCAGAGATGAAATCTGCCTTATATTATTACAATTTCATCAGAAGGATTTGTCTAGACCACACAGTGAAATGTTTCTAAGGGTCAAAACTGGAAAGACTATGTTGTTTTTTTTATTGTAGGATTTAATATTTGTTCTTCTATAAACTGAGAAACTGTTGCTTTTGAAATTAGATTATTCTTTTATAGCAGCAAAATACAGGCTTAAGTTCTTGCACAGACTTTAGATAACTACATAACCTAAACCCTCAGAAATCTCTGCCTTCTAAGATTACAGTATTTACTTTAAAATAAAATGAAACATCAAATTGGTGTTTGTGTGCAATCAAAAATTTCATTATAATGGCTTGCTTTTTATTTTTTCCTTCTTTTTGAAGGCAGATTTTCTCTGAAGTGCTTCACTTCAGGGAAATAAGACAAAAGGTTTCAAGGACTCCTTAATAAATCAGAAGAGAATTGCAGAACATGAAAACTTATTGCCCTGGCCCCCACTGTCAAATACTTTCAAAACTATGTTTGATGACAAAGAAATTATTAAATGGTTGCTCCTTTGAGTAGGCAACCTAAATCACACAGTATTTGGCTTATTATTGGTGCTAAGAAATATTTTATATCAACATTTTTAAAATAACAAAATTAGCTTTCAATTAAATTGAAAGAGTGCATATTTTCCTCAAACACTCTTGACCAACACCCAAATTTTGCGAGAATGCT
>JAVJGJ010000057.1:41097109-41122263 GCA_035590215.1 Microhierax caerulescens | reverse complement strand
TTTCCTCAAACACTTTTGACTAACACCAAATTTTGGCTAGATTGGTGACTCCTTCGCAAACACATACACAAACTTTTGAATTTTATGGAGAAACACGTCCAGGTTTCAGTTTCCTAAAATAGAAAAGTCATCAGTGTTTGAGTTTTTAGGTTTGACGAAAAATGTAGATTTACCATTACCAAAGAATGTGGAGGAAAAGGAGAAATAAGGTCTGCATGTAATGAAATTATATCTTGTAGACTTTGCCATTTGAACTTCAATTTCTCTGCTGTTTTAACTGAAATCCTGAGACACACACATTTTTATTACCAACTCACATTATTAATGTTAATAAACATTTAAATTTTATTGACCTGCCTAAATTGAATTCCTATACCATTATTAACAATTATGAAAAATGTACATTGTTCTGCTGATGTACATGGGTTCTGTATTAAGAAAATAAATCATCACATGGGCAATTCCTTTCCTTTAGTATTGTCAGACTTATAGCAACTTCAGAAGGGCAAGTCTGCTTCAAGAGTGAGGACTTGCACAAGTCTGAGCTCACATGCCAACATAGATGCTAAATAAATGAATGAATATTTGCTTTCATTCTAAGAAATATCGTTCAGAAAGTTATTTAATAGCCATTGCAAGACATGCAGTATAATAAAAAATACTGGTTAATCAAGTTACCTCCATATTTCTTCTGACAGAACGTATGCAATTACATCGATAATACAGAGGAATTGTATCTTCACTCCTAGGGGTGCCTATGTGAAGTTAGTTAGAGAGGTTAGAGTGTAAAATAGTACTAGCTCACTTTGCTCAGCTCTCACTCATATACTTTTTAGAAGTAGTTGTGTACTAAACAGAAGAAAAAATCATAAGTTATGTAAATGGCTGTCCTTGCTGTCAACACCTTCAAATATAAAAACATCCCCAACATTTCACCAATAAGGCACAAAAGACACTGAGGAAAAATTAATAGTTAGAAAATGAATTGTCTACAATTTATCAGATTAAAAATTCTACCTGTAGCCACTCATTTCTTGCTAGCTCAAGGTAGCAAAATCCACATGACAAAATGCATATATTCAATATATTACATAAGAACTCTAGATGAAAACTCCTTGGTTTATGTTTTTATAAGTGTGGGTATGTAATATATATAACTAGATGGACAGAAAGATAAACAAGCCAGAGACAGTGAGGGAGTAATCTACCATCACAGCAAGAGAATGCTCAAGGGAAAAAGGCAATAAAAATATTAAAGAAAAAATATAATCTGGATAACATGAAAACTTGAGTTTGAAGTTTAGTAAGGAGCTCCAGCAGAACTGGGGAACTAACTATAACACGTTCCTGCAGGACAGTATTGCCTGTTCCTTTTGCTGGTTACTCTGGATTTCATCTGCATTGGAAATTTGGAAAAAATCAGGTTTTGCTCAAGGGCAGATTCCTGAGGGACAAAGCGATACAGGAAGTACTGTTAATTTACTTCTTTGAACAGCATCCCATTGTGCCAGAAATGCAATATTACAGTTCTGTATATAAAAAAAAAAAAAAAAAAAAAAAAGTGTTTCGTTTTTCAAGGAGACTTTTCTTTTTTTGTTGCTCACTGGTGATGTAACTTTTATTAAAGAGGACATAAATATCTGCTCTCTTCTGAAGAAAGCATAGCTGTTTTGTTTGTGTTATTTATTAAATTAATTTCCTAATTCAGAGTCAGACTCCTAAACAATTCAAGCTGCAAGTAATTCACCGTGAAGGAGTTCAGCAGTTTTCCAACTCCACTGATTTCAAGTGGGTAAAGCACTGTGCCATAAGAGCACTTTGGACAGCTGTCTAAAAGCTGTCTTCAAATCACTGTACTTGAGCATGACCCACACGGGTTACAGACGACAGCCCAGTCTTCACAGTGGTTGCAAGCTTGTTCAGGACTACACAACAGGTCACCCTTGCCAGCCTAATTTCTGGCTGGGCAAGTAATTCCCCAACCACCTATGCTCAACGTGCTACAACTAAATCAACAACAAGCAAAAAAGAGGCTCTCAAAAATTACTACTTTATAGAAGTTGGTTTAGTATGAATGTGAGTCGAAAAGGTGGTTAGCCATATGATTAGGATAACACTGTATTAATACATGTATTAAGCAATTATGTAATTAATTAAGCAATGTATGTAATAGAAGATGGATGCCATCACAGCTCTATCATCGGATATCTTGGCAAGTTTATAAAAGGAGATTACGTAACATCTGGATTTGATAAGACAAATTTACACATAGGAACAATACCATGCATGGATTACAGAAGTGAGAGACACGAATGCTGTTGCTAAGGGTGCAGAGCACAGTATAATAAATGCTTTGTGGACTGGCTTTTTTATAGCGAACTCCTTGAATCCAGGCAGATGAAACAACTTACACAGCATCCACCCATGTCTTTTTTGTAGTGTCAACAAAAAGAAATAAAAACAGAAATATGTTGGTTCTGCTGAGTCAATCAATTCTAGGGGATTCTTATACCCCTTTCCCTCTGAGACCTAGATACAGCACATCCAGGAAACCATCTGTGGGAACTATCTGTAGGACTACCTTGGGATCCCTCCAAAGTCAGCCTAAAAGATGGTTATTTATGAGTAATAATCTACTGGAAGCTTAGTGGAGAGGGAACACAGGAGCGTCACAGCTGGAATCTAGCCCCGGTAAGCGTTCAGCTGACAGAACCAAAAAGTATCATGTGTACCAGTTATAGCAAACAGATCTATAATAGTCCCTTTGTTTTTTACTGTGTTTGCCTTGGTCTTGCCCCTTCTTAGCCAGCTCCCAGTGATTGTAACAAGCTGGTGTAAGTAAATATTAACCGTTTCTTCAGCCACATACAGCTTTGTGTACAAAAGGAAACCGTGGCAATTAGACTTCATGCAAAGCAACTCCATCTCAACTGCCGCATTGTTTCTGCCATTCTTGTTTCTGCTAAGATCAATAGAGTTTGCCCAGCTTTGAGTTTAAGCTGCTTGGGCCTTCAGCTAGAAGTTTACCTCAAAACAGAGATGCTCTTTTCTACTTTTGAAAGAGACTGAATGTTTGCACCATTCCCCATATCTCTTATGAAAGTTAAAATTAGAACTTAACATTCCTTGTAGTTAACTGCTTCTTGCAATAAGAACACTAGCTCTGAGCTTACAAGAGGAAGATTCATATTCAAACTTGACATTTTATACCCCCAGCCTCCTTAATCTCAGCTTCACCTACCTCCTTTTCCTACTTAGTTACCTAGTCATAATGGAAGATACTTACATATATCACTTCATAGAGATCTGTCAAGCCCATTTGTACAAAGCAGTGAAGTTTGCATTACTCGGATTCATCCCGAGCAGTACTCCCTCCCATCATTAAAAAACCCAAACACCTCAGCAAGGAGCTAAAAAAACCCTTGAGAGAAAAAGTAAAAAACAAGAATAACTTCAAATTTAATTGAGCTGCACTACTTAACTAATAGTCACCTACCTTCTAGAACTTTATATATACATGGGAACATCCCTGCCAGAACATACCGAGCTGGCTTCTTTGATTCCCGGCAGCTGTGCAAGGTATAGCCTCTGAATCACCTGGTGCTGACTCATAGCGATCCATCATGCCAAACAAACAACAGTAAACGAAGAAAAAAAATATTTAGGAAAAGAAATCTTCAAGTACAACATCAGAGGCAAAAAGTTTACTGGGAAAAAAAAAAATGAAATGTAGGTTTTGCTTAAATGTAACAACAAGATGCCTCTTCAATATTTTTAATCTAGCCTCCCTGAGACACTTCAGGAAACCCCACCTGCTTAAAGACCTCCATCAATTCTAAAGACAAAACTTTCTAGGAGCTGCATCAGTTGTGGGATTGATGACTGGGCATTCTCTTCTGAGTTCTTCATAATCGTTTTCATCCTTAACCTGGTTTTGTGTCTCATGCATGCATTCTTGAAGAATTACATCTTTATCTCTTGGTTATCTTCTAGATTTTAGGTTTTGGATATAAATTCAGATTTTTTTGATGACTCAGTTCTGGTGAAGTATGGTTATATATTAACCAGCTGTAGAGGATATGTAACTGCAGGTAATTTTTTACTTTTACTGAGAGAAGGTTATTGGGTTTTGTTTCATCTGCTGGCTGGCTACTTCTTGCCAAGCATGAATAGTTTAATTACACCTCTACCTCCTGTTAGAGCTACTATCAACATATATTGAATATTTTATGTAAATCATTTAAATACACAAGCATTTAGCCAAAGTTATGCTATCTCTTTTTTACTTTTCTTCTGTAAAAGCTTTACTACAGAGACTTTTAATATTATTAACAGGCATAGCAACCAAACGCTTTGTTTGGGCTACCTCACTGAACTGACAACTCCAGGAATCTCTGTTTAATCTCATGTTTTTCAACAAGGCCAAGTGTATGGTCCTGCACCTGGGTTGAGTCAATCCCCAATATTATTAGAGTCTGGGGAATTAAATGATTGAGAGAAGCCCTGCAGAGAAGGACTTGGGGATACTGGTGAATGAAAAATTGGACATGAGCTGGCAATGCGTGCTTGCAACCCAGAAATTCTTTATGATGAGAATGGTGAGATGCTGGAAAAGGTTGCCCAGAGAAGCTGTGGATGCCCCCATCCCTGGAAGTGTTCAAGGTCAGGATTGGGCTTTGATCAATCATGTCCCTGCACACAGCAGGGCAGTTGGACTAGATGGTCGTTAAAGGTCCCTTCCAACCCAAATCATTCTGTGATTCAATTTGCCACAGATGATCCTCCGCAGTTGTTTCAAAGACATGGAAAGTTTGCTCCCAAAAACGGTGTGAGCATGCACAAAGTCTGAAGGAGTCTTTGGGAGGTTTTCACAACCCCATAAGGGACTAATAGCAGCCCTACTATCAGCAGAGCTGACAGAGTCAGGTACAAATAGAATTGTAGAATTTTCTCCAAATTTCTACAGGATGTACTTTGCCAGAATCACTAAATCATAATCACCACAACTTACAAGTGACAATAAGAATATCTCTTTTCTACTCTTCTGTTTCAGTCCCACAGGCTCATGGCTTTTAATGAAATAGGCTGTTTATCAGCAGGTAGATACTCAGAAGCTCTTGGCCTGGGCTGTAAAGGTTATGCAGAAGTATTGCAGCCACAGTAGTGTTGGCATTTGCTACTGCTTATTTCTCCCTTGAGGGAGTTGTGGGAAGGATTCAGATACTTCATAATCTTCAGGACAGCCAGACACAGACTCGCCTAAAAGGGAGTTTGCTGGTTAACCATTAACAGAATGAAAATGTCCTCTTTTTCCCTGCATGGTCTAAAACAGAGCCAGTGTGAGACTTCAGATATGTATGGACAGACGTTCTGTAGAGAACCCAGAGAATAGGAATAAGCAACATATCTACAATCCTTTTCCTTCTGAGAGACAAGATCCAGCACTGTGCAATAGGTATAGACATTGCCAGTACAGTATCTATGTTTTGTGACTTGCCTGCTGGCAATACCCTAGCTTCCCCATGGCCCTTTAAGCTATGATTCTAAAGAATAAGGCTGCAAGGAAATAAGTATCTTCACTTTATTCACTGTACTCTGTCCACCAGCAGACACTGGGAGGGCACTTGGGACTCAAGGCACTTCTAGACCTTCCAATATGGGGAGCCATGGGAAACTCCAGCATTCTTTGTGTTACAGATCCATATTTCTCAGTCATATCCACTTTATTTGCAAAGTAGCCCTGTGGTGAGGGACAACAACTTCAGAGTGAAGACTAGGTTCTGTCAAAACTTTTCCCTCTTCTCTCATTATGGGGACTTCAAGGGCTTGACCATGCAGAAGAAAGGGCGCAGAAAGGATGGAGACCAGGCAGTCTTATCAGAGAGAAAGCTTCATAATGATAAAAAAGACAGTGATAAAAAACCCAGTCCAGACACTGGGTTTCTTTATAGGATGAGAGTCTAGTCCCAACAAAAAAAGGACCCCAGCTTGGGCTTTTAGTTCGACTTTTCTTTCCTTTGTCATTGACTTCTTGGTTGATGACTGGGATAAAAAAGGGAATCAGTCAATTACCAATATGACAGTCTGAAAGAGAGCTCTCACTCAACAGATCACCAACATGTATGTGGCTTATGGATGTTAAGCCTGTGTTCATTGCAACTGCAAAGAAGCACTGATGTAGTAGGCTTAATTCAGAGACAGACTAAAGTCTGTAATGTCAGTTGTCAGGAAATAGGTATGAAAAATTTAATATCACTCCACCTGCTCTCAGGCTCAGGCTGTCTCTGGCAGAAGTACAAATAGGCCAGGAGCCTCTGAGAGGTCTCATTTGGTGCATAATGAGCTGCCTGCTTGTCCTCAAGAATCTGATTTTCAATGCCATTTAAACTTGATCCCCATGACCAGAAGCTGAAGAAAACAAGATACTTGATATTACCTGAAAAAAAATATTTTGGACCTATAAACCCAGGAACTTATTCCTTAATACTGTCTGCTTGACAATCTAACTACCAGCATCTCACCTAAAGACTTTAATTTGTTTATTTTCTTTACAGGTTTTAAATACTTGTATTCCAATTCCCTGTCATGCTTAAACAATCTTCTTATGAGGGACAAGGAACACAGCAGATATTTGGAAATAAGGATTTTTTTATTACTGTAACAATTTAATTAATTAAATAGACTAAAGAAATACAAAACAGCTTTCAGTAACAGCAGGGTTGGAACTATCACACAAAAAAGGCCTTTTCTAGTTTCTACCCCTTTTTTTCTGGTGATTTGTTCACCTGTCCAATGCTTCTCTGGATCCTAAGCTGGAATTTCTCTCCTATTGTAACAGAAATAGAGGAGACAATATAATGAAGATGTGTCTGCATTTTGAGCTCTTTGCTTATGAGGAGTAAGATGTGGTGGGTTTTGCTGGTTTTTTTTTTTTTGTTTGGGTTTGTTTTGGTTTGTTTGTTTGGTTTATTTTATGTTTTTAAAGACAGTTTGATATTTTCTCACTGGTTTACAAATAAAGTTTGAAAGGTGCACAGTAGTCTTCCCCAGCCTTATTTGAAAAAACAACCACAGAGCTACTGTGTGTTACACAGGAACAGCCAATGTTTTTCAGACCTTTATCCTATTGCTTAAAACATGCTAGGCAACCATGGCCTGGCAGCTGGATGGTTAAAATGAGATAAAACCAGGTCAGGCCAAGCAGGCCTGGATAAGTCCTGAGACCCTGTACTGTCAGGCTGGACATTTGTGGCCTTTTATTAGTACAGATAAAATAATATTTACTCTCCTGCATCTACACTATCCTTTTACACTCTTGCATCTACACTACTACCTTTTAGACTTACTCATTTTCTACAAATACCATGTCTATGTTTTTTCCTAATGTTTAGTGCTGCATGTTATTACTAAGAGAAACCTTCTTCTACGTGTCAGTCATTTGTGTAGCAGCAACCATGAAATGCCCATTGCAACAAAAAAATCGATGATTTCTTCACTTTTTCACAATGACTATCATAAGGGCAGTTTATAAAATACCTCATTTCTTGTTGGAGTTAAAGGCATTTTAGATGGTTTGTGTCTCTTCCTTTGTAAAGACCCCGCTGGTTCTCACAGAGAAAACAAGTGTCTAGAATATGCGTATAGCTGACTTGGTTAGCCCTTGTCTGGAAGATGTGGATAGCAAAGGTGATCAGTGATGCATCTAGGTTCTGTTGTGTGACCTGTCAAGCATGTGTAGTGCCCCCGAGGGTGACAACAGGGAATCTGCAGCTTCATAAGGTTCTTTCCCCTTATTTTTCTTATCCATGAAGACAGACAATGCATCCTTCACCAGACTAGATTAAATGAAACCTTACTTTGCTGTTCTCGAACATTTTTCTCCCAGTAGAGTATAACCTCAGTTTTACTTGGTTTCAATTCTTTTAGAACAAAAATAAAACATACACATCCTTTTCAGTGAGCTGGTGTACTGAAATAATAAAAGAAGAAAGAAAATGATACAATCAGCTCAGGACAGGATGCTTATCAAAGTAACTCAGAGTAAAACCATGTAGTTTTAAAAACAATTACATTGTTCAACCAAATCACTGTCTGAATATACAGTCTCCTTGATAGTGAAAAATATAAGTAATCATTTACAATATTAGGGTAAACACATAAAAAAAGAAAAAACTAGTTCTTGGAAAATGTCTTATTCAATAGCAGTGTCACCAGGTAGGTGGCTACAAACATCATTAATTGATACTCACCTGATGAAAAATAAAAGTTAATTATTGTCATAGTCTGAAAACACTTTGGAAAAAGTGTCTGTATAACGTATTTGGTAATGTATTTATAGCCAAATTTACATGGGGTTTCTTTCCCCACTTTGACAAATCAAAAAGTCTTGTTATAACTCAGGTAGTATTATTTTTTATTCATCTAGATTGTATTTTTCACATCTTAAGGAAGACTGTACTTATGTGAATCTACATATTCCCATTCCCATACTCAAAATCTTTGTCAAAAGACAAACCACCTTATGGAGGCAAGAACTTATTGCTGCCAAATACTATAGCAGTGGAATCCAAATTGAAACAACAACAACAATTATTACTATAGCCCAGCTGAAATGGGATACGCTTACAGTTGGTAATACAGTTAAGGTCAAGGTCTATAAATATCTGAGTATCTGCTATGGAGGTTATAGTGATTTGTTCACATCTTTTTGCTTTAGAATGAGAATAATGTTGATAACACACTGATATTTTAGTTATTGCTAAGGAGTGTTTACATGAAGTCAAGGACTTTTCAGCTTCTCACACCACCCTACCAGTGAAGTGGCTGGGAGGAACAAGAATCTGGGAGGAGGCACAGCCAGGACAGCTGATCCCAACTGGCCAAAGGGATATTCCATACCATGTGACATCACTCTCAGTGTATGAACTAGGGGGAAAGCTGGCTGGGGGTTGCTGCTTGGGAACTAGCTGGGCACCAGTCAGCAGGTGGTGAGCAATTGCATTGTGCATCAATTTTTTTATGCGTTCTAATTCTTCTATTGTTATTGTTGTTATCATTATTATTTTCCCTTCCTTTTCTGTCCTGTTAAAATCTCTTTCTCTCAACCCACGAATTTTACTCTTGTTTTTCCCAATTCTCTCTCCTATCCCACCGGGAGAGGGGAATTAATGAACGGTTGTGTGGTGTTTAGCCACCTGCTGGGTTAAATCACAAGAACTAGTTCAGGGAGAAATCATATTTCCTTGGATACATCCTTTTTGAAAAGAGATTATAAATGTGAGATGACCAAAATACTATGTGCTTGTTACAAAAGAAAAGGGTTTTATCAAAAGATGTTATTTCTTTTCTTATATGCTGAAAAGTTAAGCCAGTCCTCTGACAAACAAACTATTAAAAAAAAGCATGTGAGCCATAATGTAATACTTAGGTGCAGATCCAATTTACGACGTGCCAGTCATATATATCTATCCAATCTCACTGACTGCTGCTGTGCAATAGCTGTCTGGGTGGAACAGCCTGAAAAGCTTCTTTTATTAGTCTCAGTATCTCTTTGGATATTTTTTAGACTTGAATTTCAACAATTTTTTTGTTGATCTGTAGGCTTGTTGGCAGAAATTTAGTCAGTTAGTGCACTAATGGCTGAATGAAGACAAAGCACTCTGCTGTCTATTTATCACATTTGCACTAGGACCCTATAATTTTCTCAAAAATAAGATGCAGGCAACCTTGTCTCGTCTGTAATGTAACTGGGCTGCAGATATATCTTGCAGTGTCCCTGGGAGATGATGAGAGAAAATTATTCTTGAAGTATTTTTCACACTATTTTATGGGAAGATTACACCAATTAATATTTGTGGTTCAAATTTTTGGAAGACGGTGTTTTTAGCAACATAAGAGTCCATATTTGTTAGCTTGTTTTTTACTGTTGCTGCCGATCTAAGGAACGGAAGCAAGTCCTGTTTCTTTACAATTGTTTCCAGCAATGTCTTAATGCAACATTTTCCAGAACAAAACTCGGTGGTTGTACAATGAGATGGAACTTATTAGCATTCTGTAGATACTGAACGACTATTCTGTGTGAAAGAATGGACAAAGGAAAAAAGTAACATGGTCCTCAGCAGTGATTTCGCATGGGTGAAATTAATTAGCAGATTTTCTGTGGAGATTGTTGGTGGTATAAAGAATTAGACTAATACGACTGAGGAAGCACTAAAGCTACTCTGTGTAGGCACAGACCACTGTTACTTTGTTCTCTGTGTGCATAGAGAAGAGCCAATAGAGAGGAGTTGATAAAGAAATGTGAGATCTGTATTTTAATAGGCAGGCTTATAATTAAAGCAACCTGTGGTGGACGGAAGGGAATGTCCTGGATAAATATAAGTACAGATTTATATATAATTTAACAACTGTGAACACAAAAGCTGGGATATCGTTTAAAAATTATCATCCAGCTTGAAAGCAACTACTTTGTACGCAATTCTACAATTGAAGACTTGATTTGGGTCCAAAAAGCAATGAGGCAAGATTTATGAAAGATAAACCAATAAAAGGTTATTAAACCCAAACTACTACATCTTGCTAAAAAGAAATTGTGAGCTACAAATCACCAGAGGCTAGGACAGTATCAGGGAAGTGTCAGTATGTTCTTTTCTTGTTCTTCTTTCGGCCTGACCTCTGCAGAATGGTGCTAGATATATGCTCTGAGCCATTACAGATGTTTTTATAGTTTTATGACTACTGATACAGCATAAAAAAAAAGAAAGTCATAGGAGGCACAAGTAACCACTATTCAGTTATGATCTGTGAATCTGGTGAGAGAGATTTCAGAAGACATTGCTACCTTTAAGTCAAGTTTGCAAAGAAGAAATCTCTTCTACAAAGGAATAGAAACAGCATATTTAATTGTTCCAGTGTAGAAAGAGATGTAAATTCCTGAAAATTTCCTGACACACTGTGGAAGTGAAGCTGAAGTAATGCCTCATCTCCAAATTCTGGATGATATAAAGGACTTAATGCCTATGAACTTGAAATGTTACAGAAATATGTAGATTCAATTAGTAAGGTAAATCAGAGATTGAGAAGGTCTGGCAGAAGGGTTTAAGTGAAACTATCAAGCAGAATGTGACAGTAAAAAAGTGTCACAGCATGTTCATCCAGAGAAAAGAGCAGTTTTGGCTGCAGAACTGAATGACACTGGCAGGACACATATGAGGTGGTTTGGTTTTTTTTTTTCCTTATTGCTGGGAGTACCTTTCATATAAACATAAAAATGCAGCACTTTTATTCAGAAACTGAACTGTCTTTATTAGGAACTTTAACTTAGGTAGTGTACCAAGAAGTGATGCAGATGCAAGTGAAGAAAGGTAAAAACAAACTAACTGCCTTTGGTTGATGGAAAGGGAACACACTAGAAATTCTTCTGTTGCAACTGCTCTTCTTAGACCATTATGGGAGAGCAGATGCAAATGAAGAATTTCTAGTCTATTGAGAAGCTCACTATACTGCAGTTCTAAATCAGCAATCTGCTCCAATAGATTATCCTCAAAAACAAACACAACCCAGAAAATATGATGTATGACAGTTAAAACTCCATTATTAATCTTTTCTCTATTATTTTTTATTATAACTTCAGATATTAGAATTTTCAAACCTTAATTATAAAATAAACTCCTATCTCCATTTTAAAAAATTATTCTATTCTGTCTATTGCAAGATATTGAATGAAACACAGATGCTGTTTATAACAGTCTGGATATCCCTGGGGTGTGTCTTTCAAGTCAAATAAAGTACTTGATGAGCCAGATCAACAACACAGAATCTTTAGTTCCCAAAACCAATGGAAGTCACATAACCTTTTTTTTTTTCTTTTTTCAAATTCTTTATAAAATTATCCATGATAAGAAAATTAGAGTTGCAATGAAGCAGGTTGGAAAGGAATTTAATTGCAGTCTGTATGGTTTGGAGCTGTTATATTTAATGTTCCAATAAATAGTAAGTGTTTCTTCGTATATTACAGTATACAGATGTGTAGCTAAAGATGTATAAGCTAAAGGCTCTGTATTATCTAAATCAGTTTTTGTAAAGAAAGCATTTAATTCGATCAACTGGACTATAATGTTTGCTTATTTCAAATATTATGTCTGATCAGGAGTTTCTTAACATCTGCAAAGTAAATGCATAGAAAAATGCTCAACATTACCACTTGCAACTTACTATTTAGATAGATTTCTTTCCCCTTTTGAACTTGTCTCCTTGCTTTGCTGCTTCAGCTGTGTGAAATATTTTTTCCTGCTAAGCAGTTCTATGTTCTTTTTAAGACCTAACTCTTCTGTTTCCATGAAATTTCACAGAAAGTAAATATTTCTCATGAGTCATAAGAAGGCACAAGGATCACTTCTACACTAAATTTCTAACAATTGAATACTTTGGTAACTTTCATTTGGGTGCAAAGAGTAAAATCAAATTTATTTCTTTCTTTCTTTCTAATAATGGAGGGAGAAAAGAAGGGAAACACATGGATATCATAACTGATTATCCTAAACTTTGCTTATATCTTACAATCATATCCTGCCTCTTGGAGTGACTTTTCATCATGCAGAAGGAAAGGTCAATCTCTTATTGGCAAAGGGTTCTGGAAAGATTTGTGTTTGACAGCTCAGGACTAGATGTATAGAGAGTATTTAGTGTCATTACACAGAACATTTCAGTGCTTAACTCTAAGAGATCTAGATCCCAGACAACGTGTAAGAGGGTTAAACCTAAGAATTCAATGCAGAAGTCTGCACACCTCTGTAGGCAGCCCCAAGCCAAGCACTGGTAACTCTACGGAGAGTGTTCTAATTCTTACTTCTCAGTTGTCTGAAAGTGCTGTGTACTGCTAAAGGAAAAGATGTTCAGATTTACCATTGTCTCTCTTCTATAGTTATCTAATGAGAGTTCTTCTCTGAGAAGTGAAGCAGTGGTCAATCTCTTCTAAAATGGATGAAAAAAAATTGCTCGATTTTTTTACTCATTATAATGGTTAGATGAAGAGCTGGAAAATGGTTCAAATTCTTCATTACTCAGGATGGGATTGAGTGAAAAAAAGCACTCTTCTGTCATTAAAATGTTTTCTACTCATTAATCTGAAGATTAGTTTTGAATAGGTGCTCTTACTCATTCTGCATAAAATAAAATAAAACAAAATAAAACAAAACACAGCTCTCTGTTCTAAAGATTAGGTCATGTAAGAAAGAGGAAGACTGAATTCCTGTTCTTGCTATAAAGATGAAATTTCTAGAGTATGTCAAATAGCCAGTGAATTCAGTGGGAGTGTCATAATCATTCTTTCAATGTTTTGCTCACACTATCAGAAAATATTTTTTTCCAATTAAAGTGGAACAGCTTTAAGGAAAGTGTTTAAGACCATCTTCTTAAAAAAGAAGGACTCTGTATTCTTATTGTTAAGGCACTCAAAGACAGTGAAAGCTAGACCTCCAAATCCTCTTTTGCTCTTGTATTTTCCTTTAATAGTTGGAACAATAGACTGACCAATAGTTTGAACAGTCAATATTTGAACATGGTGTATAATTTGCTTCCTTCTCCTTAGTCATGCTTAGAAGAAGAGACATAGTCACCACTGCATTTCGTTTTTTCTATCCCATACTTAAATTCTGAAACCTTCACTTATTAGGTAGTTAAGATGAAAAAAATACTTAACAGAATTTTGAGTGAGATAAACAACCATCTATTTGGCTTTGTCAAGGTAGTGGCATCTCAGCATTCACTGAAGCTGAAGTTTTTAGTGCCTTACAAAAAAAGAAGTGCTTAAAAAATATATATATCTGCTGGAAAAACTCATATGCATAGTACCTGTGCATCAGTTTTGAAGAATACAGTCTTGCTAGGCATGGGCCTTAAGTGGGATTTATCTACAGACTTTGTGGACCAGGAATGTCATCCATCACTGGTCCTTCTTTCCTTGTCTTAGAAAAGCTGCCCTTCAGCTTTGCACAGTTCATGGGACAAGGACTGACATTACACCATGGAGATAGGAGAGTTAAATCTATACTAAAAGCCATGATACATTATACTTCATGTTTTTTAATAAATGGGGGAAGGGCTTTAAAATTTTTCATAATGAAGTTGAAGTATTTATCGAACATTACCAAATAAAGGTTCCAGATTCACAACTACAGCTATGATTCTAAGTAGTAAAATTCTCCTAAAACTTTAAATCATTACAGCAGAAATTTTGCAAAACATTAAAAAATTAAAAACAATTGGCAAGAAGGGAAGAAGCACTAAGTATTAATTGGAAATACAAGCTATGTCATGTTTTCTTCTGTGGAGACCACTGAGGAGTAGTTGTAAATATCTACATTTATTTCAGTCTTCACTGGAATCTGCTATATCATATAGCCAACAAAAAAATAGAAAATTGACTTTGAAGAAATGATAGAAATAATTTCTCTAGTTGTCTGTCACTTATTTCAATGAAAGACAAAAATCTCACATATTTGAAAAACGACATGATGTTTCAAAAATAAAATTGTAAAGTTATTACATGTATAAAACCTGTGGCATTGTTCAAAAATGAAAATTTAAGTAATGATTTAAGTGTTTGCTAGTGATTAAAAGGAAGATAAATCAAAATGATGAATGTCTACTGTACAATAATATGAGTTTACTTGGTGGTGAGTATTCCAATGCTGTTTCTGCGAGATCTAAAAAACCCCAAATACTTTTAGAGTGGGAAATTATTTTGAACTAAGTTTATTTGCTCATTCATGAAGTTGTCATGAAAGTTAAACAGCTAATGAGTGGACACTATTGATTTCTTGATACAGACAAACATGTTGACAAAATACAAACTCCAGAGCATTATACTCAAAGGAAAATGCATAACCAGTGCAGCCCAGCAGCTCAGTCCGAAGTGAACAGTATTTCTCTGCATACAGTTAGGTAAGTCCAACTGCTTGAGGGCCACATGTGTATCAACCTGTTTGCCAGTTACAGTGTAGGCAGAAGCAGAGACATCTGAGAAACAGTACAGAATGATCAGTAAATACTAGTACCTCAACAAGTAGTAGATTTCCTGCAATTTCAGTGGTGGCACCTCACATCTGGAAATAAGTTGTCCTTAAGCAGAGTAATTTTCCACAAAATAAGGTATGTCATTCAAACTTAAATACCAGAAGCTTTGTGAACCTGATTATGACCATTTTGGAAATATTTAGGGAAGACACTATTAATTTAAGCCATTCTAGGTTGATTTTTTTTTTTTTTATGACAAATTTCATACAAGCCTGTTTTTGTGGATAAACAACATCCATCATACTGTAGCAAGGGAGTTACTCTATTGACCAGATACTTCTTAATCCCCTTATTTAATTGTCCTGAGAGCTGTATACATCATCTGTGACAAATGCACCTTCATGACTAGCAGAAGTAGAACATTTAATGAAAGCTAAATTGCTTTGCCGTGGTGTGCTTATGTGCAATTTTCAGTAAAGATAGTACAAATGTGACATTACTTGTGACATTTTAGAATTTATAAGGAAATAGAGCTTGGAATTACAGAAGCAGTGGGAAATATTTAAATTGTTTCTGATCCTATATACACCAAATGAGAGAGAATGAATTCAAGGTTTTTTTCCACTGGACATTTCAAATATTTCAGGATGTGGTTTTATCCTATATTGGGACAAGAGACATTTTTTTACACAATGAAAAATACAAATTTTGAAAGGTCAATATATTCTATTTCTCTTTAATGAAATTATCTAAAAAAACATAGACATATGCTAATGAATATTAAAACTTATGGGCTCATAGCATTTAAATTTTGGAGTTTTATTCCCTGTTTTCTGTGAACTAGGTTATCTTCCCAGACTGTATCTTCTATACTACATTGTGCAGACTGATCTCAATCAAGAGACCTAACCCATCAGAGAGATAAAAAGTCAAAACCCAGACACTGTAATGTATCAAGAAAATATAAACTACTATGATTAAATATTTTTTGTTAATTCAGTGAAAAGTCAGACCAATACAGTCAAGAAAGGACTAAACCAACAAAAACTTATTTTAGCTTTTCGACATAAAAGATATTTTTTTTGTTACAAAAATAAGATGTTCGCACATTAGAAATGTTCTATTTAAATAAAACACCTTTCAGTCAGAAGAATGGTTCAACGGGTTTCCAACCCAGTTCCAAGCACAGCAGTGACTTCCTTTGCCCCTGGGAAGTTTCAGCTTCTGGAGGCAGCTCGTGTCTAGGAGCAGGACAGCCACTGCCCCACACAGCCCACCACCTTGGCTCAGGTAAAAAAGTGTTTGTCCAGCATCTGAGCTGGCTCACTTAGGGCTGTTTTCTATCTGTGTGTAGAGTTTCACTATGCTGTGCAGGCATACCTTTGTCATTGCCTAGTAAATCTTTGTAATAATCTGATTAATTAATTCATCTGATTTAATTAATCCACCTTTGCCTGGCAGAAAAGGCCCTGGGGGTGCTGGCTGACAGCTGGGTGAACGTGAGCCAGCAGTGTGCCCGGGTGGCCAAGAAGGCCAACAGCGTCCAGGCTTGTATCAGAAACTGTGTGGCCAGCAGGACAGGGGAAAGGACTGTCCCCTTGTACTCGGCACTGGTGATGGTGCACTGTGAATGCTGTGTTCATATTTGGTGTCCACACTACAAGAGGGATGTTGAGGTGCTGGAGTGTGTCCAGAGAAGGGCAACGAGGCTGGTTATCTTAAACGTCTTTTCTAACCTAAATGATTCTATGATTCTATGATCCCTTTTCTTTGGGACCAACCTGAAAGCATACTATGTTCCAAGATCCTTTTGATTGGTTTTCCATATGAGAGCTTATGGCAAAATTAGACTTCCAAACTTTAAGCCTTAAAAATATTTCTCTTTTTGGAACTTTTGCTTCACTGTTATGCAAAAGCATTCATGGTCAAAGCACAAGAATACTGCTATAGCTTTTTGAATTGTAAGACATCTACTAGTAAAAGACAACTGAGCCAAAAATGTACTCAAACTTGTAAATCCAACCCCTGATGTCATTTGCCCAGTTCCTGAACCAAAACCAGAAAATCAACACAAAGACTCCCATTGAATTTGATGAGCTTGGAGGCCAAATTGTAACTGGAGTGTGTGTTCTGAGTCACATTAAAAGGAGACATGCTTCTACCACATCTTGCCCAATAAAAATGCTTGCCAGGTTGGTTTCTTTAATCTTAGAAAATAGAGGGATTGATATGCATTCTGGCATTCTGAGGCTGAATTTTAGACACCTAGCTTCCATCTAAGAAGAAGATGGATTGTAAAACAGCACTCCAATATTTGAAATAAGTGTATTTGACTCATTCTATGCCCAGTTGTCTAAGTCTTCATCAGTTTCTCAATATTCAGTGACAAACACACTATTAAGGAGAAGATACTACTGATAACCCTAGTCTCTTTAAATTTTCAGAACACTTTATTGAAAAGTTGGTAAATCTATCAATCTTGGGATCAAAAGAGTATAATTAAAACTGAAGAGTATTTAATAGAAACCATAGAAGGGATTTCCCTGAGACACTAAATAAAAAAAAAAAAAAAAGGAAAATTCTTCCACTGCTATCCTTTTTACCACCAGTATATGTCGTATCACTGGGATTTGTATATTTTATATAACTGACTTGAAACAATCATGTATTTTTAATATTCCTGCTTACAAACAGATTAATGACTATAAAGAACCACATCACTTTTTAGTAATACATTAGAACTGCTCCAGCACCATATATGACTTTTAGAACTCAATTCATAGTTTAAATATACTGGGAAATGATTCCCACTGTGTGTCCTAATTGTGGCACAGAAAATCCTTTCAAGTTTTAAAGTGTGGCATCTGGATGAAAGAAGACATTCAACTGATGCTGTGTGGATTCTCTAGTTTTACAATTTAGTATAAGTGCAAAAATCCCTCACATTCATAAGGAAATTCAGTTTTATTGGGAAAGAAAAATGAAGAGTGGTGATCGCTTGAGATACACTTAGACAGTCCTACTTGTCTTAAAAAACACAGCCCCTCTCCCCTTATAGGCTAGTAGGCATATCTGTTCTCTATAGATAATTTTATTGCTAAAACTTTGTGCTAAAGCATCAAATTCATATAATGGGCAAAAGGTCACCTAAGATAAAGCAACAGGAAAAGTATGTATTTGTTAAGCACTGGTCCAAGGAGTCCTATTGTCACAAAGGTGATGAACATAGTCACTTTTGTGACTAAATTGAAACATCTTTTTTTTAAATGACCACGTCACAGTTTCTTGGGAACTTACATCATTGCCAGTTTGGAATCATCTTGGGATTAGCAAAATTTTATGCACTCCTTGCTTCCTTGTCCTTTTATCATGAGATATGTATATATGGTATCACATATACATATCTTAGATTTTTAGGGCTTGGAACCCTTAAAATTCTTCAGTACTCCAGGAAGAAAAATCCTTAGATACATGCATATAGTTTTATATGTAACTGTCCATATGTACTGACAGCACATACGGCATCTCTGAGTCTCACTTTGTCTTTCTGCTAGGTGATAATATGTCTGAGGCTATGCAGGTCAGACAAAATCCTGGTGTAGAACCTACGTATAACATATCACACTTTCTTACAGAGACAAAACCAAGCCTGTCTTCAGTCAGAAGAACATGTAGGACTTCTCTCCTTTTAGTAACATCAGCATAAAAGCCATGCTGTGAAATGTTATGTCTTTGCTTCCAGTCAGTGTATAGTTTGGGCCAAGAAGCTCCATAGAGAATTGCACAACTACTTCAGAAATTTGTCTGTTTACAAAAATTTTGTAAGGCCAACTAGTGTTGGCACATGTCTATCTAACAGTCAAAAATTGCTTCTAGGCTTAAGCAAAAAAAGCCTTTAAGGCAGTGATTGCTGAAAATGTACTACAGCAATGTCATTCTTCAGAATGAGATCATGTAATTAGTTTTATAACTTTTCTGTTTAACAAGGAATCATATTTTTAATGGGACCTCTAAGGGACAGTCTGGTCTTGTCTTTCATACCTCTTACAATGGGGTCTACAAGAAAAGTACAAGGACTGACATTCTTTTGACCTGACTGTTGCAGTTCCTAGGAGAGGAATGATGGCCCATGGCCAATGACTGGACTAGGTGTTCTGCAAAAACAGAGAAAATAGGTTGTCTTATAGTGGTTGTAATTGAAGTACATGTCTGCCTCTGTGTGTATGAAAGGTCTTGGAAGGGGACAAGAGACATTAAATATGTATAAAAAACCAAGTAGGGTGATAGTAAGGAAGCGTTGGTTGGCCTGGCCAATGACCAAGTATGGCGATCATAAACTTATACCAAGCTAATCTTTTTCAAATATCTTCTATTCCTAAAAATGAAGGGTTTTAAAAAGGAATTTGAAGGGGAAATAGGGACAGTTTTATTAATGTTTACAGGAAATTACTCCTAAAAGTAACAAGCAGCTCATATATGTTTTAAAAATCCACCAACAGTGATGGAAACAAAGTTCAATGGGCAGCTGAAGGAAGATACTGACTTACTAAGACTGCAAAAAGATAGTAGCAAGCGTAAAAAGCTGTGTCTCATTTTTATTATGGAGGCCAGCAGAATATATTGGAGGCCATAAGGAGGGTGAGGACAGTGACTGGATCCAGTGAGAAGAATGACATGACTAGGCAACAGGCTAGTAAAATGATCTTTTACCACAGCAATTTTCCCTAATATTAGGAAGTCAGCAGATTCTGAAATAGCAAAATGCTAGTGAAACACTGAAGCATGTTCTTATGATGTATGCTTCAGAATGATGCATTACAGTATAAGAGCAAGGAGGCTCACTCGAGATTTGTTGGTGTAGTACATTGGCTATGCCATCTGCTCACCTTCTGTACTGTGCTGTATCCCACAAAGCTCAATTTTCAATGAAGTATAAGTGTCACTGTTGGAATGCACACAAGCACCAGAGTAGCACAATGTCATATTTGGAAATATGTGCAAAACCTGCTCCAAAAGCCCAGCCTCTGTTCCAGTAAATGATACATTTAAGCAGGGACTTTTAAGAAGGGGTTGGAACCAGGTCTTTCTTCTTAATCTCTTCATTTTTTTCACAAGCCTCATTTCAAAACACCTCCCTCACATATGAACACTGCCCAAACCCTCTGAGAGGATCTGAATCTAGGCCAGAAAGCTGAGCCAGCATTTCTGAAGTTGGAGGGAGATTCGCCCAATAACACAGGAGCTGCAGGCCCCTTCATACATTCTCAGATCCTGGATTTTGTAAACAGAAAGGCAACAGATGGGATAGTTTGCAAGGACAGTTTGGCTGGAAGGTGATAAGCTAGAAAACAGTGGTATGGCATTAGAAAGATGTTAGAGGGGATGATAAGACAACAATTATAGACTTCCAGGGAATAGAAATACTGTGTGAAAAGTTAAGGTAGTTGGCTGGGAGCGTGATCAGTAACTGGAAAAGGACAGCAGCTGTCGAATCAGGGATGAGAGAAGACTGGCCTCGGAGCTGCTTGTACAATTAGTCACCATACTGTCCCAAATCATGTCAGAATCAGGAGGTGATGAAAGACAGCTTGAAAAATACTGCCATGCCACAAAAGCCTGTTATCTGTGCTCCAGTTTCTTTAGTCTCATGGATGAATCGCATGTCTCATGTATAAGTTTGGGGGAGTAAGGAAACCTCAGGTAGTTCCCCTACTGAACTTAGGGCTGTAGCATGAAGTAGGAAATATTAAAGATGCTGAAAGTGTCACATGGAGAGATCTGCTAGAAAGGGAAGCTACAAACAACTAGTACAAAATGTAAAAGGATGAAATGTAAAAACCTTGTTTAAGTAATTTCAAACTAAAAATCTAAATATAATGAACTTCTACATTATTGCCTTCTGTGCACATGATGGTACTTCTGTATATTTTGACTAATTTATTTTAATTCTAGATTGGGTAAAGATGCAGAAGCCTTTGTTCCTAGAGCTATTTTCTCATGATTAAATTTTATAAGAAAATGCTAGAGAAATTTTTTACATTTGTAAAATACCTCTTTTCTGACACTTTTACTGAAACATGTACTATCCTACTTGTTTCACATTACTGTTTAAGGTACTATTATTTATATAGGAATGGAATAAATCCAGTCATTCAATTTTGTAGTAAGTTCAGATATTTTGCTTTCAGGGAGAGTATCTTTACTAGAATACCGTCACTAGCATAATTACTAGATGGAGTTAACCTGCAGTTGCTCATTTCCAGTTGAGACATTTACAAAAGCACACATATTTTAGTTGAACCTAGTAAGTATGTATCCCTGGTGCATTACTAAGATTGAGACTTTATTTGATAAGAATTTCCCCTTTTCGCATTGTCAAAGGCACCCAGAAGTCATACCAGTGTATTCTGTGAGTCTACAGGTGACCAGTAGTGACAATCAGCCACCAAGACCAAGAAATACACATTACATTTGACAGGCTAATAAGGTAAGTTTCTTTGGGTCGAACACAACTACAGCAAGTTTTATGGCAAAATGCATCATTTGTTTTTAACTGCTAGAATTTCCCAACTTTATCTGCAGTCAGATGTATTGTACTTCCTTTCTGAGATTGCTTTTAATTCTTTTCCTTTTTTTTTTTTTTTTTTTTAAGTTTCTTCTAATTCTACAGAAAGCAGGAAATGTAAACTACATTTAAAATGTAAAACTACATTAAAACTACATGTAAAATACAGTCACAAAATTGCTATATTTATATATTAAATGATATTCAAATAGGTTGATACTTCAACAAAGACACCCAAAACAAAACAACGGGATTTTTTGATACCACTCTTACCACTTTATTCTTCTCTTTTCCTACAAGAGGATTAATTTTTTCCCCCTATTTCAAATAGGAATAAAGCACTGTAGACTTAATTTGAAAGACAACACAGGAAAGTTAAGTCCTAACTATTTCTGAGCTTTTCTTACTGTCTAGGAAGTAGGATCCTCTCAAGGGTGACTCAGAAGCAAAGTGATTCCTACCTAATGGCTACTGTTTTGCTGCTATCTGAGAGCAACACATAGTAGTGCGTACTGTTGTAGACAAAAGTACTAGGTCCTATACATGGACACCCGGGATAAAGTTTGTAGTTCTTTGTTAAGTATGATGAAGCCCATGGTTTTAGTGTGGATCTACAGTATAGATTTTCAAATCTATATTCTTCAACTTTGTGTGCAAGGACTAGCTTTTAGAGCTGCAGTTGTCACTTTGGAGCCTACTATTTTCTAAAATGCCCAGAACTTAAGAGAAAGTTAACTGCAGCTTGGTCAAACTGTTGACAGTCAGTTGAGAATTACAGTTAATATCTTTAGTTACTAGAAATACTGTGCTAGGGATGTCACACAACCTTTTTTTCTGTTTTGCCTTTATTTATTGTTCTACATTTATCTTATCTCAGGAAGATGACAGGTACATATTTGAAGCATGAAACAGTTAACAGTTTTGCGCTCTGCAAATGATCCTAAACTACTCCTTTTACTGGCATTAAAAACTAAGAAGTCAAGTTTCAAGTCTAATCCTACTGTTCATGAGGTATATGTGGGGGAAAATTGAGCTTCATGATCGTCATCTCCCTTCTTAAAAATGAGGTCAGCATGACACCTATTAAAAACAATGATGATTAGTTATGTGACATTGTGTGATTGCTCTTGCAATATTAATAATATTATTTATTATTTATTGTTTTCACCTGTATGTTTTCATCTATACCTGTTCTTTTCCATCGCTTCTTTCGAATGTCTCAGCTGTAATGGATGTATTTATCTGATCAGAGAGACAAAGCTGTCCCAAATCTGTCCAATGATTAAATGAAAGACCCTGAAGAATGGTCTAGGCACCAATGACCTCAGGAAAGGTGACTGAATACAATACATTTCTTAAAGTAGAATGTCGCAGTCCTGTTCTGAGGTACCAGGTAACAAATGGAAAAAGAAGAAGCAAGTGATCAAATGGAGATGCAGTGATTTTTGGCAAAAGCTTCCTGACTTCTTTGTTTTAGAAAAATTTGTGAAATTTATGGAAGTTTGTTCAGCGATCAACTTCTGGTAACTTCTGGTGGTTTGTCACTCCTGGGGTCAGCTCCTGGACTCTTTTGCTTCTTGTAAGATTGAAAAACATGGTCTTTCATAGCATACATAGCCAAAATGGTGAGATAGGGACTGGATAAAGAGAGGGGAAAGCACATAAAAACTGGCTGAAATCCTGGGCTCAGATGGTTTTGAACAGTTTACAAAGTCCAGTTGGGGTCTGATTAACAGTGGCATCTCTCAGAGGTTTATACTGGGGCAATGTTGCTAAATGTGAGTGTTAACAACCTGGGTAATGAGACAGCATATTCTCAGTATGTTCATGGACAGCAACAAACTGAGAGGGGCAGCCAATATCCTGGAGGGCACTGCTGCTATCAAAGGGACCTCAGCAAGTTGGTGAAATGGGCTGACAGACACTTAATGACATTCAATGAGAGATGTATGAAGCCCTGCACCTGGGATGGAGTAACCTCATGCAGCAGTGCAGGCTGGGACCTGGCTGGGGACACAGAAGGTCTGCAGAAAGTACCTGGGGGTCCTGCCAGGCAACAAGTTGAACATGAGCCAGTAGTAGTGTGCTCCTGCAGCAAAGGCCAACAGCCTCCAGGACTCAACAAGCAAACATGCAGCCGGCAGGCTGAGGGTTGTGATTCTTCTCTCTATTCATCATTTGTGAAGCTATAACTGGAGGACTGTGTCCAGTTTTGGCCTTTCCAGCACAAGAAAGGCATCTGCAGACTAGACCAATTTCCTTCCCTTCCCTTCCCTTCCCTTCCCTTCCCTTCCCACCCTGCCCTTTTTAGTGTAGGCAGCATCTAATATTGTGGGATCCTGATCCAAGATCTGTGCTTTCTAGCTGTTCAGTAACATAAATAATAATGAATACTTATGACTAGCTGTATCCAAAATAAACAATGTTTAACACACAGTAAATGCAACTTCTGTCAGCTTCTTGGATTGTCACAACAGCTAAATGGTAAAACCAAAATGCACTAATAACAAACAAATGGTTATGAATTAGCTAGGTTCTCCTATTTATGGCAGAAAAAAGATTTTAAAACAGATTTGTGTAATTAATGCCTTACCACATGGCTTAGTTTCATTAAATCTGCTGAAAAGAATGCAGCAGCTCAGAGCACTTGTGGTCAGATTTCAAATTCCCTTATACACACACCAAATCCTGTAGTCAGCACTGAGGCAATGGCGTTTCAAGTGGAATATAATGTGAGTTGCGTTTGGAACTTGTGGAGACAGTTCTCTAATTATATTCTCTGTAATTACTACAATGAGCATGAATATTTTTTTTGAAAGAGAAGAAAAGTGTTTTATTAGGAGCAGCTGCAAAGTCAGCTGATAAACAACTCAAAAGTAAAGTGATTTTTTTATCATTATCATTTTATCAAGGGTTTAAAATATATATACATGCCAGAAAGTGAAACCTTTAGAAAGGAATTTACTAATTTTGCAGGAAATCTTAGAACTGACCTGATCAGCTTGAAGCCATTTGATAGAGCCAAGACATCTGAGAGCAAGTGAATACCATCTCTCCAGGTAGTCAGAGAATTTATAATTGGTTGTACCATGAGGATATTTCTCAGAGAAGGAATGCTTGTGGTTGCATCAAATTCTGTTTCATCAGCATTCATTGCCATAGGAAAAATATAGATCGTTTTTTTGTGGTTTCTTGCAGAAGACTTGCAGAATGCAACCAAAGAATAGCCAGTGCACAACACTTAATTCCTCATACCTTTCCTTCTTAGATAAAGCAGATGGAATGAGTAGGTGAAAAACATGCATTCCTATTTCTTTTCCTCTGAAGGAGATAAGAAGTCCTTCATGGTGATTTTCAACAACACATTCTGTCTCACTTGCATTCTGAACAGCTCCCCAAAAGTACACAGAATGCTGAAGTGTTTTGCTGTCTGAACAAAATATGTGCCTTTGACTGGTACTGAGGCAGAAATTCTTCAGCTTTTTACTTCTATCCAGAGTTTTCAGACAGATATTGGCTTTTCAGAACTAATATGTAACATTGATAACATATAAATTTGTCTGGCTATCCGCCC
>JAVJGJ010000057.1:41080978-41097103 GCA_035590215.1 Microhierax caerulescens | reverse complement strand
GGGGTTGAGTAAGTTTCCTATGAACTACACAGCACTGTTATTCCTTAAGAAAATTGCAAAAACTCGAGGCTTTCTGGAGTTTCCAATCACAGTATCCCTTGTGGACAGAGTTAATCATCTACTTCAAGAGTTTTTTGAAACAGTGCTCATTCTCTCTGTACTGAGTTTGATGGTTAGGGGAAACAGTTCCCTGAGAATACCTGAGAAGGGTAATTTTAGAATAAAGAGCATAACTTTTCAAGGATAGGATGCATTCATTTATGATTTTGCGTGGCATTTTATAGCTGTGGTAGCAAGATTTCCTAACTTCCTTTATAATTCCTGCATCTTCATATTTCACTCATTCTCCCAGAAAAGCATACCTGAAAATCTGTTTCCTATGAAACTCTTAACTCAGTGGCAAAATAGACCTAAAATTACATTTCAAATTCACTGGAATTTCCTTCCTGACAAAGGAAGAGGCTGTTTTGTCCAATGGGACATGAATGGCTGCATCAGACAGATGACACATTACTATTGGGAAATATTCACAGTAATAACATATTTATCTTTCAGCACATTACCATCAGAAACCCCACTGTATCAAGGAACAGCTAGAACAAAATTTGTTCAGTAGGTTAAATAGTGGTAAAAATGATATAAAAAATGGAAGAACTTAACCATCAAGTCCTGGGTGACTCAACCAGGCCAAAATGGGTGATTGTTCAGCTGTACTCTGGAGGCAGGGAATGCTGACTGCTAGTAATGATTCAGACCAGTAGAAAGTTAAATATGCTTATGGGATGCAGATCCTGACTCTTATATATATTGATGGGTACTGATGTGTATTCCTTTTTTTTTTTTTTGACATTAAGAAGTTAGATGAGAAGGAAATGAATTTAAATGATGATTGCATCTGCAGGCTCTTTTGCTTTTTGTATTGCTTTATTCTTACCAAAGCAGTGACTAAAAATTTCTTTGTATTCAGTTTGAGCAAAGCTAAAGACAGTATTAAATATCTGTAAGTACCTCTATGAATTTCAGAGAGGGCTCTTTTCTAACACCCACAGAAACATTTGTGTGACTGTTTCCACCTCAAAATCAAGGACCGAGATTGTACAATCACATTTTATGGCAGATTCTGACATGTCTTCTCTACCAGAACATTTCAACAGAAAACCACTGCATCTGAGACTGTATGTAAAGCAGCCACCCATTTTATAATGAGAAATTGTCATAGAGCTAATTTAGTCTGTATTTAGTAATCAAATTTAGTAATAAAAATATTGCCACAGGTAAATAATTATGAGACTCTCAGGAATATTATTTTCTGTTAATTAACATTAAGGTCTAAAATAATGTATAAGTAACTTTCTATGACTCATAAGTAACTTTCCATATTACAACACACAGCTGTAGCAGTAGGAGAATGCTAATACATGAGAAATGTTATTTACCCATGAGCCGTCAGGCATGCAAATTATGTGAAGACCACATCATATATTTTCACAGCCATTTAAATGTGATTAAAGCAGTTTATGGTAAGTGCAGAATAAAACTTTGTTCTTATATGGATGTCATGATTAGAGCAGTGCAGCAAAACAATGATTTTTATAATGACTGATTTGCAGGAAAATGAGAACACTGAAGAAATACAAAATGCAACAGTTGCTTTTCTTTATCAAGTGCTAATATGAAAAAACATTTGCATAGAGTTAGAGCTCTGTAAAATAAAGTGCTGCATGATCTGAGATGTTGGTGAGCTTGGGGTAGAGGACTCTCCCATAAAATTGGTTCACATACATTTTAATAAGAAATTACCTCGGATAAAAGCTATCAGGAAAGGAATAGGTTGTTACAAAGAAGGATGAAATTGTCATCTAGGTTTCTTTCCACAGAGATCACTGTGCCTGCCAAATTGTAACACTGATGTTTAGGTTCACAGACTTTATGTGCTCCATTGCCAGGAGGCCATAGTATGTAGCAGGACAGAGATGGATAGATACCAGTAAGATGAGCATATTCCTTCTCCCCACTGTAGTAGGACACTGGACAAGGAGATGGGGATGATTATCCAAAAAATAAGTTATGAACAATGAAATTAACTGGAAAATGGTGTAACTATCCAGAAAAAAATGTGCACTCATCAGTGTTGTGAAAGGAAAACAAAACCAATGCAGTTTTCCAGGAGAAAAATGTTCTTTGTAAATAAACAGCAAAAACTGTGGGCTCACAGAATTTCTAATTGGTACCTAGAGCAACATCTTCCAAAGGAAAGTATAGATCTAAGCCCACAAGAAGCAAACTAAATGCCTGGTGCTGGTGAATGCTGAAAATAAAGTTGCTGACTACGCTATCTTTAAACACACAAACAAGCAAGCAAGCAGTGCTGCTAGGCAGGTGTTGCTTTTGAGCCCTTCATTTTGGGTTCCTGTAAGGAGGGCAATCCTGCACCCCATTGTAATATAGCTCTGCCCACACACACACCCCTACCACCCCCCATCCCATTAGATACAATTTTGACAGGATTTTAAACCTTGCCCTGGCAAGATATATTCTCTGCTGCTGGTGGCCTTTTGGAATTTTCCATCAGCCTTAGCCAAGAAGGCTAAGTTTTCTAGCTGCCAACAGGCAGTAAAGTTTTCAAAAATTCTAATTTTTCTTCAGTGATTTAACCCTGCATTAGCTACAGGCCAGGAGTTACATAAAGAACTGTCATCATCATAGGAGTTGTGCAGTTAAAACACTGTATCATTGAAAATTCAGAAGAAAATATAAGGTCATATTAAAACAAACCTGGAGCTCCACTCCAGTGTAAAAGGGTGTGTATGAAAACAATTGAAAACATACATGTACTAACAAGGTGGGCACAGCCAAGTACATGCTAGTAAAAACTTACTGCTGTTTTTGCTACATGTCCCTGCCACTCTTTGGAGAGAAAAATGAAAAATAAGTCTTGGATGCCTCTATGCAAAAGGCAGTCTTTAACCCTAACCCCTGACTGTTGCAACACCGTCTTGGTGACATACTTCACAGAATATTTACCTTAAGCTAGATACAATCTAACAGAGGACATCGATTTTATATACCTTATTGCCATACTCTTTCTTCCATGTTACTAGCCTTCAGCATAACCAGCTTGATTTGACTGTGAGAAGGGATAGGATTTATCCTTGATTATGCTAGCAAAATGTATCTCAAAACTAAGAAATATATATTTTTTTAAAATTTCTAAAAAATCTGTGATTAAAATGTTATTGTGTTATTGAAACTATTTTTAAAGTACATCTCTTCACAGTTAGCCATGAAATTAGTCACAGTTTAAACCAGATGCTGGGTGACTGGAATAAAGTTTCTTTCTCTTATGTCTTTCATTTCTGGCTGCTGTTGCACCCCTTGCTGTGGTGACTTCTCAGACAAATTCATTCTAAGAAAAAAATTATATTTTTACGTAAATTCACTCCCCATCAGTGGGAAACTACTTCTTTTCTTTGCCTGAGGAATGGTACATTATGCACAGCTATAACGTGTAGGTGTATAGACCTAAATTCACATAGGTTGGTAGGGACCTTTCAAAGTTTTCTGGTCCTACCTCTTGCTCAAAGCAGGGTCCATTTAACTTAGGTTGCTCAAAATTTAGAGCAGTCACAAATGATCTTCTGCAATTAATTATTGTCTAAATATTTCTGGTAAGATATAAAATTGTTGCATGTAAGGCAATTTTATGCACTTCCTTATTGTCTTTTGCATTACAAATTATATGTGCTTCTCTCATAGTTTTGGGGAAAGACCTTCACATTAGATCTTGAAAGAGTCAACTGAGTTGTAGGAACCTTAGTTAACTGTCCAGCAGACCTTATCTTGATGGATCCAGGAAAAAAAAAATAATCATAAGAAGTTATATGAAAAGTGTTTAGCTTGTTGTGACAAGTTCAGACATATTAACACTGTCTCCAGCAATTGCACTCAGGGTTGCCTTTGACAGACAAAAGGTGACACTTTCTGCTTAGTATAAAATAATAAAAATCAGATATTAAGGGATAATTAAAGTCTGCAAAACATGGGCTAAGATATCAATTTATGAAGCAATAAAGAGTGAATGTCCAGAATGCTACATGCAATAGCACTTCAAAAGTTACATTCCTATCTCACCTGCTGAGTGCAATTGACTGTTGGCCACAAAGCTCTGACATAAAGGGTTTCATATACAGCACCTGTGACCTGGCCTATTAGTATCTTACCTGAGTTAAAAGAAAATCTTATTAAAGGAGACCTTTTCTCAAGGCAACACTGCCTGAAAACTGCTGTCTCCTTGAAATACCGAGTGGTGCTAGAGCAGGGGAGGATGAAGGGTAAGCAATGAGAAGAGGACACTCAGAAATGATTCTGGCATAAGAGAAGGAACAAAGGAACACTGCAGAAATTACCATCAAGAATATGTTCTTTCAGGCAAAGACAGAGGCGTGAAGAGATAGGGGATGTGTAGTATTTTACACATGTTGTATCTTAGTAAACTATTGTTCAGGATATTATTCACAGTCCATCATTCTGTCCTTGCTGTTTAGGCTTTAAAGATATTTTATAAGTCACTTTTCAGTCACTGAACTGTTTTAACATTAAATGCCATGGAAGGAGTCCCCCAGTTACTGTGCAGCTGCATATTCAAAATTTTTTGAGTAATTTCTTTTCTAGATGCTGAAAGGTTTTAAAGTGTTAAATATTATTAAAAGTGCTGTCTGTTTCTGTCAAGAGCTTCTTAACATTAAAAATTAAAAAGCAGAAGTTGCTCTTTCTAGCCATTGACTACTTTTGCTAAATATTTTGTTAAAATAGAATATTTTCCACCATTAATTAACACTCTATTACCAAAAAAGTAAGCAAATTCTTAGTCAAAGGTTAAAATTTAAAGTGTATTTCTTTAGCTGTCTCTTTACTGCTTAGCACATTAAAATTTATCAAAACATTTTTTTTTATTCATTGTGAAGTGCAATACTTCTGAAACTACATTACAGGTTAAAACATTTTTCCTTAGAAGGTGCTTTTTCATCATGTGCAATATTCTATATTAAATATGAAGACAAGTTGATATTTGTCTAACCTCTGAACACATTTAGCTCCTGAGCACATCTAGCTGCTGAACACATTTTTCTGCCAGATGTTTCAAAAAGTCACTGAACTTGCTTACATTTGAACTAATAACTGTGATTAACTATTGCTCACAGTTTTGTGTATTTTTATGAATAGCTGAAGAAAAAATAAAACATTTTCATAGACAAAAATAAAAAAAGAACCTTATTAAAACAATGTTTTTATTTTTGTGTAACACTTTAAATAGTTGGGACTCTACCACTTGCAACTGGATTTGATAAATTGTCTTAAACTTAATCTGAAACTTGCAGTTAATACTACTTATTTATTCATGATTGCTTAACTATATGATGTTTTACCTAACACAAAAGCATCTGAGAAAAGCTTTCTGTTTCTTTTTTTCTTCTTCTATAATTTTCTAGCAGATGTTTTTCATAATTCAGCCAAGAATAAGCCTTTGTTCTGCTTCACACTCTAAATTACATGAAGTAACACTGGATTATGATATTCCCCAAGAGTCCCATAGTGTCAATAAAGATGACACATGAGCAGTGAAGGAAGAGTACAGATCATACAGGAAAAGGAAGGTTTGCAAACTTTGTGGAAGTTAAATGCCCTGTGTTTTAAGAGAACAGCATGTAAGACAGTCATGGGAAGGCTATTAATTAACTGAATTGAGGCAGTGCTAAGAATCAGGAACTTAAAAGGTGGACAGGCAAATCAGGAATTGGGCATGACACAAAAGTGAGTAAAGACTGGCGTGAACAAACTGGGAAGGAAACATTGAAAAAATCAAGTAATAAACAGAACATCAAAAAGTTGATCTTTAATATTTTTTTTCTTTTTGAAAATACATTCATTTTGTTATGAATGTATTTTCAAAAATGAATGTATTTTTATTATTTATTGCATTAAAAAATGAATGTATTTTCAAAAAGAAAAAAATATTAAAGATCAACTTTTTGATGTTCTGTTTATTTGTTTAAGGATCTGTCATTTAAAAATGTTGATTGATCTCTGAGGAACTGATTGGAAAAGAAAAGTTATGTTGTTAATCCGCTAGCATAATAAATAATAAAAAAATCCACATCTTTATGTTAAAGTGAAATAAGTAACTATAACTTCTTTGTAATAGGTAATTCATAATTAGCCTCCAGAAACATTCCTAAACAATTACATATCCATTGACCTAAAGCACTCCAGCTTCCTTAGTTGAACTATTGACTGTTTTTTTTTTCTTTTTCTGAATCTACTGAGTGTTCTAAAACCTTTACAGCCATCATGAACACTGCAGAGCACAGTGTGCTGACACCTTTACACACTGTCAGGCAGCTCCTTGCATTTTTCCAGCCTCCTGGACTTGGTTTCTGACTCTTGGGTCTCTTTTTCTTTGCAAGTTCTTTCTCACTCTGCTCTATGGATTCCTGTTCCTGGAACAGCTGGGTTACCCTGTTCTGCCTTCTCAGCGATGCATGTGTCTTTTTCTGTGATATAGTATCTGTATTTGCTTCAGTCAGTTTGCATCACTTGAAGACCAGCTGTGGGAAAGGTAAGATTTAAATTCCTAGTAGATGGTCTAGAAGGTGTGCTGTGGTCTAACAGATCTGTTGAACAAAAGGAAGATTGATGAGGGTGACAAAGTGTTACACTTCTACTATCATGAAGGTTTTTTAATCTAACCAAAGAGACCTCAAGAAATTGGCCTTACCATCTGTTGTGCAATTTAGGCAATGAAGAATGCATGAAATATTTGGTTTTCATGTATGGAATTTTGTCCTTTTGTGACTGTTCTAAATACATAAATCACTAAAAATAATATGGAGATTTGAAAAAAAAAAACAAACCAACAAAACAAAAAAGAAAAGGCAAGGGCTAAAGAAGACTCAAAAGCCAGAATAACCTTTGGCTGGAATTGTATTGGTAGTAATCTTCAAATAAAAGGAAATATGAGAAAATGTGGCTTTCTGTAATATTTTGTAAAGGTAATAGTGATCCAAATAAAATAAATAACTGACCTTGAGCAAACCCCAAGGATGACTGCATGCCTTCACAGACACTATGTTCCTCAGAAATGTCAGGGGTACTTCTAAGGAATTTAGCTAAACATAAGTAAATAAAAGTAAGTGTAATTTGTGTTGCCTGTCACTGTAGGTGTTTGCAAGGATAAACTCTGCTTTGTATGTGAAAGGGACCATGACAAATCTCTCTTTCATTCTGTTATTCAAAATTCAATTAGGTTGGTCTGAATGTCTCACAATATTATTTAAATGAGTATTTTTTACTTACATCTTCTAAAACGTCTAACGTTAGTATTCACGTTTGATTGTCTTGTAAGAACCTCTGTAATTTGATTTAGGCTTTCTTTTAAAGATGACTGTTCACAGGATTTTCCCTACCTTCAAAGTACTCCTTTTGTCATTTTATCATCTTCTGGAGAAAATGAAAAATCAGTGACTTATGAAGACATTCATGTTCATAAAGTTTTAGGAAAAAAAATAATTTATTCTTGGACAATTGAAAACCAGAAAAAAAAAAGTTAAATAAGTAACTTGCTGTAAGTCACATACCACTTGCATATAAGCACAGTCATGAAAGCCTTCTTGGAACTTAAGCACAGTTTGGTCTGTAAAGGATGACACTACAGTATGTGGTAAACCTCAGGATACCAACTGTAGACATGAACATTATGAAACCTTTCCTTGGCTAATAGCAGCTGGTTAGGAATGGCGCCACTGGATTGATGGGCACATAGTAGAAAATCCAGCAGGTTTAATTTCTGTTCTTCTTTGTCATAGCAAACACCGAAAATCATTTAATCCATTTGGCAGACTGGAAAACCCTACCTAATTCGAACAAGGCAAGCAAAACCACAGTTTAAACCATGTGCTGCAGCACTAGCTTTGGGGTTTTCTATTCTACAAAAGCATCTAACCCATGTGAAGAAAAACTCCCGACAAAACCAGCAATGAACCCAAACCCTATATTTCCTGTGTATTTGTTAGTAAATTTACTAGGGTCAGTACATTTCAATTGCTTATGAAAAAGCAAATGACAGTAAATGTTACTTGGAGATTTGTTTCAAAACTGGACAGACTATACACTAAAAAGTAGTATGACACCACAGAACTTTTTCAACTACGTAGGTTTCAAAATTATCTTAAAAAATGTTCTATTTCATGTAAGATATTTTTTCAGAAACATAAAATCTCATAGTATCTGTTGAATCTTTCACAGCCCTTCAGCTAATGAATAATCTCTTGGTATTTCTGTTTAGTAAATCTCTGTGGTTAAGGGTGCACAGTTTATTTGTAAAGAATGACCCTTGGCATGAGCATGACACAGTGTTTTCACTAGGGAAGAATATATTTATGAACAATATGATTTTACCTGAGTAAAGATTAACAAATTATGAATAGTTTCAAGTCAGAGTTTGAAGATCCTTGTTTCTTCTTGTTTATGTGAAAGTAATCAGGCGTTCTCATAGGTAACAAAAATAACATCTTCCATTCTGCTTGGATGCAATTGGCCCTATTGTGACCTTAAAACATGAATTCTTCAGCAGTAGCCACATTAACATGAACCTTTACTTTCCTGCAGTGTCATCTTCTTCCATATTCCTTCTTTTCATTCTTTCCTTTTAAAAGTTTCTTATCTTGGTCCCATTAAATATTTCCTCTTTACCCTGTTCCAAAATATCACTGCAAGTCTGTGACAGGTAGGGAAACAAAGCAAGGTAGTTATTTCTCCCTTTGCCTCATCACTCAGAGACGAAGTTGTTTAAAGTATTGAAGACTGTATAAAAAGAGGGTGGAAGTCCGATTGACTTTTATTCTGCTTTTTCTTTTGCCTAGCACTGTAACCCCATCTGGCAAACAGAGACAGCTCCACTTGTATGGCTTTTGAAGAGGCTGACAACCTCAATAAAACCCAAAGCCAAGCTTGGTGAGCTGTGGCACAGATCAAGAATATTCTGAAGAAATATATGAGGTCATTGAAGACACTTAAGGGACAAAGAAACTTAACGAACTTGCATTTTGAAAAATAACAGATTTTAGATGAGGAGGAATTGGAGTAGACTGGGCAAGAACCAGATTTTCCATTTCACAAAAATTTCCATGATTTTAATGTCTTTTCTTGTTCCAAATCAAACCAGAAACATTTTAAAAGTCCTTTAAAGCAGGTTAAACCCCCAAGAGGTCCAGGTCTATCAAATGAACACATCTTGATCATGCTGAAGCTTTTAATTCAAGTTTTATGATTTTAAACTCAATTTTAGGCTTACAGTTATAGAACTTCCTTTTTAAAAGTTGTATCACTGAAAAAATACATAAGTCATTTATAAGAGATGAAATGATGAAAATTATGTTATTTGTGCAAGAAAAATTTGGAATATTTCTGATCATTTCTATTATGATATATTATAAACAACTACTTGTGTCAGTAGGACTGAAAGGCTCTTTAGCCAATCATTCTGCAATTCAGCATACAAACCCAATATTTTTCCCACCTGGATTGAGTCACACATGAAAATATTTTTAATATAGTAGTGAAATATGTCCATACATGGTTTTAATAATGAATTGATGCACCTTTCCTTGAGTAGATGCAGGCAGAAGTGAGTGACTGATACAATAGACTAGGAGCAACTAAAGGAAATACAAGACTTCCTTCAAGCACCTCCACCACTACACAGATTTCTTTTCCCTGCTGTGTGTCTCGCAAGGGTATTTGCTTTCACTAACATAGAAATAACCATATGTGTCAAACCATATGTCACATTTTTGAGATGAATAAATGGCCAAGATTAATAGCAAAAAATGAGTTTGTGGTTTAACTACATAAATTTAGAAATTAAATGGCAGGAAAAGCAATAACATTTCAGTTGTTGCCATGTCTTTTTTTAAAATTGCTTTTAACTGTGTTGCAAACTGTGACATCAAAATGCCTGCATACTTGAAGTATATATTTCTGACAAAAGCTGAAACCAATAAATAAAAATGTCAGTGAAGAAATAAATCTGATTGATGTGCAAACCAACTTGTCTAGTCTTAAACAATGCTGTGCACTGTGGGACCCCAGATGTGCCTCCCAGTTCCTGAACTGGGCATATGGCTTATCTGTGACCTGACTGCATGTCAATTTAAGTTTGAGGTGCATGGTCCTGCTAGTCCATATCATATCTGAGCTTCCATGGGAGTAAAGTCAAGCTGTGCAAGCCAGAAATCAGATGTGCCTTCCTTCAACAGGTCCTCTCATTTGAATCATCTGGATCCCAGGGCAACCAAGTGCAACTGACCAAACCTGTCACATAGCAGACACTCATTGATTGCTTGGGCTTAAATACCATTAGTATGATCTGCAAAACTGAATTAGTTTATACAACTTTGGAATGAAATAGAAAATTGTGGCCTGTTTGTGTCATAAATATCACCATTATGCCAGTCAGGCATAATCCTTAGTATGGGTATCTTATCACGTGAGGATAAAAAATGAACACATAACAGTAACTTTCACTTTTTATTCTGATGCAGAGTATGTTAAAGCATATACTTTAACCCAGGGCTTTCTGGTCTCTGAGAGGATGTTGTGGCACAAACAAACCTGTAGGCTACAACAAGGCTGTTACCATCAGTCAGATGGTAACAGACTCCTGTCTGTGCTGTATCTCCTTCCTCCAGAGGCCAGACCACACTGCTCCTCCTCCATCCAACCCCTCTCCCACAATCCTCAGGACTGTTTAACCACTTAGCAGGAACGAGCTACAGCTGCACATCGTCCATGTCAATCAACCCACTGCCTCTGAGGGAAGGCCACAGCTGCGTATTATCAATGCTAATCAACCCACTGCCTTCATTCCTCTACAGTCTGAGAGTAAAGTAACATTTACAGAGTACACAAAAGTTGTTTAGCTCAAAAGGTTACAAATATATTGCTCCATTTACCCCGCATGCCATGTTCCAAGGCTTCTAATCTACTTTCTCCTAATCTTGCATAATGACTTCAGAAACACTCTGACAGAGGTAAGGATTAGAAGTCTTTATGCCCTTGCACAGTAGTGTAAGTGAAAGACATGCTTAAATGAGAGGGTCTGGCAGAGGAGCATTCAGAAATTCTGTCAGTAAAAAACCACCTTCTTTAGGACAAAACAACTGACAAGTTTTGAAGTATCCTTTGCTGCCTGACTGGCTCTGTTGTGATGGGCAGTAGTTAGGTACTTCAGCAATGCCTTTTGCACATTTACCTATCCATGCAGTAAAGAACTAGTAGGTGCTATATATAACAAAGTGAATCAAAGTAGGCCACAAAGAACATTAGAAGGTGTTTAACCCTATATTTTATTTTCCATGGCAACAGAGACAAATTGGAACCTGGATTTCCAGATCCAAGATGAGATTTTGAAAAACGAAAGCACACTGAAGATTTGTTTGCTTCCTTCATTATTTTTACTTTTTCTTTTTGGTAATACTGAATGTCTAATTTGCTACCTTTTTTTTTTTTTTTTCCATTGAGTTTCGTACAGTATCATCTGTAAAACTGATCTGTTAATCTGGTTTACTCTTGGCTACCCAAATGATTCTGTCAATACTCACACTTCTAAAATGTGCTTCTGATACTTCATGCCAAATTTCAGCCCACAGGAAACCCTCTGTTGAATGTTAACGGCAGATTGCAGTGATGCAGTTATGCTTGGAACAATACTGTGAATGACAACGCCACACTCTACTTGGAGATTGTTTGAGCCTAAAGTCTTTCATGTATGATAGTGCAAGTTTCTACATGCAGGAGTCCCAGCAACGTTTATGGGAAAAGATTACAGGACTGAGATTATGACATGCGATGGTAAGATTCCTCAGGGATGAAGAAAACATGGTGGTTATATTTTACTGAAATACAACTACTATTGTGTTATATTCCTCCATATAGAAAAAAACCTTCAGTATTGAATTGTTATTTTCAGGATGGAGGAAGGAGGAGGGGGGACAGTTGGGCAGGGGAAAGAAAAAAAAGATGTGGTAAAAAGGACAAATACAGTTGCCAACACATATGGAATCACAATGTTGTTGGCAAAATGAAACATCATGGAAACTGCAGTATGAGTTTAATTTAGCATTTTTATAAGGTACCCTACAAACTGAAAAACAGAAAAGCACGCAAATAAAGCCATGGTTTTATTTTTGAAAAGTAATTTGTACCTTTAGTTCTCTTATGTCACAGGTACTTTTTGGCTTTTAACTGATTCATGATAATATCCTTAAAACTGTTCATTCATATCCTTGTAACATTTTCAGGGTGTTTTTCAGAGTTCATTTATATTAAACCAATAACTCTTTGGCTGTTCTCAAACCATGATGCCTTCAGTGCCATCTGTTCCAGTCATACGTTTCAGCCTTTGATTTTTGTACGTGATGATTTAGTTTGGGCCTGACCCCAGTTTTTCTAAAGTAAATTAACTGCCTGGTGTAATTAAAGAAGAGTTAAACTACTAGGGGATGGCTGAAATAGTCAGCCATCTGCTGTATTTTTTGGTTCCTAAGCAGGGTGGAAGATCATTTGCAGATTTGCCTTGACAGTTACTTACATAAAACAGGAAACAAAAAATTTTTTTTACAAATGTTCACGCCTCTATCAAAGTGTTCTCTTAAACTTTTCCTGGCGCAATATTGACTAAACAAAACATAAACTGCCTCAGTAATGATTAGGGCAGCTGGTGTGCCATGACCATATCCTGTCACACTGACTTTCTCTGGAAGTCTCTGTTCCAGTTCTGGATGTCCCTTCTGCAGCTGAGTTGAAGGCTGCTCAGGAGTGCTGTGCCTCTCTGGAGGCTGGATTACTGTTTTGAAAACTTCTGCTGACTATAGTGAGAAACATACAGTAGCCCAACATAGTCTGGGTTAGACTGAAAGGAGAAGTTTATCCCTGTCTTATAACCTAGGAATATAATTTTAAATCAATGTAAACCTATATTATTGACTACATATTTTTGACAATACAAAGGGGTTTGTCAGCCACAAGAGCCAAGACTTCTTCTGGCCCATACCCCTTGCATGTCAGAAAAAAAAAAAAAAAAGATACTATTTTTTCCAAAACATGTTATCTGTTATGAACTTTTAGATCAGGGTGGTCTAAACTTCTCCAGAAGTGTTAAGGTTCTGAATGGGTTAGGAAGGGAGAAGGAAGCACTGTAACTCTCTGCACTTTATAGAGCTGTTTAGCGGACAGCTAAATGATCCCTCCTGTGGTGGGCTCCAGTGTAAATTGCTAACCTACTCCCAAGGTAACAGGAATAAAAGCAGTAATTCTTACTCTTAGAGTCTAACAAAACAGCCCAGTTTTGTTGAAAGCAAGATTTAACTGCCAAAGCTGTATGGTGTGAGGCTTTGGAGCTTCACATCATAGTTTAGCTTGTTGGCAGTCATAGTTACAGTGTGGGTCCATGTTAGGTAATGGCATCTCAGTTAATGTTTTCCTGGAACACTCCTTTTGCCTCACATGTTTGCTGAAATATGCTTCAAACTCTCTCAGGTGATGGATATCTAGCTTCATAATGTCCTGGGTATTATCAGAAAAACGTCTTGAAATGTTACTTAGCGTATCTCCATTCACAAGCTGCTTGCTTTTCTTGTCTCTGCCAGGCATGACATCAAGACAAACACTGGCTAACCAAGCAGGAGAAGAACAGAGAGCTGTTTACCTTTGTTCTGATCTGGCTTCACTTCCAATTTTGTCCAAAGTCTCATGGCGTTCCAACTTGCAGAGTGACAAGATGAGGGAAGACTGCTGCAGGAAAGGAAAGAAGGCCTGAGCACCAAGGTGTCACTGCCTCCTGCTTTCATATTGACCCCATATTTGAGAAGCAAAGGAAGTTCTTGTTTGGGTTTCTGCCTCTGTGGTTCAGCTGGTGTAGAGGTGGATCCAGCTGGCAAGGCTCCAGGCCAGCTGTTGGATTACTTACAATTCTGAGCTAGATATACCACAGCACATTTGTAAGAGGAGAAGCCCCAATCCTCATTTTTTAGAAGAGTCTTCTAAGGATCAAACTATTACTTAGAAAGGTACTCAAATTCATCACTTTCTCCTGCTAATTAAGAACTTCCAGGTGAAGTTCTAGGATATTTCTGAAGTAAACTATCCTGAAACCCTGGATTTACCATCTTCTCCATGTTAAACTTAAGTCTATGCTGCTTACAACGGATCCCTTTTTGAATTTTGTGGGTATTTTAGATTTATGCTTAGATACCTTCCTCCTCTTGCACGTTAGAGGAAATTTATACACAGAGCATAGACTTCTAGGAATTTACTCTCTCATTTAATCTGATTGTATTGCAGGATGATATGCGAGATGTGACATCGCTGTCTCTCTGTCATAACCAACTTTACATTTTTGTCCTTGATTTACGGTATTCTACATTGCTTCTTCTATCTGAACAGGGAAATGGCACACAGCTTTTTTGCAACTACTGACTTTCCTCAACGATACATTTTCAGTCTCTCCTGGGTTTATTTCTATGTTAATCTGAGTGCTATACTAAGAAACAGTACTTCTGCTCCCCTCATAACTCAACACCAGCGAGTCCTTCATCAGGACCCATGTACTTCTCTATGTTAACTTGCATTTTAAATAATTTAATAAAGTTGTAAGCTACATCACACCACTAAGTGTAACTTTCTGGTTGTAAAATCACTATAGTTGTTATTTTTCTTGTTTGCAGGAAATAGAGTTTGATCTAAATTCTTACCTTTATCAACCAGAGTATGAAATTATTTACCTAGGTCATTGTTTACCTACCTAAACAAACAGTAATACCTGATAAATATCTTCTAAAATAACAGACTCCAGCAGGAGAGTTAATAAGTAAAATGATTTCAAGTTGCTTTACATACTTCCTAGCTGTATTTTTCCCCTTAATAAATAATTAATTCAAATTTGCCTTTTTTTTTTTTTTTTTCTATTACACAGAGGGAAAAAAATCTAATTACTTTTAAAATCAATTAGGGAGATAACTAGAGATTTCACAATACAATCAACAGTGATGAATTCAAAATAATTTTGCTATTATAATCAAAAGTCATGCCTCTAATGACAAAGTTTTCTTCTGCAAGATAAAATTATTAGAAAGAATATTTATGATACCTTATACATTTGAAGTTTAAAGTAAATAAGTGTTTTATAAGTCAGCAATGATAAATATGCAAGTACAACATGTACAGATATTCATAATACCCATGTGAAAAATATTTCTTTGTATCACATAAATAGCCTGAATTGCAATAAACCCCTATATTCACTATTTTTTTTACATTATTTACTTTTAGTACAGTGTAGATGCACTTGGTCTTGAATCCAAGTAAATAAATTGGACAAAATATGTGAACAGTTATGGAAGATCTTTAACAACTTTCAAAGCACTTTATATAGGGAAAAATGTAAGGAGAGATTTAAGGATTCCTTTAATAGGGCTTGAGGTTTTTTGTAACTCTGAAACATGATGTAAGAGGTCAGAGCCTGAAAGTTTGACGTTTGGTTGTTTCGTTTCAAGTTTTTCCATTCCTCCATCTGCCAGAGGGAGAGGAAAACACTTACATACCCTCTGTCGTCTTGCAGCCTTTCTGTAATCACAGAGATATTTTTTAGATTTTTTCAGGTACTTTGTTGTAATCTAGCAACATATTTCAAATCAAATGAGTTATGAACCATGTCAGTTTACTGAACTAAAAGGCAAATTTGTTATTTATGTATGTATGTATGATTTTTAACTCCCTGAACAATGAAAAAAAGTGAAAGCTCTCAAGTTTTTCTTCACAACACTTTTACACTCCTCAACTAGCTGTCTATCAGTGTGAAACATTCTGTCAAGTACAAATAAACTAGAATATATTTATTTAAGCTGGCAGAAAATTTAGCGTTGTAAATGAGTATTTGGGGAATAGCATAGTACAAGGTCACCTTCCAGCAGAGTTTGACAGTGTGATTATGTGAAACAAGTTTCCCCTTCCATGAAGTTAAAGGTGGAAAATCAAATGAATAAAGGGGGGGGGGGGGGGAGGGAGTCATCC
>JAVJGJ010000057.1:41052628-41080878 GCA_035590215.1 Microhierax caerulescens | reverse complement strand
CCCCCCCCAAGGAGTCATCAGTGTGGAATACAGATTTAGGTTTGAATTTATATTACTTCCTATATCAAGAAGTAAAAAAATCAGGTTAGGATTTTTATAAAAAAGCTACTCAAATTCTTTACCACAAATTCTGGGGGTCTGATCTCATTATCTTTCAAAAGGATTTTTTTTCAGAAGGAAATAAATTGAGACTTGAGTTTAAAGTCAAGACAAAGTTTAAAGACACAGGAGGTCAAAAGCCAGGTTGAATTTTCCACAGTTGAGTTATGAAATTTCAATCCAAGCAGGACTTAGAATTTTTAAACAAGACGTATTTATTATAATTTGTTATAAACCCCACATATTCACATGAAGTTACTCATCTTGCAAGCCTTATTTTCTGGTTGTCCAATTTATACACATGGCAAAATACTAACCCTGTAAAAAATCAAATCAGTGATAAATCCAGTCCAGTCCAATGTATCTACAAGTGGCAGATATCTGATGTCAAGAAACCTGGAAACAGACATGCAATTGAATAGGAGAAAGTGTCTTCAAATTCCCGGCAGACTCTGGTTGGTTAATGTATTGAGTCATGAAGGACCTATTTCATTCTACAATCTTAATATATTTAATAGTTTAATAATCTCCCATTATTTTGGTTTCTGAGATACTTGTGGGCATTGTGTGGCCACTTGTGTGCTTTAAAAGATGAGAAATTCTTACCAGTTTTCAAGTTTTCACCTTTACATTTTATTGAAGGAACATGTAAGTAGAAAACTCTGATTAATTGTCTTTGTGTGCTCATTATTTTTATTAGCTGTTATTCTGTTCTTCATGTCATTTATTTCTGCTCTAAATTAAATTCAGCAGTTTCTGTTTTTCTCAATCATCAGTAATTACTGTTGTCTCTTGCCTCAGACCTTCTGTTTGTAATGGGTCCAAAGACACAAGTTTAATAAGGGACAACAAATTATAGTTCATTTTTTTCAGCATGACATAAAATAAATCCAATAGAAACAGATAAACATAATTGCAGCATTATGCAAAGATGCATTTATTGATTGATGAAAGACTGGGCTAGAACAAGATGCTGAGGGAAAAAGAGCAATGAGCAAATTGTGATGTAAATTTGGTAAACATGAAAAAGAAGGGTATAAGCCTAGTAGCAAAGTACAAAACCAAAAAATGGTCATAGTAAGTCTATATTAGAGCGTGTAAGCAAGTGCAGCAATGGAAGCAGCCCAGCTGTGGCAGTACTGAGATCCACGGGCGTTTTGATGCTTCTGTTTCCTATTCAATGAGTAGATCAAGCAGCTGAAGGACAAGATAGGACAACCTTTCTGTCTTTCCTCCACTAACCCCCCAACAATTTCCCCTATCCTTTCCTCCCAAACCAAAGCAGTATTCCTGCCACTGTTGTCTGCCACATGGAAAACTCAAACTTACTGCCTTGCATGGGTGTCTCCGCATTCAGTGGAGTAACAGACGTTACGGAAGTTTTCCTTTGTCCTAAGTGTAGAAAGAAATCAGTGTTACACATATGATGGTTTGTTATTCAGGACTGATTTACTGATAGAAGCACAACAATCCCTTCAATTTAAAGGCAAGCAGATCAGCTGTTTTTTGAGCTGATCTGTATTGAGCACCATACATGATTACTGCGCTTTGCTAGGAAATATCACAGTGTTCGACTCTATAGCTTTTTCTGGTTCTGTCCTTCATTAGTAACAACAATGATAACAACTCTCATACTTTTCCTTTGTTACAAAACTACCATATTCAAGATGTACTGGTCAGGGCCAGTTCTGTGATGGTTGTCATTATATTACTTTAGGCAAACCATTATTTTTCTGTCTAGTCTAGATGACAGGAATTCCTCACATGCTGGGTTTTTTTTTAAATGCTGCCTTTGTAAATGAGATTTCCTGAACATGTTGTTGTACTGTATATAATCCACTTAACCACTATTCCCATACAAATTACATTTGTAAATTTACACAGTTCAGAAGCTCACAGCAGCCTTATAACGTACTAAATTCAAGCCCAGATCCATTTTACTTAATATACTGGGTATTCAAAAGGATTAATATGCATAAGAAAAAATCTGTAGTGCTCACTCCTATCCCATCTTGATCATTTATAAAAAAATCAGGCATCCATGTACATGCAATGACATTTTATACTCAGACTCTGTAACAGTTTTTGGTAGCTTTACCCCTTAATGAAAAGGGCTGGCAACACTGAATAACATGTTTAACCACTGCCACCAAAAGAGAAATTTTAATGATTGATCATTTTGTTAGTTAAGGACAATGTCCTGTATATTCACCCTGCAATAATAGAAGGAATTAAATTAATTTTAAAATTAAAAATTAAATTAATAAAATTAATTAGATTTATTAATAAAATTAAATTAAATGAATCTAATTAGAGTGATATGTTAGTATTATTGGTCTTTATCAAAAGAGATCCCAGTGTTTGTTCATAACATAGATGTTGCTGCCCAGAAGATACTGATAAGACAACTTATGCTGTCCACACCAGCTGAAGGAGTTCCAGAAAGGACAATGATTATTCAGGTGTTTGAGATCTAAATACAAAAGAACATCAACAGAATTTTAAATGCACTTTCTTTGGTGGTTCATTGGTGGTCTTTAAGAGTGTATTCCAGGGTTCCTACATGTTAGAAATATGTGCTTCTTGCTAGAATTGTGAATATCTACACTAGATCTCTTCAGAAAAAAGCATTCCAGTAAAGGTCTATTGTCCTGTCCCTTGCCCTGTCCTTTCTCCTGAGGATGACCATGTTGAAGCCTGGGCACTTAGATCTACTTCAGCTCAGCACCAATCAGTCAGTAACGAGTTGAGATTGCTGTGATGATCAAGAATAGGTTCATAGCTTGCCCTTCAGTACTGGTAGTTCTCAGAAGACTCTGGGGGGCAAAATCACTCAAAAGAGGCAGAATAAAGGCTAGGTAAAGATCCTGAGCAAGCAGGTCTGTGAGAAGAGACAATAATTTTAAGATGTTTTTTCTCTTTCCAGTTCTGCTTTGAGAGCCTGTTCTGGCTGCCAAATGTTTAGAGTAGGACAAGAACTGTAAAGAATTTAATTTTAAAAGGCATCATTATTTAAGAATGATACTTGGAAGGAGAGTCTCAAGAAACCTCATATAATTAGTTCTTTGGGATGTTTTCCATCTCTGTGTCCAGACACAATGGAATTTGTGGCCTCTTTTGAATTTATTTTCAAAAAGCATACACACCCCCAGCACTTTTGGGGAAGATTTTCCAGACTTCTCTTGTGTTTTTAACTTCTGTTGCAGAAAGTCATTGGTGACTATTATTATAGAAACTTACGCCCATTGCCTTTCCTCACTCATTTCTCATCATTTCTGCTGTGTTTAACTAGAAGACATAAAAGATCTTCCATTTCTCCATGGAGCATGTTATTATTGTAACATAGTTTATCAGCCAGTCTGCTTCTTTCTGTTTCCTGGACAACCTATATTTTGAGATTCCCTCCCCACTCCCCCTGCCAGCCCCTGGAGACTGCAGGCTACATGCCCTCACTCTAAATTGACTCCAGCAGACCCTGCCTTATTCTCTTACTTTCACTAGTTTTCCATGGGTGTAACTCAGTACTACATGAATTCCTACTGATTTACACATACACAAATAGAAAGGCAACCAGAGTGTGTGTACTATAATCTATCTAAGCAGCATAATATTTCTGTGTATCTACCAGATAGACCACAGAAGTCTGACAATAATATAGAAGTTACATAAGAAATCAAAGCACCTCATAGGGGTGGTGGGAAAATGAGCTGCAGCTACCTTTGCATTAACATATGAGGTTGTTTTAAGTAAATTTCTTTTAAAAAATGAGACTTTAGTGTGTTCAGGCACTCAAGAAACAAACTGTCATAAGATTAGTTAGTCTTTGATTTATTAGAATTATTATCTAAATTTACAGCCCTACCATAAATTCATTTACATAAGCAAATCTAGGAAGAATAATTTTAAAAAATGAAAAATTATCATTTTTTTAAAAAAAACTGTTATGTGCCCTGCCAGGCTAGACATTTGCTCAGAAGTCGAAAATTCCACTTCTAGAATTAAATTTTTTTGTCAATTAACTGGTATCTTGAAGTCTACTTACTGTCAGCTTCTTACTAACATCTAAGTAATTCAACTAGACAGAAGCACATCATTGAGTAAAGTGATTGACCATTATATTTATCAGTTTAGAAGCTTTTCTTGCAAAAAATGTCAGCAGAAGGTTTGACTTCTGTTTATGAACTCCACAGTACAGAACTGCTTTTGTGAAAAGCTGAGAGGCCTGGTGTGAAAATGGAATATACTGCTGGGCCTTGTACACAAAAAAATGGTCATTCTGTGCTACTTCTTTAAAAAGAACTTGTTCTAGCTATGGAAGAGTTTTAATTCCCATCTTTTAAGAATTACTAGGGGGGGATTGTATTTTGTTTTTAATAGATAGTCTCCATAATGAATCAGAATAGGATGTGAAGGCTTAGGTAGACATGGCTTTAATACTCAGATGATTTTTAAAACATCTGATTAAGTCATTGACTAGTTTGTTAGTCTGATTTGTTTCAGCTAAGCATGTTAAAAATACAGTATCTGAAAGTACCATCTTTGAGTCGAGAATTAGGAATCTAGGAATGTCTTTATCACTTTTGAAGTTCAAGAGAGTGTATTAAAGAACTAATTTCAGAAGTCAAATATGAAAACAGTACTTCTAGAGATTAGCTAGAGCACATAGAGCACAAGATCACACTGGTATTTGGTAAGTAGAGCACAAAGTGATTTATTTCTAAAACTATCATCTCTAGTATTTATAAGTTTTATCTGATGTATAAGAAGAACTAAACCAAACCAAGCATGTTAAGTTTACAATCTGTGTACGTTGACTGTATGAGATACTGTAGCAACACTAAAAATGTTGTGAACATCACGGTAGTCATTTAGCATGGCTAGAATGTGTAGAATAAAGAAAAGAATATAGTAAATTTTAAGAAGCCTTTGGCAGGTTGTTTTGCCCCACTGAGGGAAACAGAATTCCTCTAAGACTTTTAGAAAATCTGGGGACTGCAGAGAAGACCAATGAGCCCAAAGCTGGAGATGGAGTCTGACCATCAATTATAGTTGGGGAGAAATGGGATATCCTCAGAGCACACACTAGAACTTGGGTCAGTCTCATGATACAGTCACTTTATGTACCAGATCAGGACGTCAGTTCCTGGTCAGAACTTGGTAAAGAAATTACCATTCTGCACAGTTCCATCTTGAACAAAGGGAGAGAGTGATAGCCCAGAGCTGCAGAAAGGCTTGCATCCAAGGCTTACATGAATGAGGATGTCAAGATTTCTTTCTCAAGGTATATTCTGCATCTGAATCTTCTAAAAAAATATTTTTGTTTGTATTTTGAACATGAGATGAAATGAATGCTTCCTTATCATGAACAGCAGTATGAAAAAAGTTGACAACTACCCCGAAGTAGGTGTAACATTACTTTCTGAATAGATCTTACTCATCATCATTGTAAAAGTATGTATGTTTAGTGCTGTTAACGATGACTTACTGGAAATATTTGAATTATGACACTTAAGATAGCTAAAATAATTCATAGTTCTTATTTTGTGTGAAATATTTGCAGTAAAATGCATTTTGTTTTATGAGCATATATGGTTAGCGCTTCCATGGTTTCATGCAAATAAAATATAATGTTTCAATAACTCAGTCTGACCCAAGGAGCTATGGTATGTTTTAGCAAAAACAGAATCTGAGTTTTTGTCCAAGTTCCTACCCAACCAAATGCACCTCAAAGCAATATTTAAAAGCTTAAGCAATAAAATTTTAGTTCACCACAAGCAAACTACTTACAATTAAATATATTGAATTAACAAGACAGAAAAAGAGTCCATGTTTGGAGAACAACTTGAATGATGACGTACAATTGGGGGGAAAAATATTCAAGTTAGCCAAAGCTAATAAAAAATAAAAAAAGTAAATTCTTGTCTATGCCTCACTAATTATTGAAGAGATGTTGTGTCTTTGTGTTATTCTAACCATCATGCAAATAATGACTTGGCACAAACTGATCTCTGTTGGATGAGATATTTGAACTATTGCAGAAAAATGTGTCTTGAAGGGGAGGCTGTCAGGTATGATTAAGAAAAAAACCAATGGGCTTAAGTTCTCTTAAGTAACTATAAGCTTTCCCTTAGTGAACTTACTATAGAACAGTTGGCAAATACTGGAACTTGTTTATGCAAAGGATTGTTTTCCTTGTTCAGAACATTATGTACTTAAGGTTTTTTTGTAGTGAATTTAACTCATCTTTCTAAATGTATTCTGGAAGAATCAGAATTCCCTCATTATCAATATTTACAGAAAGTAGATAAAAACTCTGAATATGCCTTTCACCTTAAGAAGGATTATGGTTGTAAATTCTTTTTTCATGTTATCAGTGGGATATTGTTCTTCTCCCCAGCCTTTTCCCCGCCTGCTCCACCCCCACCCCTTCCCGAAACATAGTTCCTGATTATTTAAACTGTTTCTTAAACAAGCTTGGAAATGCATGTTTGATGTGTGCTTCTATTTTGCCTCAGTTGCAAATTGTAGTGAAACACAGAGATGACTAGGCTGATGTTCCTAAATCTCACTCAACTTTCTATCAAGAATATGACATACAGACATGGTTTAATATTTTCATCTTTAGTCAGTTTATTGGGTCTGGCTGAGCCCCACAGCAGCCCTCACAGTGCTGTGCTTGCATTGGTAGCTACAAAGGTGGTGATAACACACCGGTGTTTTAGCTACTGCTGAGCAGTGCTGGTACAGCATCAGGGCTGCTTCTCCAGCCTTGCCCCACCCTGCGCCCACCCTGCCCAGCGGGCTGGGGATGGGTAAGATCTTGGGAGGGGACACAGCCAGGAAAGCTGACCCAAAGTGACCTGGGATATTCCATACCATATGATGTCTGCTCAGATATAAAAACTAAAAGAACAGAGGAGGAAGGTGGGGGCATTCATTATTTATGATGTTTTTCTTCTGGAGTAAATGCTATGCGTACGGAAGCCCTGCTTCCCAGGAAGTGGCTGACCATCGCATACTGTTGGGAAGTAGAGAATAACATCTTTTTTTTTTATCCTTCACTTCCAAATGCATGACTTTTGCTGTTGCTTTATTAAGCTGCCTTTGCTTTGACCCACAAGGGTTTTTTCCATCTTATTTTCTCCGCCTACATGTTCTTCTGAGGAGGGGAGTGATAGAGCGGCTTGGTGGGCACCTGGCATCCAGCCAGAGCCAACCCACCACAGTCAGGACGAGGCTACTTTGTGTATAGGATACTTTCATCATCAGAGCTTTCATGAAGTAAGTAGGGTCCATTTCTCCATATCATAAACTAAGTTTTAAGTGTGTGCACTCATCTCAGATCATATCAGCATTGCATTCTGCTCTGATTCCAGTACAGCTAAATACTATGAAGGCTTAAACTCACTGGAAACATCCTATAATTAGATGCAAAAATTTTGAGGTAACTAAGCATCCCCTCAGGTATGGTCCAGAGAGAACGAATAGTCAGGTACCCCTATTAGGCACCCACATATTGCCATTAAATCCTCCAGCATCCTCTGAAGTCTTATCAGGTAGTCATGCTCACAGTGGTTTCAACACCTGTCTTCAAACATCTAGGACTGAAGGACAGGCTAGATAAATAGAATATCAGACCAAAAAGCACACAGAAGACTTGCTGGTATTTGGCTTGCTCTAAGTTAAGTATGATTAAAATGTACAAGCAATACAGAGTCAAAGAACAATCCATTTTAATAATTAACAGCAAGTTTAACTGGGAGCAAGACAGTCCTACAATATAGCAGGGATGCAAGAGGTGTGAAAAACAGTTAATGAAGAGGAAGGGGTATGGAGATGAGCTGTTTGAAGGAGTAAATGGGTTTGGAGGAGATGGGAGACCAGGGTGGTACAGAGAAAATGAGATGCACTGCCAAGTATTTTTACATTTCCAGGTAGTTCCTGCTCATTCAGGAATGAGTAGATTGAAAAATTCTGCCAATCCAACAGTGAGGACACTTTCCCTGATACTTCTGGTAAGTTTCCTGAACTTTTTTTTTTTTCCTTCATATTCACTTCATCATGAGTGAGTTTGAAATTAGTTGTTATTTTATTCTTACATTTACTCCTTTATAATGTTTGAACAAAACCTGAAAGACTGTTATGTGTTAGTGTTTCAGTTGAGGAAAGCATAAACTTTTGCAAAATTACCCAATTACGGTCCTCGTTTTGGCAGAGGTAGAGTCAATTTTCATGGTGGCTAGTGCAATGCTATGTTTTGGATTTGGTATGGGAAGTGTTGATAATCTGATTTTTTCAGTTGTTGCTGGGTAGTATTTGTACTGGGTCAGGGACTTTTTGCTTCCTCAGGCCTTGCCATCAGGAAGGCTACAGGGGCAAATGAAACTGGGAGGGGACACAGCCAGTTCAGCTGACTTGAACTAGCCAAAGAGGTGTTTGATACCATGGGATGTCATGCTCGGTATATAAACAGGGGGGGTTGGCTGGGGCAGGATGATCATTGCTTGGGGACTGGCTGGGCATCGGTCAGGAGGTGGTGAGCAGCTGTATTGTGCATCACTTGTTTTTCTTCCTCCCTTCTCTTTGGATTTCATTCCTCTCCCCTTCTCACTTTTTTTCATTAAAACTATTATTATTTTTCTTTTGCTTTTATTTTTTCAATTATTAAACTGATCTTATCTCAACCCTTGAGTTTTACATTCCTTTCCTATTCTCCTCCCCATGCCCTGGGTGTGTAGGGACTGAGCGAGTGGCTGCGTAGTACTTAATTACCGGCTGGGGTTAAATCACAACAATTATTATGAAAGGTCCTACTGGGATTGCTGGTGGTTATGGTTATAAATGAGAAGGATGGTTCAGAACTTTGAAAAAGAATCTTTTGAAATAGAATTTATATTTCAGAGTAGCCTTGAGGGAAAAAGCTGACATATACCACAACAATCTCAGAGGAAGAAATATGTTTGCATAACATATCGAAAAACAAACATGACCAACTTCAATTTTGAAAATGGCAATATTTAATTTTAATATTTTTCATGGAAATGAAAAAAAGATGAGCAGAGCCAAACTGAGTGATAATAATTTTGATCTTATAAACCACAGATTTTATCTTGTGTATAACAAAGATCCTACTCTGAATGTTTAGGACTCTACTGAGAAAAAAGCTTTAAGCATATTATGACATTTCTGTACAGTAAGTCTTTCTGCTTCTCTGTTTTAAATCAGGAGCAGTTGCCTACTATAGGCAAATGAATAAAACAACAAAAGATAATTTTGATATACAAATGAGAATCAAAAGACTGCATGCAAAAATGCAAAAGATCATGTCAGTGTTCCTTTGCAGTATAAAGATAATAACTATTTTATGTTATAAACCGAGATTACTTAGAACTGCACAGAAAATTTATGAGGGAGGGTTTTTACACAGTGCTCAGTAAATCAAATATTTTACTGAATCTTTATTCAGCTGTATTCTCAAATGCATACAGGCAAGGTGGACAGTTTGTGAAATAACATGATTCCTACCAAATGTCTGATAAAAGGAAACAGAATCAAAATAGTCGAAATATAGGAAAGGCTCTGACATAAGATTTCACATCCTATATTATAAAACTGGGTATATGCATATGTCTGTATAATTGAGAAACATACTTCTCAGGCATATCTTCAAACTAGTTTAATAAATACTGTTTTTTGCAAAAAATGACTGACTCAAAATTCTGATGCATGCAAGTAGAGAATAAGACCACATTCTCACATCATCATGGCAAAAATATCATATTCGTGCCATCTTAGGAGTTTAAACGTACTACCATTTTCAATACTAGTATAGCAGTCAATTGTCTTAGAAAATGGCCAGTTATTGTGAACTACTATGTTTGGAACAAGTTAGGGATGCATGTCATTGGAAAGTATTTCCTATGTTCAAAACTTTTCACAAAGCTAGTATGTCATCCTTAGAGACACTGATGTTCATTGAAGGGTTTTTGTGTTGTAAATATTACAAAATCAGTGTCTGCAGTCTTTGGGAATTGCTGACTTAATCTGCACTAGAAAAACATGAAAAGGACTTTTCAGTCTCTGCAGTCTTTAATTTCTATCCTAACCAGGACATAACTTTTCAAAAATAATGTTTTTTCTCTAAGTAAGGTAATCTAGATATCTTTGAGGCATCAAATAAAAATATAATCAGGAAAAAGGAGGTGGGAAGCTGTGGTCATGCAAATGTGTTAAGTAAACTTAAAAAATTAACAGGATAATATGACAAACTGAATTTTCACAGACCAGGAAGGATGTTTCTGTGATAGAATTGCATCCTGCTGATAAATGTAATGCCTCAGAATATCACAGGCCATGTTGTTCTAATATTTTTTCCAAGTTTATTAGTGCTTCATCCTGTTGATTATGTTAAAGTTTAATTTGGCCAATTTCCTTAAATGGAAATTAAAATGTAAATGATTTCAAATTATTTCAAAGATTCTAGTGTATGATACAATCAAGGGAAAGAATGAATTGCATTTTTTGCTCTAGGGTTGCAATGTTACTAATAGGCATAGAATGCTTTTTTTAGTCTTGACAAATAAGTTTGCTTGAAAATGCAAAATGCTGAGGATCAACTTTAGTGAATGCATAGTCATAAGTCTGCTTTCCCACCCCTACCCCCCAAAAAAAAAAAAAAAAAATCAGGGATTTTTGTAATTATTCAGAACACAACAATAATCATGTCAACTATATCTACAGGCACAATTTATGTTTTACCTTTATTTAACTAGAAATAACTTTGTGCAATAGGATACTATGGCAGTGATTTTCAAATCTTACTGCAAGATATCATTAAGGCAAACGTAAGTGTGAACTTTTAAGCAGCAGGAACTGTTCAGCTTTCCCACAAGTCCTTATTTGCAGAGTCCTGTTGAAACTGATCCTACTCTTACTCTTCAATTACTACATGTAAAAAAGGCAAGATGTAGTTTCACTGCTAGTAGGATTTCCATGCCATTAAAGGAACACAGAACCTTCAGTTCTGTAAAAGATTGTTACATCTTAGGGTATAGGTAGAGGTAATGAGAATAAATTCCAGCTTATGCAGAATGGCTTCTCTCAGCATTTCCATTTATGGAGACAATTTCTGTGAGCCTCATGTTCCTGAGCAAGTTTTCCAGTTGGTTCTGTTGCAAATATCAAGCTATGGTATAATAACCAAGTAGCTCATATTTACATCACGGCTTCATAACAATGCATGGCTTGGGCAGTCACTAGTATTCCTGTGGGTAATACCAGTGTATGATTGTGGGAGTGAGGAACTGTGGTCCAAACAGCAATGGAGTCTGACAACACATTATAAAACAATGCTTTGCTGAAGTAAGAAAGATGAGCAGCGACCTGCCCATATGATGGCTCACCTAATCACCAATAGCATTATGAGTCATGCCATAGCTCTGGTGGGCTGCCAGGGACACTTGTCTGGATCATCTGGCAGCAACACCCTATTGTACAAACACCTTTTGAATGTGAGAGTCACACCAGCCCTTGGTTTCACCAATGACAGTGTGACTTGAGAGAATCATAACATGCATAGGTAATGTGGGCATCATCCTGCCAGTGTTGGCCAGAGTGCAGGGTGTCAGGAGGCCAGAGGGTCAGCACTGTTTATTCTGTCAGTATTCTGTATGTCTACAAACAGCTTAAGGGCAAGTGTCAGGAGGATGGGACCAGGCTCTTCTCAGTGGTGCCCAGTGACAGGGCAAGGGGCAACGGGCACAAACTGAAACACAAGAAGTTCCTTCTGAATATGAGGAAGAACTTTACCTTGAGGATGACTGGAACTGCCCAGAGAGGCTGAGGAGTCTCCTTCTCTCAAGACATTCAAAACCTGCCTGGATGTGACTCTGTGCAACCTGCTTTAGGTGAATCTACTTTAAGAGTGGGTTTGATTAGATGATCTCCAGGGGTCCTTCCAACCCCAACCATTCTGCAATTCTGTGATTGGTACGGAGCAGGGTGTCAAGAGTGTAGGAAGGAAGGATTCAGAAAGTACTGAAGGGTTTTCTCTACATAATGGACAAGCAAAGTCTGTTTTTTAAGAAATGCTTCAAGGCTTTCTTTTGTTATGAAAGTATTTCTAATAGAATAATTTAGTGTTTGCACACAACACTGTGTTTTTTGTATATGTATATGTATATATATAACAGCCTGTATTCTTATTTTTTTATACACTGGAATTAAAAATTTCAATAATTTCAGCTGAAAAATGCATTTTTAATGAACTTATAATTATTTTTTTCTGACTTAAATACTTGAAATCATCTACAGGCTTGGGGAAGTGTTGCTGGAAAGCTGCCTGGTGGGAAAGGCCCTGGGGGTGCTGGCTGACAGCTGGGTGAACGTGAGCCAGCTGTGTGCCCGGGGGGCCAAGAAGGCCAACAGCGTCCTGGCTTGTATCAGAAACAGCGTGGCCAGCAGGACAGGGGAAGGGATTGTCCCCCTGTGCTTGGCACTGGTAAGGCCACACCTTGAGTAGTGTGCGCATTTTGGGTGCCTCACTACAAGGAAGACATGGAGGTGCTGGAGCTTACGTTCACTGAATGCAAAGGCAACTGCTTCTGAGTTCAACAGCTAGAAGCAGAATGGAGTTCCAGCATTCATTATTCTTCTTCTGTTTTCAACATAAGTAACATCACAATCATATTTTTATTTACAAGGCCAATTTGTATTTATTTGATTTACTGAGAATTTATTTAAGATCATGTTTACTGTGCTATTTCCTGTTTCATGTGCTTGTATTACTTTATTTTGTTGCTGGTCTTATTGAGAAATCCTCTAGATTAGAAATTACAAATTGCTTGCTGTACATTTAAAAATCCAGTTACATATTCTGTGTATAACATTTTGCAGTAGTAGCATCTCTATTGAGGTTTACATTCCATTTAAGATAATGCTATTCATTTAAAGGATAATTCAGATGGGAATGAAAATGTGGCCATCTTTTCCTCCGCTGGTTAGTAAACCTAGTACCTAAAAAGGAAAGAAATTTTAAACATAATCCTGATAAGTGTCACTGATCAGCTGATTGGCAGCTTGGCAAAGCAGAGCACTAAGTTGTCACTCCATGGGATACATTGGCAGTAACTTCACTGTCTAAAAGTATAAACCTAAATCATTCTTTTTGTGATTCCTCTGTTAGTAATAAGCAGACACAGGCACTTAAAGAAAGGGAGCCATTCAATCCTAAAAGCCTCTCTCTCTACTGAAGGTTAAAAGAGGTATTCACCTCAGATGTACAACTTTTAGATGTCTGCAGTGGGAAAGATGAACATAACTCACTGTTTCTTTAAGAATCTGGTACTGAGCAAGGAAGCTAATACGTGTATAAAGGTCTTTGTACATCCTTTTCCTTTATAAAATGATGATCTATAGGCAAAAAATATTTTCAGACCTATTTTATAGTTTAACAGCTAATTTCTGCTTTCATGTGTCACTTTTATATGTATATAAATAATTCTCTGACGTATGTCATCCTTCAGAAGTGAATTTCATTATGTGAACTGGAAAGGCTGTGGGTTGCACCCTTCCTGTACTCCCACATGTTTATACTTCCCTTCTGAATCTGCAATGAATCACAGTGATAGTTTTCTCATGGAAGGAGAGACAATTTTATGGCATCTGTATATACTGCAATGCCATTTGAAAAATCTAGTATCAGGCTGCTAGTTGGTAATGCTATAGTGTATATAAAAAAAAAATAACGGGTTATGAAATACATATTCTGAATGGAAACTGCAACATGTGAGTAATTTTCAACCTAACATGCTTCTTCCCCTGGTCAAAACATAACATCTGCATTGCTTGCACGGAGTCACAGAGTATCGGGGACCGAGAACTGTCCAGCTGCTGACTGGGATGAAACATCCTCTCAAACAAGAGCAGTGACCTGCAATAGCTCATTTTATTGTTGCTTTCTCATAACATGCAAAACAGTTAAGACATTAATTCTGGCTTGAGCAGAATGCTATATAAGGTGGAAGTCCAAGAGGGAGAGTACTTCCTTCTCAGTTTACTTCAATTGGTTGCAGAGGAACCTGTATCAATCCTCAAGGACAGCTATTGAAAAAAAAAATCCTCAATATTATTTTCTTGTGGCACCTTGTACATGGGCCCTACTGGCCTATCAGTTTGTGCCTGTTCAGTTCTTTTAAGTCAAATCAAGTAAACTCTGAAGATCTCTATGGAAAGTACAGTAAGTCATGATCAATGACAAGAACTATCATTACACTATTGTATAGCATGATTGCTCTTGTAAAACTTTTAAACTAAGGGTTTATTCCCAAGGATGGCACAGCAAAGACTGTGACTACATCAGGTTCCACTTTGAACACCCCCAAAGCTGAATTGAATTTAGCCTCCAAGCACTGATGAATCTGAAAAGAGTTATTTATTTTTTACTGTGCTGAGAAGCTAATGATGTTAATCTAAGTATGCAAGACAAAAATGTTTGAAGGAAGGTATGTGATTTACTGATGTTTATGGGTTAACAACTCCTAAAACATTGGAAATTTTTCTTCTTCATGAGCAGAAGTTGTGAAAGTGAAGGAACAGTGGAGAAAGAGGTAATTTGCAGGAACAATGAGAGGAGGTGGAGCCTAAAAATTCCTTTACAGTTCCAGAGGAAATCGAGAAAAATGACAGAGTACTTGCATATGATATTTTTAACTATGATATGTTTGTACCTTCCCCTATTTCTGCCACATAAGGCTTGCCCAGTTTTAAAGTCTGGTTCCAAATACTAAAGAAATATATATTTTTGTTTATTTCAAGAACAGGAAAGCATTATATTTGTTAAAGCAACTGGGCAAGGAAATCAATATTTCTTTACATTTTTATATGTGTTCTGCAGAAGTCTGCTGAGATTGCCACCTGAACTATAGTTACCCTGAAAATATCTTGCAAGTCTTTAATTTTCATTTTTTGTTCAGTTATGAAAGGTTCTCAAGCATACAGTAGGACTATTATGTTACAGTTATAAACTTAAATATACATCTACATTAATTGGAAATTCATTCACTTACATATAATATCAATATGAATACTAGTCAAAAATTATTATTGGGTCAGATAATTTCATTGAAGAAAGATTGTTTTTAAGGACTGGGGTTAGAAAAAAGTATTGTACAGAAACTGAAGTTGTGTGAATACTGTAAAAATAAACCCCAGGATTTAAAGTCAAATTTCCATCTTCATTAATTAAACTTAAGACTTGTATATGCACAATACAAACCCAAACAATAATGCCACCTATAAAACCTGCAGAAGAAGTTGTATCATTTCTTTTTGTTGAACAAAATTGACGTTCTTTCTTTTCTATTTCTCTTCACCCTAAATTATTCTTTTTTTTTTTTCTTCCCGGCTGTGACTGTGAATGCAAATATATCCAGGTTCAGAATGTTGAATGATGATCCAAGAGTCTGCATTCAATTTCTAAGATGCAGCTTTTCATGAGCTTCTTTAGCTTCTGGTATTTTTATTAGAAATTTTCCTCTTCTAATGTGTTTGCTTCAGTGTCTTGGCAATCTAGTTGTAGCCAAGAATCTTCTGGACTAAAAGTAACTGAAAGTCTGAAAATGTCTCAAAATCATGGAGAAAGTCTTTGGAATTTTCAGTTTCTGTTTAGGCTATGAAAACCCCTGAATTTTTAGTCCATGTTCTGTATAATGCCTTTAGCAATTGTGGAAAGTGAATATGAAAGCAAGCAGCAAGCCATGGGTTTGTTAAGAGGGAACACTGTACAATTTTCCTAGAACACGAGTAAGGTTAAAGAAAGTCTCAGTTGTCCTTTGATGGCAAACAGTACATGTTTGTTGTGACTCAGAGACTAGCATCTAGCTTGAAGGACTGAACTGTACTAGTCTCCCTGTTTCAGTCCAGACAGAGAAGGGCTAAGGTGCACCACCTCTTCCCACCATCCTTTTGAAGCAAAGGAAATCCAGGTGTGCAGCCAATGCACATGGCGTGGCGTGTTTTGAGACTCCACATATCTCTGTATGTTATGGGACCAGGACTAAAAAGATAATCTAGATAACTAACAGTTCTTTATCTCAGCAACTCAAAGACACAAAGGCACTCAGTGATCATGGGAATGTCTTCTTTGGAGCTGCTTTGTTGTATCTGCTGTTTGCACATGAACACAGTGGTTAAAACATCCCTTACACAAAGAAGCAGACCAGGTCAGTGCTTTGAATGTATATATTAGATCTTCAAAACTGAGACTGCAGGAGTAACAGCTTCTGAATTGGAGGGTTTGATATTCAGATCAGGACTTCCACTTTTATTTGGCAGCAATATAGACTATGTATTGAATAACAGAGGATTTTGCCTTTTTCCCTCTTTGAGTATCAACAATAATTAAAAAAAAACCCAACAACCCAAAACATTCCCATCAGTTCAGATTGGACTGTGACAACTAGGTCCTAAAACTGAAACACAATAGGTAATGGGAACAGGTTTAATTTTCTGCTTGCAGAAGAAGAATACCCTGTAGGCAAAATACAATACATCAGCCTGATCTTGCCTATGATTCACATTACATTAAAAATGAATATATAGATTTTATATAAATTTAGGTCACTCACTTTGAAGTATAGAGTATGTAGAAGTAGGAATAATGCTGCTGTTTGGATGAAGGGCACACTTAATCTTTCTTTTAACACCTCATTTTCTATTCTGCATGATTTTGAAAGCAAGGAAAATATGTATTCAGCCTCAACAGTGTTTTCTTTGCAAGCTTATAAAAATAATGAGAAAAATAAGAAAAGTTGTGAGGTTAATATCAGTATAAAAATGAAAAGTATGTTATTATTTTATATTAAATCCTGCAGAGTCTGAATTCTTATCTTCACTACAGATTTTCTTAGTGTCATTACTGTTGGAAATCAATTCACTCTGAGATTGTTGGGGTGTTTTTGGCTTGTGTTGCAGCACTTATGAAACCATGTATTGATGACACACAGCAAGGCTGTGAGGTATGCAAGGGAGTTATCATGGACCTGAGCTCTCTGGAACTCAAGGTGGGGTAAGGTGGTCAGAAGATCAAGTAAAAAACAATTTGAACCTATTACTACACATTTCAAGAAAGAAAACCCCTTATAAACAAGGCTCCTTATACATTTACCTTATGGATCTCCGTGTATTAGAAAATACACAGATTTTTCTTTGTTTTATTACAAAGAGTGTATACTTCTGCATGAAGCAGTCCACATATTGGCGAGATAGACTATATAATTCCATTTTTGTCCTATCATTTATATTCCATACCTTGAATATCCTGATAAATAAGTCAGAAAGAAACCAAACATGACCTCAGTGGTTTTGAACTAATGTCCAGATCTGCTAACATTTCAGTCTTAGAAACAAGACTAGCACTTTCAGAAAGAGTAACTACTAGAGAAGGAAAAATATGTATTTAAACAAATTGTACATTACAGATTCTTTCTCAGCATCTTTGTTTTTGCTGTCCTGTACTTCCCTTTAGCTGTGACTATCTGACATTTTTCTCAGTTTTGAATACTGGGAGCTGCTTCATTGTGATAAATATGCTGAACTACTGCATTCAGGTCTTTCTTCAAAACAGGATTTTAGTCCCTTCTTAAAATTCACTTTCAGAAAGAGTCCACAAAGAATATTTCCCCTTACATAACTCTTCTTCACAGCTACAATAGCTTCAGATTCAGCATTTGATAACTGTCAATACACTTTCAAACATAGAAACTCTACTTCAGTAATGAATAATACACTGTTTTTGCATCTTTCTTAAAAATTAAATAAAATTGTTGTATACTTTGTATTCTTCAATGTATCTAAAATGTGTATAAACCCATTGCCTTGATTCCTCTACATATATCTATATTATATGTGTAAATATTATATATATATATATATATATATAATGTATCTATATTTATATTCCCTAACTTACATTGTAATGGAATATGCATATAAAGTGTATGTATACATTCTTTTCCAGTTCTTCCCAAGTACTGAAATTCTGGTTTAACTCTTCATAGACTAAAGTAAATCTATCATCCTCTAAAACTGCGCAAGGTGAGGTTTAAAAATCTCTGTGATCTAACAGATGTGATTCTCTCATTATGCAAAGTGTATATACTTCTTACATATTTTTGCAGTCACTCAAACCTACAGTCCTGAAAAATCATACAAATAAGTGCTGAAAATATCAGTATATGTAACTTTGTTCTTTATTTAAGTAACCTTACTGTCACTCAGTCTCTGAAGTATGGTTTTCACAGTAATTTTACAATCCTACAGTGGAACTAACTTATCAGGATACTGCACAGTAGTATTGCTGGTTAACAGGAATGCCTTAGTTAATTTGGAAGATGTACTCACTGTTAAATATGCAATAGTAGCAATTTAATTTTTCACCTCTGACAGACAGGTTTAGTAAATCGTTATATAGTGTTTAAGAAAATCTTGCACATGTTTGTGGCTAAATTTCGGTGAGCGGTTGTATTTTCCCCTTCCATGGAAGCATCACCTCTGATGTATCACTGTATCTGCTAACCTACGGCATAATCACACTCTTTCCCATCCTTCCTTTTGGGCCCTGGGGAAACAAGGCTGTCATCTGCCGTGCCATGCAGGTCATCTAACCGTGTGTTATTGGATTTCCAATCCTAATTGTATAACAGAAGTTTATGGTTGTGTTTTATTTCCCTAGTTCCCAATCTGCTCAGATGTATGCTGCCGGCACTGATGGGCCTTTGCAGACGGGAACCACAAAGCAAGCCAGAATCTGATCCTTAGCAATTACCATCTTTGACTTGAAATTATGGCTGTACTTTCCTACATGGCAAATTCTGCTTCACCTTTGAGCCAAAGATATGCAGAAATCCAACAGCTTATCTTGTTGACAACTGTCCAAATGCAAATTGTATTATAATTCCATACCAACTTGGGACAGTAGGTACACATCAGAGTTCACTGTATGGTATGCTGCATGGATATAATGGTTCATAAAGTTAGGGAAGCACTTGTAATAGCTTGAGGTTATGGATGTTGTTAGCATTTTCCTAGACCTAGTACATCATTGTGGTTCTTCCATTTTGTGCTCTGTATTTTAATTTTGTTAAATTGCCATTTGGCTATGAATTGGTTAAAAAAGCTTTAGGATAGGTTTCAAAACAAACATGAAGACTGTGCAGATGAAGACATCATAAAAAGTCTGTGGGGATGAAAAGTTAAGGCCCCAATCAGCAGCCCTGTTCAACAGTGACACAAGGGATAGACAGGCACCTCACGTACAGTTTCCCAAGTAGTTATTACCTGTTCTCCTGAAACAGCAGTCAGCAAGTGTTCCTGTGCAGTGAAGCATGAGTTAGGGAATGATGGGAACAGGCTAGGTCTGGAAAGCAGATCTTAGGATCACGTGCTAACACTCTTAACAGAATATGCACCACAAAAAAAAAAAAAAATTAAAAAAGTTAGATGCACTCTAAGCATCTCTACATTTATTAAGAACCATGATGGAGTTTAGGTAGTATAAGTGAACAGTTTCTTTGGCTAAAACAACTGAACACCAAATTTTGTCCATCAACAAGGTTTTGCAGATTGGATTAATCTAACTGTGGAATCAGTTAACTGTGGAGAACAGCTGGTACGGATGTTCTATATGCTATAGGTACTTAAAATCCAGATATATCACCTCTCCTTGCAACCTGTCATCTGAATATGGCCTCTGCAGATAGACAGGCTTTTAGATGGGATATAGGGGGAAAGGGATCATCACCTAAGTTTTAGATGTTACAAAAATTTGGGAGAATCAAAAGACTGGACTAGACTAGATAATAGTGTCATAGAATAGAAACAGAGGACTGTATCTGTGCCCACGAGGTTTCTAAACAGGACCATGAAGGAGCTACACTTCAATACACTGTTGGGTGGCTCCCCATCTGGAAGCTAGCTTTCCCTATTTCACCTGTTCAGCCAGCAGCCCAGTTGGACATTCTGGGTAGTAAAACCTGGGATGGCTCTTTCAAACTGTGAAAAACTGACTCATGGGCATTGACTTGAAAGGAAGGTGAAAGGATATTTTTGTGCTTACACCAGAGGTACATTACACCATAGTAACGCTTCCATATGGCTCCCACCCTCAGGTTGCAATGGAAGACTAGGCACCACCTGGAGATTCATTGTCTACAACTTTTCGGTCTTATTTCATGTTGGCTATATGCTGACAGAGAAGTACAATTGTAACAGGTTTGTAGTGCTTTCACTGAACTTGTGACAGTCTTGCAAAGACATGCATTAGAAGATCTTCTGTTTGACTGGGGAGAACATGCTCCACAAAAGTTTCTTTTCCCTAGGGACACATGACGGTGACCCAGCAGCAATCTTTTAGAAAAACCTTCACATTGATTATCACCCTCTTAATTGTAATTCACAAGATTTCCTCCATCCTTCTTGTTTAATACTAGTATGTATGTGAGAAAGGGAATTGTTTCCTGGCTGCTGGAGGACAGTAACCTGTTGTTCATGAAAGGAGACCTTTGTTGTTTGTGGAACTCAATTTTCTTTTCTGTTCTGGATATAAGATTCTGTCTGCGGACTTGCAAAATGAATTGAAGAATTATAGACACTCCACAATTCATTGATCAAGTATATTGTACCTTTCACTGCTCTGTTTCTGTTAACTTGTTTTTAATCTGTGATTGTTTTATTGCTAGTATTCTGGTTGTGGGATTTCTCTGTAAATAAAAGAAAGTTCTTGGCCTTGGTTATCTATTTACAGCAGTAGAAGCTTTTGGGCTAGATCCAGGTCTTCTTTATTATTTTTTTTTTGTTTCAGAATGAGTCATGTTTAAAGATTAATGAGAAACTTAACTAAAGATTCCAAGTGGTCCTCAGAGCTGTTTTCTGACTGGGTATTAAATATTTTGAGCCTGACTGACCGGACTTTTTTTGCTTATGCATTGCACACTTTCCCTCTTTCCTAGTCCATTATACTAATGGTACATGCTACTTGACATTTATTTTCACCTATGATAGATCATCCTTTGTCTAAATCAGTCTTATCAATTGTAAATTTTTGCCTCCTGAGATTTTGACACAATTGTCAAGCTTTTCTCTTGGGGCTAGTTTTTTCCAGCTCTACCTTCATACAGAGAGTGAAATGAAGCCTTTACAAATTGCTCTTTTCCACCCTGACTACATCAATGCCTTTGAATTTACAGGCCAGTGTGGCTGAGGGAAAAGTGGTATGATTAGCTGGAAAGTACATGAATGCTAACTACAGATGATGTACAGCTTCTGGGAATCTACTTTATTAAGGATGTCATGGACAAACCTCAAAATAGTGACTTCTCTATGAAAACTGTAATATTGCTTGGAAATAGTTTTTGTTTCTTTCCATATGATTCCCATAATGGAGAAGTCTTACCTCTCTGTATTGTCTTTCTTTTTTAAAACACTGAATGTTTTATGTATGATTATATGTTGAATAAAATACTTCTTTATGTCTGCTTCTCAACGAGTGCTAGGTAAAGAGTTTGAAAGTGTGCATAAGTCTACTGTAGGTTTCCTGGATTTTCTCCTTTCGTTGAAATAATTGGTATTGTGTGCTTTATTTCTATGTGTAGTTTTAAGTGTTTTGTGTCATAAGTAATTTTGTCGCTGTTGCCTTGACCTAAGTTCACTAGTCCACATGGACACAGACTTCTGATTACTGCAGATTATTGCAGATTCTGTGATTTGGTCCAATTATGGCTTGCTTATTTTAATTCTGGATTTTACATAACTTTTTGAGTTGTGAGGAAGGTGACAGCAAAAATGTGTGGAATTTGCCTCTTGCATTCATCAAGTTAACACAATTAATTAAAAAAGATAATACAGAAAAGAAAGCAAAACAAACACAAGGAATTCCTAGCAAATGAATAAAATTCACCAAGGTGCCAGTGAAACTGATGCAAAGTAGTTTTGCCCCTGCAGTGTGCCTCTCTTTCTTCCTCCTCTCTCCCTCTCTCCCTTTCTCTCTCTCTCTTTCTCTGCTTTCTGTGAAAACACATTTTGTAGCATTCTCCCTTCTGTAGAACAAGCATCTGACTGCCTAACTTGAAAGCACACTGAGTTCACTAATCTTGTTAATTAAATCTGTGGGGGAGTTGCTTAATGGATACTCCCTGTATCTTGTTCTATTCTAGAAAGGATTTTACCTTATGTTAGTGAGTTTGGGATTGATTAAAATCAATGTGTTTATTGCAGCTGAGGAGGTTGCCTCTCTTTTTCTGTGGGGGTTACAGGCTAGGTCAGTGTTTGTGTAGGTTCTTTCCAAGAGCTATCCCAGCCCATGTACAACTTGCATTATGACTTACTTGCATCCCTCCTGAATGATGTCAGGCATGACATATCCCACAAGCCCCTGCAACATGCCTGATGAACCTCCTTTAATAGTAGATGTGCAGATTCCCTCACAGTTTTGGTGGAAACTGAGTGGGAATACTAAATGTGGTTGAATTCTCCATGTTTTTTCTCAATAGAGCTACACACAATGTAGCTGCAGGACCTGAACAGAAAAGCTGACTGAAAGTACAACTGTTACAATATAAATAAATAATGAACAATGAATGTGAAAGTGGGACATGTATGTTCATATGACCAACGGGTATATACCAAAGTGACAAAGGAGGTGTGTGGTGACGTAAGTCGAGGCGGACTAAAAAAATACTATGTCTGCATGGCTGGGTTCAGACAAAATGGCAAAATGGCCTTTATTGTTTATACAAATTATTTATTTATCTCGGACAGTACATGTGTCAGACCCTGATAGGCTTTTGTGTTCTTCGTCTTGCTTGCTGTTTGCTGTTGCTGTAGGTGCCCGTATGCTGCGGTTCTAAGTCCCGGTTCTTCACCTCCTGTTTACATACCTGACAATTTGTGGCTGTCTTAAAGGTACACGACTAAGTCTTTGAAGTCAACTAACTTGTCTGCGGACCCGCTGCCGACCCCACCAGAGGTGTGCATTGTATATATGGACAGCAGAACTGGCGTTTGTCTACTGAACTTGTCCTGGTGATTGTTAGACAAACTAACTGCAATAATAAAGTCTGGGAGATTTTCACTGAGGAAATACGTACTACACGTATCTGCAGCTCTGATTCAGTTATGCCCCTTGCTTCCAGAGCGTGACAACACTGTTTGTGCGCTGTAACTGGCATCCACTGCTGCTAGGTGGATATGTGGCTGGCAGACCTCTCCAAAGGTGATGAACATGACGACTTCACTGACACTGAACTACTGTGCTGCAACAATTTGCCCGTGTAGATCATTCTGATGCCTTTTGTTCCTTCCTTTATCCCTTCCTGTGTCACAATCTCTGCCAGCTGCAGTAAGCTTGCATAGTGTGCTTATTATACAGGCTGAAAGGCTAAATGAGCTGAAACCCTGTGACAGTGCACATCGCGAACGGCTCAGGCAAACTGAAAATGGAATGAGCAACAGAGGTCATTATCACTAGTATCAAGAGAGCCTCAGGTCTAGCCATGACTCCTGGGATGTGGCACAGTGCAGCAGCTGTCAGCATGTTTGGAGACAATACAGGGCTGAGGAACTACAGCTTTGATGTTGGTGAGTCACGATATTCTAGGACATCATGCCTGAACACTCCTCATGAAATATCTATTAGACCTGTCTACATGTGGCAGTGTAGCAGTGCAGTGTAGGGTAACTAGTGGGTCTTGTTATATAAGCTTTAATTAATTCATGAGGTATCTGTAACAAGGAAGATAGCAAAATATTGTTTTAAAAATTCTACTAAAGATTTAAATTATTGTGGGCTGATTTTGTGATAATTTGGTAATGATAAATTATACCCATATCTTCCGCCTACTTTAACACATACCCTCTCAGGATCTGGAAAGATGAGAATATAGATGAATAATCTATTTACTATATAGGTCTGGAGTAGAAAAAAGAATTTGGGTGTACCTGAGAACTATTCAATAAATCATAATTAAATAAATGCTGGAGCTAAACACAGGGAAATTACTTAGCAACCAAATAAAGATGTTTTCAAGCTGTTCTGTGAATAAGACCAAGTGAAGAAAAACTATATACACTGTTTGTGAAAAATTATGTTTAAACATATACAACCTTCAATCCTAAAGTTACTTTTCACACTAATATTTAACACTGACTATTAAAAACTTAGGCTTCCAGCAGCTGTTGCTAAGCTATTGAGATGGTCATCAGTGCAATAGCTTTGAAGTATTAGCTCATGAAGTCTAGTCTAGATAATTTTACCATTTATAGGACACATTTTCATTCTTTGCAGGTCTATAAGTTGCACTATACAAACTATCAAAAGCTTTTAGTAGGATACTTACTGTCTGTGTTTGCATAATAAAGATTAGGATTTTGACTTTCTAAGGCAGCAGAATTAATTGCTTTACTATGAATGAAAATAAAATGGTAATGCACTGGGTTTGAAGAGTTAAACTTTGTGAATTCTTTTCTTGCAAAACTGCCATCTTTCCATTAATGTTTGAGTTATTAAATAATTATTTTTATTTAAGGCATATGTGCAAATATTTTCAATGCCTGTCACAGTCACAGTTTCTCATTCTTATTGGTGCCATTCTCTGAAAATAAACTGCTTTGAAAGGCTGCTGAGATTATTTTTTTTATTATTCACTGTTTAGTGCATTTTGTATTTTCTCTGGATTTTAAAACTCTGCCAATTCCCCGATTTTAATTATTTCACCCCTGATGTCAGACACATAGTGAATTATGAACAACACTTGCTTTCATTAGAAGAAATGGTGCTTCTTGAAGAAATGAGCCATAGAGGGGAATGGGATGGTACTCCTCCACTGGGAATACTCAGATATCTTGTTTATTAGAAAACATGCTGAACTAATTGGGATTCCATTTTTCTATCACTGTCAGATGCAGGGTGACATTTTGAAAAGCTTTCTTTACCACTTGTGCAGAGCTCAGTGAATAGTTTTGTTAGGCTCCATAGTGACAGTGAAATACTAAGTGCTCGCTCATGTTTTCCTGATGCAGATATAACCTCCCAGATGTCCCAAAACAGTGGTCTGCTTCAGCAAACCTTTACAATATTAATCTTTTTTACCTCTTTACAGATGGATTTCCTAGCACCTTTGCCAATTTTCTTTTTTTTTTATTGCTGCTTATAACATCTGTTAAGCAGTGCAGGACTGGGATTTCAGTCATCTAGAAGTCTTGAACACTAACATGAGAGAGATGGTCTATGTTAGAGTGAAAGATGGAGGCTTACACTTATTGTTCAAGTATTTCTGCTTCATAACTGTTTCCATCTTAGCCACACCAAGACAAGGACTAGATGTGACCATACAGAAAGCGACCAGGCAGGTCTGTGACCCAAGCCAATACATTACAGACATATTATGTTTTTCAAAAGACATGTTAAATGTCTTCACTTATAGCGACAAACAATCTGATCCATGAATTGTCAGCTTTATCTTGAGCAGTGCTATGAAAGCAGCCGTGTGATTTCTACATTGTCCACTGCTAAAGCCAGGTAAATTCCACTTTTTTTAGGGTAGATGTGAGACTACTGGAGACTCAATTACAACAGTAGATCAAATTTACATGTCCATGTATACCAACATACAAGTGTCACATCTGAGCTAAGTTTCCAGCTGTTGGCTGTGTGACAACATGGCAGGAGAATGATCCTAGTGGCACTGTTTGCCCTGTACACCCTGTGAAGAGCTGTACCTTTGAATACCTCTGCATTAAGGAATAGCAGAGGCCTAATTATTCTTCCTGGTGCACACCAAAGCCTGGAAAAAACTCTCATATGAGTAAGAACTTCTGTTCTTAGAAAATTATGAAGGCAGAAACTTTGAGACTTTGGTGTAGACCTGGATCTATCACAGAAGTATCATACTGAGGTATCCTAAAAAATTCCCTAGATTTGCCAGAATACTGTCTGGCAAAAGTATTTTTTCATAATACAGCTAAATTACTCTCATCTATTTAGAAACAGGACTCGATAAATTGAGACTTGAATGAAACCATGTAAATCATAACCACTATTGCTATATTTTCAATTACCCTATGATTGAATTAAAGTTTTTCCTCAGCAGGTTTTTGACATGTAAGCTACTCTTCTCCATATTTATCACAACCTGCAGTTTGCACAAGAGTCTTCCATATGGTGCTTTCCCCCCCACCCCCCATAGTTTTGTGAGAGTTACCATATTCCCTTAAGAAGACCTATCAAATTCAGGCTACAGTTTAAAATATATTCTTTGTTCACTAATACTTATGCATGGTAGAGGAAAGATGCTGACTCCTGAAAGTGGGTACAGGATGATACTGGATTAATCATAGTGAATTTCTTTTTCAGTCTGGGCCCATATAAACATGTATAGGCTTAAAGATAAGATTAAGCCATAAACTGTCGATTTTGACTTGGCCTCTGTTATCAACTATTTAACCTTACTCAGCTGAGTCAGCCAGTCTGTTATTGCTTATTCTGGCACTTCGAAGGCAATCAGGCACCTGAACTTTGATAATCAGAGTAATTGTAGAGGCAGCAGACTCCAACCACACCAGCAGATAAGTAGATATGTTTAAGTATCTGAAGTTGCTGCCCCAGTGACAAGTTTTCTATTGTAACTATTTACATCAAAGTGCAAGGAAGGCCATAACACGCTGAAGTGCCAGAATAATTTTTTTGTATAATACAATTATGCAGTTAATTTTGTCATCGGCAGTATAAAATTAATCTGATTCAATTATGTTTTGTTGAACCTGGTTTCAGTAGCTCACAATAAATGTTATAAACCATACCTTGTCCAGAGATTATTTTGAAACCCTTGCCTTTTTATTTCCTTTTTATTTTCTTTTTCTTTTCTTTTCTTTTTTTTTTTTTTTTTTAATTTTCCCAACAGTTTTTAAGAGGAAAAAATAGGTTGTTGAAATTCTCCATCTTCCTGATATTGAGGAATGGAAGTTTCTAAAACATCTCAGTTACATCATTAAGAGGATACTTAAAAATTTACTTTGAATTGGAAACCTGAAAATAATTGGATTTTTCCCTCAGAGTAATTCAAAGAGTTGGCATATATGTTTTGATTCTCACTTTCATCAAGGAAAGCAACAGAAGATATCAATGAACTTGTTCTTCTGAGTACAAATCAATCTTGGGAACTGGAGGAAACAAATTCATTCACCCTGAAAGTGATATTGTCAGTCAGAAAATCAAAAGGCAGGGTTCAAATAATATACACCCGAAGCGCTGAACACACTATATATGCCTGACATTTACTGAATGATTCATGATTTTTATATCTTCCCCCCTTACTAAGAAAATGAGGTGAAGTTTGAATGAGTAATAGGTGGCTAAGGTGAATCTTCAGCAGACAACTTATTACTGATGCCAAAGGAAAGGAATGAATTTTTCATAAAGTCAAGATTTAATGTTTAAAAAACCCAACATCTATTACCGAGCATTTCAAAACTGACAGATAAAACGGCTGATTGAGATAAGTAAGCAGTAACATAGATGCCAAATATACAGCAAATATAGAAAAAATTGTGCAACCGGGGACTGATCCAAGGAACTCTTAAGTTTGGTTGCAAAATCCCACTGGATCTGATGAACTGGGTCGCTAGCACATATTTTTAAGAACGGAATCCACTTGTAAAACTTCAAGGCCAGTACATGTAAATTAACCTCTTTCTTCCTCCTGCCTGGAAAGTTCTTTGCCAATTGATATTGTGGTCCTGTACACTGAGCCATCATATCTCAGGAATTCACTTGGTTCTGTTTCTTTTCTGTCACTTGCTTTGCTATGAATAATACACGTGTGCAGACTAAGAATTCATTCTCCTTTTTTCCTTTAAAATGAGCTAATTATTCTGTCTTGCTTGCCACAGTTTAATACCGTAAACTGGCAGGGTGAATAATTGTTAATTGAGAGTCCATTTAATGAGCTCAGAGATTCATGTTTTGAGGACAGAAAGTTGATAAGTTTGTTCAAGGGTAATTGTTAACCAAATCAGCTATGTTCCTCATGTTGCAGTTTCTTGCTAACGGCATATAAACAAGCCATGCTGACAGTCAGGTTTAAAATCAGTTCCACACCCCC
>JAVJGJ010000057.1:41021456-41052618 GCA_035590215.1 Microhierax caerulescens | reverse complement strand
GGTACCTACACCCCCCCCCCCCTTTTTCTTTCTTTCTTTTTTTTTTTTTTTTTTTTTCTTTCTTTTGGGATTTTAATTCAATAAGGTTTAGCAAATGTTTGCATATTGAAGGCAAATGCTCAGCTCCTGTTCCAGATGCTTTATAAGTTTGGAGTTTGCTGAAATCTGTAATAGCTATTTGCTGTTTGAAAACCTTGAAATCAATGAGGAGTTATTTAACATTACACATCAGGACTCAAGAGAAGGGAACTTTGACAATATATAAAAGTATTGGACTGAGGTATCCATTAACCATCGTATCCAGCTGCATTCTTGGGGCACAGAAGACACCTTTTACAGCATTAATGGCAGGTTTAGGCCTAGAGTCCCTCTGCAATCCCTTTTTTTTTTTTTTTTTTAATTTATTTCTGGCAAGTAGTAAATTTGAGCTGAACATGGTCTGTGCCAGTGCCAATACAAACAAAAGCAGTCTTTCAACATCTTCATGAGTAACATGGCTTCTTCATGCTCCTCAGGTCATTTCTGAGCCCTGTCTACTTGATCAAATAAATGGGATGTGCAACATGTCCTCTTTCAGCTAGTACTGCCAATGGTCTGTGCTTGGTAAAACTGATTTCTTTTATTTTCCTGGAAGCCTGAAAAATGTCAGTTAAAAATATTTTTAACTGGGCTTATGCATGTCAAGATTTATGTTTGGTTTGTAGCTCTTACCTAAGGCCTCTCAGTTTTCAAATGATACTCATCACAGTTTTTCTGATGTCTATAATCAGACCTCCATTCTTTTCTCTTTAGCTGAGGTAAATGTAATTCTTGGACCTACTCCTGGCGATATAGTGTCTGAAAGTGAGGAAGGAAAGCAAAGGAGAGGAACTCATTTACAGCACATCTGTGTTGTGTTCCCTGTGATTCACAGAACTCCAGTTCCAAAACTTGAGAAAATGTGCCTTCTAATTTAAATAATAACTGGTTTAAATTTATTTGGCTGGGAAAATGGCTTTTAAAATCTCAGAATGATAGGATGTCTTGTGAAAAAGTAACTTATTTCTTAAATTTCCTAGGTATAGGGCTTGTTCCAAAACACATTCAAAGTCTAAAGAAAAAAAAAAAAGCCTTGGTCAGGTCATTATCACTGTAACTCAATTTAACAACAGAAATGAGATGAAAGGAATGTCTAATCACTTGTATAAAGGACTGAATAATAAACAGAAAACAAAAGACATCAAATAAACAATCTTTATCTTGTAACCCACTGGGAGTGTTTCAGTGATATGTTTACTTTTAGGTTTGTTTGACTTTTAAAGAAGTAGCTCTCTGTAAAGCTTTGAGTACCTTTAAATGTGCTCTGAAGAATGTAGTAGAATAGGTATGTTACATATTTACTTCTCCTTTCCACAACAGTATCGACTTCAACTTGACTGCTTGATCACTTTGTCAAAATACAATTCTACAAGGTGAGCCCTTCTGTATGATGTTATATTGCTAAGATGCTAAATAGACCTTTCTGTAATGCTGCTTCTTAGTGCTTGATTCATTCTGATCACCACTGTCACTGTACTCTGTAGTAGATTTCCTAAGTGCATGAGACAGACCTCTACAGGTTTTATGTCTTTGGAAATGTTTTCAGTGTCTGATTGAAATAAATAAATGAAATAAAAATAAATTGTGAGCATTTTCCTTTCCTCCTTGCCTTTTGGCCTTTAGGATGAAGCCGCATGGATGATTTAGCAAGACCAAATGTCATTTACAGACTGAATTTACAGAAAAAAGGAACTAAGTTTCATGTGTCTGAGCAGTTTCTGCATTATTTGTTCTGTCTGCTCTCTTCCATGATGTCCATCTCTCTGCTTTCAATAATCCTGATTTCAGCATGTTCTTTATGTTCTGTATTTCCTTCCATCTTTTTCCATTTCTTCATCTTTCCTTTTAGCACATTTTTTCCCTGACATACTTTGACTGATAGTTTTTAAACATCAAATCTGTCTTTTCCAAATCACAGAAATAAATAACTCTCTATAAGCCACTAATTCCGTTGTTTCTCTGACTCTATTTTCTAATGCAGTCTTCTTCGTGTCTGATTTTCAGTTAAACCGTAAAGTGTTAGGATTCTATAATGTTGCATTCACAGGATCCTTGTGCAACTTGCTAGGTCATTAATCACTGCCATAATAACAAACAAGGACACTGTCAGACACAAATGACCATTAAAACAGGCTTTTTATTTTGTTTTGTTTATTTGCAAGACTTATATGGGAGCTTCATAAAGTTAGCATGATTTTCTAGTGAAAACAAAATGGGATAATTTCCTGACACCAGTTTCATTTCAAGCATATGCATGCCAACATTAATTTGTTCCACAGAGATGCTATATTCAATGGAGTCCTTTGTGCTTCCTACATTGAAAAGACATAGCAAATTGTTAGGAAAAATCTCTGAAGCAGTTACTGAAAGTATTAAATACAGTAAATTTTTTATATTTGCAAGAGCTCAAAACTCCTTACATCATACTTGCTATTCATAGAATAGTATGAACTCCTAATTTTCAGGGTTCAAAATGGATGCAAACTAATTATTAAATGCTTATTTTAGTTCTTCTCCACCTACTGTTAGCTGGCTCTGTGGTAGGGCAGGTTTCCTAAGTCATGCAGTAGTCATTTTGCTGCCTGCCTGCCTGAGTTACATCACCAGTAACTTGAAAAAATGCACAAACTGGAAGATGATGGCATGTATTTAAGGTAGCACAAGTCTTGGTGAACATCTGAAAGTTCATGAACACTTTCAGAAATACCTATTGCCTGAACTGCCATAAATAGTGGAAAATGCTATAAAGAACTGCATCGGAAGAGTAGCTTTCAGTTCCTCAATTTGATATTCATTTGTTTGTCGACTACTGTATTATATTAACTTATGAATGTATGAGCATAGGAGTTTTTTGTGGCTGTTTTCAACTCTGTGGAAATCAAGAGGTGATGCAGTGACCTCTAAAACTAATAGTGCAAGTTACATGTCTTCTGCGGTCTCTATGAAATGATAGTAAACTAGCAAGTAGCAGATATGACTGCATTATAAGTAAAAGATTTTATGGTCTGTGATTTTCAAAATATTACAATATAAGTTTATAATTGCAATTTAATTGCCTTTATAAGCAAAAATGTGGAGGCATTCCAATCTGTTCACCGATTATGTTTCAAAGGGTTCTGTATCATGATACTCTATTAGCGTGCCATGAACTCCCAAGCAATTAAACCATAGGTACAGTATAGAGAAGTGGTGTAAGTTGCAAAGAAATAGGAGAGCGCTTGACATATATTTAAAAGTTTATTTGGTCTTTAAGATTAAATTGAAGCGTTTCCACTCCTCACTGTACAACACAGAAATCAGCAGTGAGGTACCATCTAAAAGACAGCACTTCAGAAGCAGAATACTGTTGATTTAACGTATTTTATGGACAAATGCCTTAGAGAAATATTAGGTGAACTTAGAGGGATATATATGATGAATGTGGATTTCTTATTTCTTTCCCCTGGGTAGCAATGAATTCTGAAAAACAATTGTGTGTAGAAAAAACCCTTTCTACAAATTAAAAATACTGGGAGTTGAATTTTCTTAACAAAAAATACTTCTAACTCAAATTAGGGGCTGTCGGTGTCAAGTTCAAGACTGAGAAGAGAAATCCATCCAGGCAGACTGCCTGAGGCGAAGTGGATTAGTGGAAAGCCAGACCATGGCTAGAGGCATCCCGTGATGTCTTTTCTCAGTTATGCTAGGTTTTAACCTGTTTGCATCCAAGAAGATGTTTTTCCTTCTGATGTTATAACACCAAAGAAGACACAGAATAATCGATCATGGATGAATTTATCCAGTTTCTTACAATACACTCTGAAGTCATTTATGGTTGGCTTTGAGAATTAACTCTTTTAAATAGGATATTTCTCTTTCAGTCAGAAAAGACCCTGCTATCAATTTCAGTGGGATTAAGGCACTGCATCAGAGTAATTCTAGTGACAAATGGATATAAAATGTAATATGATCATTTAATGTTTGGAATATTTTCACAGAGGTACTACCTAATGATCTGTACTTGCTGCAAGAAGTCAGGCAAGAGAAGAACCCATCCTCAAATGCTGTGTTGAATTACACTTGATATCTTGCTAACTACTGTCACAAATACAAATAGCAAAAATCAGAAAAAGTTAGTAAGTTAAAGGCAGTATCAGTGGGAATTTAGATAGTAGGAAACTATTTAGTTGTAAGCCAAAAGAGGGCTTTTCCCAGTAACCCAAGTCTTACTGACCTCTTGGATCTAGGGAACATGCACTGAAGTAACTTTTAATTTTATTATTCTGGAAACACACAGGTTGGCTTTTGCCAATAACAACTGGAAAAGTCTTTACTTGCTTTTGGAAGCAATTTTGGCTGTCTTTGTATTCATTACAGAAATGGGCCTCTGATTCTTGACTGGACCTCTGGGCTTTACTACAGCACAAATAATAAAATAATGGTCTATATGGTAATGAACTTTCCTCATCTAAAAGGATCAGTGTACTAGTATATGGCGTGTCCTGCTCCCCTTCTCTCTCACCTCACCCAAGAAGAAGCTATTCAAGCTAAGCAAAGCAGTTTTTAAATTCAAAGAAAAAACCTGAATACTTTCATAAAACACATATCACACCAGGGAATTGCCTCAGCTCCTCTTCTCACCTCATTTGCATTGGATGTGCTGGGAAAGGCAGACATCCAAGATCATGAAGTTTTGCTGAAGTGAGGTATATCAGGTATTTGCACAAGGGAGATAAAGAAAAAGAAAAAAAAAAAAAAAAAGGAAAAATATATCTGCTACTTATTGGGATGGATTTAACTATCCTAGTCTGAAATGTCAGTCAAGTCAGTCTTTTTCTTCTTTTCACTAATGTTATAAGGTTTCCAGATAAATTTATCTTAAGTTGAGGCCATAAAAAAGACTCTTCTGCTCTCTTTTTGATAAATGACTGGAAAAGAAAAAGAGAAAGAAAAACAGGGAGAGGGAAAGAGAATGCAAAGCTTCACAACAAGCATCTTAAATCTTGAAAAAAATATATGAAAAAACCCTCCCCCCAACCCCAAACTTTCACCAGGTAAAACAGTATAAATGTGTTCCATTATAGGGTAGTAATGTTTGTGGAGAGAACTTCATCACTACCTCACCTAAGAACTGGGAATGAGATTCTTAAGCTACATATACCAAATAACTTTGAGTAAACTAAACTAGTGCTTACCAAACCAACCACTTACTCAGACAGCTGGTCAATTAACAGAATGCAAATATTTTGGCCCCTTTCTTAGATACCAAACTATTCTTTAAAGAATAGATTTCTGCAATCATTCAATTTCTTCCTTGGTAGACTGATTTTTCACTGAATAAAAAAGAAATGTATTGGAAAATGAAGGGGGAAACCAATAATGAAATAACTGATACAGAAGACAATTTAATTAATTAAATTAAAACTAAAAATTTTATAAACATTCAGAGCACACAGAATTAATATCTCTTCTTCATTCCCTCATGTAAGAAAATCAAATGTGGTATCTATTTCACTGTGATCTCTTTTGCCTCTTCTGTATATTATTTTTATATATTTATATATGTTCTGATTTGAGAAGTCCTACAGTATGCAAGATTTAATTATTGCAGCCAGCCTTGGAGAGTTATTGCAGACCTGAGGCTCCATAATATAGCCATTACTAGAAAACCATTCTGAAATTAAATTTCGGTGATCTAAAAAAAAATAATTAATTGGTAGATTTTCTTTACAATTTTAGATTTTATTCCATTAATTGAATAATCCCTTCTTTCAGCTAAAGAAAATATAATGAAAATTAGTTATTTTCAGTTCTTTACCATAGGAATTTCTATTTGGCATCAGGTGAGCAGCATATCCTTCTTCAGGCTTTTTCAATGACTGTGCAAGCTTTTGTTTCTGCTATTCCTTTTGCTGCCCTATTAATTAGGTTACAAGCATCATTCCCAGAAAAGCCTTTTCAAATATCCTCTTATGTCAAAAGTCCAAAGGAGAGCACAGGATTCTTCTCATTCTGGGAACAGGTGTGACCAAACTAGCACAAATACTCTCAAAAATCCTTGGTGGTTTTAGACAAGGTTATTAAGTTACTTAAAGTTAAACCTAAAAAAAATGTGTGTTATTAGGCTCCATAAAGTTCATTTAAGTACTGTAAAAGCAATAATAACTATTCCTGGGAGAAACTGTGCATTATGTGGAATATGAGTGTAGAGGGTAATTGTAGGTTTTCTCACTCTTAAAAAGCTACCAATGAATACTTTAAATGCTTGAAGCATTCTTTCTAGAAAGGACAAGAAATATTGACTTACCATTTTCTCATGTCAGCAAGTGTGTTTTATTAGATGTGTAACATGAAAGAATTGAAAGACTATTCAGACTATAGTTAAATTTTCATTATATATATATATTGAAAAAGGGAAATATTTAGTCATCATCTGTAATGTAAAATGTTGTAGGACTATCCATGGTTGTTCATATTTAGTGGAGTATGTTTTTCTAACCCAGTTATCGTTAATATATGCAGAGTTTCAGAGAGTTTACATGTGGACAAGACTGTGTCATGCTCTGCCAAGGTGACTTATTGTGTTGTAGAAAACAAACCTAAGTGTAATTGAAATAGCAAGTGAGAAAATATAAATTTAAAAAAAAAAAGGAAAAAAAAAAAAGAAACAACAGCAAAAAAACCCAACCAACATAACAACCAAATAGCCCAATGATTTTTTCAGCCTGGCTATGACATGAATCTGATTTTGATTTTACAGTCTCACCTACTTTCCGTGGGTAGGATGGTTAAGGATTCTTGATATCTTGCGGACTTATTAACTTGTACTGCTCTGTGTTAAGACATGTATATATTAATGTGATAGGGGTGGTTCTGTCCCCAGAGTTGTTAATCTTGAGAGCACCACAAAGCTGCTCCTAGATGATTAAATCATTTCCCTTCTCTATTCACAAGGGCTTCCTCCCATTCCTTTGGATAGTGCTGATACTAATAGTGTTTAGGACAGGGGTCCTCAAACTGCGGCCCGTGGGCCAGATATGGCCCCCCGGGGTCCTCAATCCAGCCCTCCAGTATTTACAGAACACACACACACACACACACACCCGCCTGCTGGGGTTTGAGGGGGAAACCAAGCAGCCACAGATGACCGCCTGCCACTTAATCCATGCGCTGGTCCCCTGGTTAAAAAGTTTGAGGACCCCTGGTTTAGGAAATAAGATTCTTCTTGAATATGTGTTAGATACTTTAAAATATACTATAGCATGAACTATAGTGAAGAAGACATTGACAGGGAAATAAAATGGCGGCATGAATTTAACTTCTATTCTGTCAAATCACAGTTGATCCTCCTTTCCCTGCTTGCTATATTATGAGAGAGAAGGATTTAGTATGGATTAGGCTTTGCAGGTGGCCTGGAAGAAACATCTCTCCTGAGTATATTCTGATTTTTCTTTTTATGCCTAGTCTGTATGCTAAGTGGTTTTAAAAATTATAATGTTAAATATCTTTAATAATTAAAAAAATAATGAAAAAAGAAAAGATTTCTGTGTTAGAAGTAGAAGGATTATTTGAATTGAGGATTAATGCTTTGCTGGCAATGTGGCTGAAGTCTGAGAAAAAAGTTCAGACCCTAGTAGTAGGCTAACAGAATTTCTAAATATTTCATATTCATCAAAGCTTAAAAAAAGACATCTGAAAAAGAAAAATTCAGTATTCTATTGGGTAAATAAGTAATGTCTTGATTTGTTTCAAGCATTGAAGGAATGTGTGTTCTTGCAAGGTTTTTTTTCAATAAAAAAGGTTCAATTTTATACTGAAAAGACCCCTTCCCTGTTACAGAGTGTCAAATCTGACATTTGTCAATAATGTACTATTTATTTGGCCAGTTAGGCTTGGAAAACTTCAAACACTGCAGCCATCACATACCCAAAGAAGTAACACTTGGCACGTCTTTGGTAAAGTAGGTAAGGAGCCTGGTGAAAGAAATTCTGAGGTATTTTGCTTTACTATTTTTACTTCTGTTTCTACTGTTATATTTCTTTGTGGGCTGTGTTAAAATTAGAAAATAGAGGAATAAGATCTAATTCTCTCTGACACAGGTTTCCTAACAGGTGTTGTTCTCTCTTTCATTTAACCTCTCCCTCTTGAGATTCTTACTTGTTGGATGATTTTTTTAAAAAGATCCTTACTTACAAAATTGTTCCAAGTACTGGTTGGAAGTGTATGAACGTTGAAAAGGAAAATTATTTATACTGTAACTTCTATTATAATTATTTTAGTTTAGTATTCATATTTCCCCAATGGATTTTATTAAGCATTTCACAGTCCTTTAGTTTTTCTTTTATCAAGGTGGAACACTTTCCTCTCTTTAGTGGCGGAAGCCTGCACACCTTTCTGCAGAGCTAGGGTTGCTCCTATACGGTTCAGAAACTGGTATCAAGTGCTCTGCCCAGACCAGACCTTTGTGAAGCTTCTCCATGATTGTGGTATACATTATAGTGCAGTTATGTACCACAGGGTTTGTAGGAAACACTATTGCCTCAATGTATCAGCAATGTAGGAAGTACCCCTGCCAGATGTTATAAGAGTAAGGTGATTTTATTTAAAATCTGAAATAAACCAGTTTTCACTTAATTACCCTGGCTCTGTCATGGTCTGACACTCACAAACACCAGGATGTGCGCAGCCTGAGAAGCCTGTCCAGGACTCAGGCACCCTGAGGCTGGTACAGGTATGAAGTCCAGGATCCATTGTGATGACATGGTGGAAAAGGACATGGACTGTCAAGTCCTCCTCATGTCTCCTGGGTTTTTCCTAGGTGAGTGCATGCAGGTTACAGGTATGCCTTTTTCTTTGGGATCCTGATCACGGGTAGTGGACGGCTGACCTGGGAGCTGTTAACAGAGGCCATTTTGAGAACCTTGTCCCTGCTAATGAGCCCGGAGCCCTATCCCATCCCTTCTGATGCCTCTGCATGCAGACATCTCTGTTCACTCTTCATTTCGGTTACAATACTCTACAGGTTCACAGAATCACTGAAGTATCAATAAGCAATGTGACATAACCCATTTTTCAGAAAATGTAATCCAGTCTTCCTTATTATACTGTAACGCCCTTTTTGGCAAACATGCTTCTATGGTTATGTTTTAAATTACTTAAGGAAAATTAACAGAGAATATACGTAAGTCACACAACAGAGTATAGAAGAGCTACAGATGTGGAACAGAGTTTCTGAATGAGAAGCAGCAAACCTGTGAGACTTATTTTCCCATTGAGACAAATCTGTTCTCTCTAAACAGAATCACTCACATACAGCTGTGTGCAGACCAGTTTCAATTATTTTTGCAAGGAGATTTTATTTCATGTGTATCTGAACAAGTTCAGTCCCTGGGTGGCTGTTTTCTTGAAAGTTTTGCTGCTTCTTAAGAAATAGAATACAATTTATCAGATCTTAACATCATAGAAGTGAATGTCTTGAAAAATGTGGAAAAGCTATAGCATAATATTAGCTATCACCTCTAGTTAGAAACATGTTTATCTGCAGCATTTCTTCTGTGAAAAAAAAATGAACTTCTCTAGAGTAAACCCACTTGGAAAAAAAAAAAATCAAGACTCCCACCCCCAACCGAAACATCTGAAGGAATAACTTCCATTAGAAAGAAGCACATCTGGGAAAATATTCTTTAGAGGATTTAGCTCTTACTTTCAAATCTGTAGCTCCTTAGATGAGATTTGTATAATTGCAAGAAATACTCAAAGAGCTTGCAAGCCTTAGTAGCAGCTGGGTCAACATCTACCTGATTTCCTCTGGCCTGTTTGATGAAATGGTCTCCCACTGAATAAAATGTTTCCTTAACTCAGGTTTTCCTACATTCTGAGTAATGATTATTTCTTTCTGAGATTTTTTACTCTAAAGAAAAAGAGTAGCAGATTAAATTCAAATTGTCTCACACTGCCTCCTTTTCTTTTTCCTTTCTCTTTTTTTCCTTTTTTCTTTTTTTTTTTTTTTTTTGCTGAGGAGGTTGTGGTGGGCTGGCCCCAGGGCTGCTCTATCATTCCCGTCCTCAGCAGAACAGGGGAGTAGAAAATAAGATGGAAATAAATTAATGGGTCAAAATAAAGGCAGTTTAATAAAGTAAAAGCAAAGGCCACATGAGAAAGCAAGAAAACCAAAAAATGTTGTTCTCTACTTCCCATCAGCAGGTGATGTTTGAGCACTTCCCGGGAAGTGGGGCTTCAGTATGTGTAGTGGTTGTTCTGGAAGACAAATGTAAACAATGAATGCCACCCCCACACACACTTTCTCTTAGGTTTTATTGCTGACCAGATGTAATACAGTATGGAGTATCCCTTTGGTCAGTTTAGGTCAGCTGTCCTCACTGTGTCTCCTCCCAAACCTTGCCCACCCCAAGCCTAGTGGTGAAAGGGGAGTGCTGGAGAGACAGCCCTGATGCTGTGCCAGCCCTGCTCAGCAGCAGCCAAAACGCTGGTGTGTTACCAACACCTTCCTAGGTACCCATACAGAGCACAGCACCATGGGGGATGCTGTGGGTAGAATTAACTCCATCTCAGCCAGACCCAATACATGGAGGTGGTCATTACTCTCTTGAGATTATCTGTCTGCCTTCTTCCATTCGTAACCATGATTCAAGTTCTGAAAATTCTACCTGAGCCAAAGCAAGTAGAAAGAAAGGCATTCTTTTTTCATTATTTAAAAAAAAAATTCCTTTCCCCCTCCCCCAAATTATAGATAGAAAAGGAAGCTGTGTTGTTTTCTTTAATGTAGCTTTTTTGGATACTAGTTTGAATACTTCGTACCATTTGACACACTTGAGCACAGTACATTTTCTGCGTGAGGGGACTCTAAACTCCAACTCCCTGGGAGAGTCACATGGACACCAGACTGTGGATAGAAGGGGCCTGCTTCTCTTTTTGTTTAATCTCTTCTACTAGGTGTCAAAAGTCACTAGACCAGAAAGAAAGGACAAAAATAAGCAAAATACATATATAAGTGGTCGGGGATTGGCCTTCCAGCAACAGGGAAGCCTTTCAGGCCATAATTCAGGGACTGTGCCTTCCCAATCACCATTAAGTGGTGACTGGAAAAAGCCACATAAGTACCCCTTTGAACAGGACCCAGGGCTTGCAGTGAAGTAGGTGACTGTCCCAAAGAAGGGCCTATCAGATATCCAGGTATTCTAAGCAGAAAGAGTTACAGCGCAGGGCTCAAACCTTGCTGTGCTTCCTGCCCTGTACAGCCTCTAGCACAGAGCTGAGGAAAAACCTCCTGGGAAACAAGTACGACCTCATGCTCCTTCAGGTCGGGTAAGCATTTGCTGTGCAGCTTGCCACTGGGTGGAACAAAGCACTGGTGCACCAGTAGCCTCTCCTTCAGAGGCCTTGTGAAAACTAGTAATTGCTTCAAAAGTGCCAGCCATCCTGGGCAGGCTGGCTTTCAGGGGCTGAGAGAGGCTGAGTAGAAGGAAAAAAACCTGAGGTACCTGGAGTCTCTCTACAATTAAGTGGTAACTGAGTGAGAACTTTGACTCTTACCATTTGTATAGAAGCCTAAGAGGAGTGAAGTGGGAATTCCCCAGCTCCTGCTGCATGTGTATCCTGGCTGGTTTAAATGTTAACTCTGACTCACGTGACTACACCTGTAACATTTTACAAGGCATGTGTAATGGTTATCTTTCAAATAGCTCTTAAAATAGCACAGCTTGTTTACCAACTGGCAACTATGCATTGCATTTGGGAAGTAGTGTTAGTGGTCTTGATGATGAATCTGTATTATATAAACTACCATCCCCACAGCCAGCACTTCCAGCTGAAATTTATTGGCAATTTGATCTGGAAGGCTGAAGCTGAGAAGGCTGCACTTCTGTGACATGTTTTTGCAAGCAGAGAGACCTCTTTGCTCATTACCAATTTGGGATCCTGAAACCCCATTAACTCCCAGCAGCAAGGGAAAAAAACCCACATGCCTTGTAAAATGTTACAGGTGTAGTCTTGTGAGTCAGAATTAATTATCAGCCAGGATACACATGCAGCAGGAGCTGGGGAATTCCCACTTCACTCCTCTTACACTTCTATACAAATGGTAAGATCCAAAGTTCTCACTCCGTTACCACCTAATCCTAGAGAGACTCCAGATACTTCAGGGTTTTTTTTCCTTCTGTTCAGCCTCCCTCAGCTCCTAAAAGCCAGCCTGCCTAGGAAGGCTGTGTCAGTGATGGTGTTAGGTAAATTTCTGAAATAAAATATGGTGATCATATTACACAGCCTTTGGCCTAAATAGTTACCAGCACCTTTGTTCTGTTTGACTTATTTATTGATGTCACCTGTCAAGCAATGCTAAAGTGAATTGGGTAAGTCTCATGTATTTCATTTATTGACTGATCAATAGTTGGATTTTAAATGTGGTGCATTTAAACAAAACTGACAACAACAAAACCTAGCTTTGCTCATTTTAAAAGAGCAGTTAAAACACACTTTAAGATAGAGGGAGCTCGGGAATAGAAGGAAATGTTTCTTTGTTACATACTGATTTCTAGCAAAAAAAGTGAAAGGGAAATGAGAGAAAAATTATAATGCTGAGATGCATAAAGGCTCATGGCAATCTTTACAGAAAGAATTTTTATTAGCAATTTTCAGTACCTCTAGAATGTCTTTGTGCCTGGAATTGGGGGTGGACAGGGTTGCAAATATAAGTGTGTATCATATTGATATGTCAGTCATAGTTAATGAGCACTGTTGGGAGGTAATCTCTTTCAATCAGTCCCTTGCAGGCTGGGAGACAACATTCATTACTGTGCAAATGAACCTGCCAGCTGGTTTTTGCAGGAGGTTGTGGGAAGAGACATGAGTTAAAAAACTGGTTAAATGGGGTCACTAAGGGAGTGTAAACATCTCTAAAGGTTAAGATGAATAGTAGGATGCTAGAAGAACCTTCTGTGGGATTTTTTTATTGAAAAAAAAACCAACAAAATAAGGAGAAAAACATTTTAAAACAAATAGTTCTGGGTACCTTGTTTTCTCTGAGATATATGGAAAAGTGTCTTACTAAACTTAAAAATACTGTGTGTGTGAGATAAAGCCTGCTTCTCTTCCTTCGGTCTTCCCTCCCTCCCTTGTTTCCTTTTTTCCATGGCTGAATAACAGTAACTCCTCAGCAGTTCCCAAGTGTCTTTCTAAGCAAGTATCCTACCTGTTCTGTGGGTGCCCCATGGAGATGCAGACTGGATTGCGCTATTTGCCCTAAAATCTAACCCACTGAAAAGAATAACGCCTGCTTTGAAACATTGCCTTTTTCCTTTGAAAAAGCAGCTCTCTTTCCTCACTGTGCCTTATGCAGAGCTAACCTAGAAACTTTTTCTGATCTGTCAATGCCATGCATCTTTATCAGTCTTTTCCTGGGAAAGCCATGAAATAGATATAACTATCACAAAATTTTATGCTTTGGCCAATATAGTTTCTTGTGCTTGCCACAGCATTGCAATCAATATAATTGATAATCCCAGCATAATTGTACTGACAAAATATTTGTGTTGTCTGGTAAAAGCTAAGCTCTATTTTTCTGTTTCATGGCTAATATACTTTGGGAAGAGGTGTAAAAGAGAAGAAATAATGATTTTTCCTGTATCTTACACAAGCTGCACAAAGACAAGGCAGGCTGCTGTTCCTAAATGCATGAGAGGATACACACTGCACTGTAACAACTTCTACAGGGTTATGACTAACAAGATATGTCAAGGGCTATAAAGGTCTCAGCGATGGCAATATGACAAATTAAAAAAGCAGATAAGCTTATGTACTCGCTACATGTGAAAAGAGGTTGTCTTTCTCAAGTTAAAACTAAAGTTTGCTCACTTATGTTTATCTTTGGCTTTAGCACTAGGCTTCTGCCTCCTTCAGGCTGGTTATCAAAGGCCAGCAGTGTGTACTCGTTTCCTACTTTCTATCCTCCAGGACAATTCTGTCTCAAAAAATGTGATTTTGCATTCTCATCCACAGGGCTGGGTTGGACTATTGTTGCAGCTGCAAGCAATGCTATGTTGCATAGCCAAGTCTTAAAATAATGAAATTTTCAGTCAATGTTTTTGTTGTTAATGCTAGTGGTTTCTTTATTGTATTTCTATGAGAACAGACCTGTTCTCTCTGTAGAGTTGCTGTTTGTTAGCTTTCCAATTGAAATATATAAATGGAGTGAGGTGTAAATGGACATATTCCAGAGTTACCTTGGGTAGTTGGGATTTTCTTTTTCTGTAAGGCATTGATGTTTCTGTTCAAAACATGCAAAACCATGCAATTTTCCATGAGTTAATTTTGATGAAAAATCATCTTTGCTCCAAGGGTTGTGGATTCCTACAAGAAATTTCTGATCTTTCTCATAGGAGCATCCTCACTGTATTTGCAAATGATAATACTGTGAGGCTCAGAAACTGAAATAAAAAGCAGTAAAATTATTAGAATACTTCATTTTCTAGGGATTCGTATAAGTAGGAGGAGTATAGCCTAGGGCTTGTATGTGCTTGAGTTAGCTCTCCTGTGGTTTTGTGTAGTACTCTTTCAACCAAATTAAAACATTGAAGTTTTGACTACAGTGAGCTGGAAAGTGGTTTTTCTTCCTTAGAAAACTTGCTGAAATTGAAAAAAAGCATGAGCTAGACATGAGAACAGACTTCTACTCAATCACTGACATTGCAAGAGATACAGAGAATTTCTTTAGTTTGAAGATGAGTACTTTTATAAGTTTCAGCTCTGTATTTACTCTAGGTTTATCCTAATTGTCTACAATAAATTTGTAGTAGATCCTGAAATGCCTATTGTGAAGGCCTTAACCATTTAGTAATAAGATAACTTTCACTGATATAATCAATAATCAAGAGTGACTTTTCAATGAGGAATATAAAATAATAGTACAATAAAGCAGATAAATTATTGGGCTATTAATATATGTGGTAGGCCAGCCTGAGTTAAATGCTGTATGTTTCCTAGGTTACGAAACAAAAATGAAACTGTCATTCAGAATACAAATTACACTACATAAGTTAACAGTGAATCTCTTATTTTCCATGAACATTAACTGAAAAATAGATGTTCTGATGGAAAAAAAAATACATCAGACTTTGAATAAATATTCACTGATTAAAATTATCAGCCAGCTCAAACTGGAATAATTTTTAAGATAGTTCACTTGCTTTTTTTGGCTCAGCCCAGCCATGGCTGTAAAAGAAAAAAACACCTGTGTCTCATAAACAATCTCCCAGTGCTTTCAACTTTGTAATGACACTCACTGGATTAAAGTGCATCCAAAAAAATCTCAGTTGATTTTATGCTTTAGCTTCCTTTAAATGATATTTGCTTCTATTGTTAAAAGTTGCTAAACTAGTATATAAATATTTATATCAATGTAACTTAGTAGAAAAGTTTTTATTTATATCAATGTAACTTAGTAGAAAAGTTTTTATCAAATGATTCTTTGGTTACAGTCCTAAGAAAATACTTTTAACCAAGATCCCCCCACCCCCATCCTCCAGGCTCTCACTCTTCTTTGGAGTACATGCAAACTTAGCAAAGGATTTTAGTGATATCAGAGTGAGGAGTAGGGATGCCTATTAGATTAAGACAAAATGAAATTCTCATGTAATCTGAAAAGTTTTGGAAGAATTTTTGTATTAACTGGGCATCTGTTCCCTCCCAGAGCACAAGTGCTAGTCATTGATATGAGGAAACATTTCTTTCATATCTTTCAAATATAAGGAGACTGACTACCCTGTGTCCTATGTAAAGTTCTGTATGGTTGGAGAAGCATTTGTGCCCTGGTGGGATTTATCTCACCCACTTTTAGATGGCTACGTTTTAGTTTAAGGCCAGATTGGATTAAATGTAGGCATCTACTATAGCATGAGATTCATTGCACAGTAGATTGAGTGCACTGACAACATCTCCATAGACTGTATAAAATGTCTGAGGACAACTTCAGATGTAGAAATATTCATGTGAGAAACCCATAGTAAGTCAGATAAATCCCAGTGCTTGTCTGTGGTGTGATATATTTCAAGGCTGATTACTCAAGACTTGCACTATATTCAATGAAGTGATAAAGGCACTTTGAGTCACCTAGTGATCTCTGAAACCTGACATCTAAAGCCATGAGATGACTTGTGCCATAGATTTTACACTCTAGATACCTATATTTGATAAAATTATTCCTGTCTGATATACCTATAATAAACCATTAATTTATATGTAGTAAGTAAAAAAATGTTTAAATTTAATGATGTAATTTAAATAAGGAATTGATATAAATTTAATGGACTAAATGAATTACATATAAACAGGTGTGTGAGGTGGCACTTTGGTGAAATCCCAAGACAGCCCTCAACTGTCATCCTATTGCACTTGCTTAGGTGGCTCCCCCCAAGTAGTACAGATAATATGAATAGTGGCTGTCTATTCTTCTTTGTGTTTTGTCAGCTGATGTCCTGCTAGATTTTTCTTGTAAGTAAAGTTACCAGTAAATTATATTCACCTGAGATTGCCTGACTGTCTTAATGTCATATTCTTCAAATTCAGAACTGTGGATTAAGGCATGTGGTACTCAGTACATAAGCTTAAAATCAATGGTTTAATGAATACAATTAATGTGTCTATGCATGAGCCTATAAGAATCTTCTCTAGGGTTTATCTACACTGCAGAAACTCTGTTGTAGTGGAGTTTACCACCAACAGAGACAAAGCATCAGATGGCAAAAGGATTTTCCTTTCATCTTCTCTTCATTGTCACCATCAACAACAGAAATTATTCTAAAAAAACTTTTATTCTGTTGGCATAAATGGGTGAACATCATTAATATAATTGGCATAGTGATGGCTGATTTTTTTCAGCAAAATACATGGCCACATAATTTTGCCTGCAGTAATTTCTTATGTACTTTACAAGTCTGCAAATATAACACAAAAGATTATCTAGCCATTACTCAGTCTTGAAAGGGCCAAGTTATGACTCATGCATGGTAAGAACCATTTTGTTCTTATGAGGGCCACCTAAAGGTGAATGTGAAAGAACAGATACTTCTGTAGCTTCTACTAAACCTTATATTCAAATTGTCCAGTCATTCAGCTCACAGTCCTTGCATTCTTTCACATTTACTGGACCAGAAAAAATGAAGAAACATTACAAAATGATGGACAATACCCCTTTAACTTATTCTTATAAAACCTTCTGATAAAAGTTCAAGGGAAGACCATTCCATCAGTAAGCACACATTTGAGTGTCAAACCTTTGAAATGCTTTGAGGAAGACATATGGAAAATTAGACCACATAAAATAAGCTTTTTGAGTTAATATCTCACTGTTCAGACATATGTTAAAAATCCTGAAGAGTCATAGGCCCTCCTGTGACAAAAATCCTATAATTGTGCATTCTGTGCAGATATTTAAGATTTATGTTCCAAAAATAAAGTCAAAGAAAGAAAAGACTAGAAAATACAAAATAAATTAAACAGCATTAATTAGTGTTTTTCTTCTGGTAAATAGACTGTGAGATATTGCTATTTTAATGGAATTTCAAATATCCTTCATGCATTGATTCTATTTTGGATCTTTTAAGAAATGAAACAGCAAGAAAATATTTTAAAGAAGTATAATTACACCTAGTAGAATAACTATAGAGTGAGAGTAAAAGAACAAATTTAATAATTGATTATATAATAATCCTAAGTGAAAAAGAATAGCAAGTTAACAAAATACCAAAACTGTAAAAAAAATTCATAGAATCACAGAATCATTTAGGTTGGAAAAAACCTTTGAGATCATAGGGTCCAACACTAAACCTAACACTGCCAAGTCCATACTAAACCATGTCTGTAAGCGCAACACCTACTTGTCTTTTAAATACCTCCACAAATGGTGACTCGATCACTTCCCTAGGCAGCTGCTTCCAATGCTTGACAACATTTTCAGTGAAGGATATTTTCCTAATATCAAATATAAACCTCCCCAGGTGCAACTTGAGGCCATTTCCTCTCATCAGCACTTGCTGCTTGGGAAAAGAGACTGACTCCCACCTCGCTACAACCTCCTTTCAGACAGTTGTAGAGAGCAATAAGGTCTTCCTCAGCCTCCTTTTCTCCAAAATAAATAACTGTTCCCTCAGCTGCCTCTCTTAAGACTTATGCTCCAGACCCTTCACCAGCTTCTTTGCTCTTTGGACACGCTCCAGCACCTCAGTGTCTGTCTTGCAGTGAGGGGCCCAAAACTGAACACAGTATTTGAGGTGCCACTCACCAGTGCCCAGTACAGAGGGACAATCAGTTCCCTTGTCCCACTGGTCACACTGTTTCTGATACAAGCCAGGACGCTGTTGGCCTTCTTGGCCCCCCGGGCACACTGCTGGCTCACGTTCACCCAGCTGTCAGACAGCACCCCCAGGGCCTTTCCCCAGGCAGCTTCCCAGCCGCTCTGCCCCAAGCCTGTAGTGCTGTGTGGGGTTGTGGTGACCCAGGTGCAGGACCTGTCACTTCTCCTTGTTGAACCTCGTACAATTGGCCTTGGCCCATCAATCCAGCCTGTCCAGATGCCTCTGTAATGCCTTCCTACCCTCAAGCAGATAAACACTCCCACCCGACTTGGTGTTGTCATCTGCAAACTTACTGAGGGTGCTCTCTATCACCTCATCCAGATTGTTGATAACGACAATATACAGAACTGGCCTCAATACTGAGCCCTGGGAAACCACTTGTAACTGGCTGACAACTGGATGTAACTCCATTTTACTACCACTCTTTGGGCCTGGCCATCCAGCCAGTTTTTTATGCAGTGAATACACTCGTCCAAGCCATGAGTAGCCAGTTTCTCCAGGACAATGCTGTGGGAAACAGTGCCAAATGCTTTACAGAAGTCTAATTCACAGCCCTTTTATTCATCCATAAGTGCATCATCTTGTCATAGAAGGACATCCAGTTAGCCAAGCAGGACCTGCCTTTCATAAACGCATGCTGACTGGGTCAAACAGAAAAAATAAACTGAAGACTTTTATAAAATTGCCTTTGTGTGAAACCTTGGCTAGAATGAAAAGAGAGGTAAATAGGGGTTTAAAAAGGTAAACAGTTGAAAAAAGCAAGTATTTTTACATCTAAACAAAGTGTTGGGGAAACAGTAAAAATTAAAGGGGATCAGCTGCTTTTTCTATTGGTGACGCTATTTTTCAGGCTATTGGAATGTCTCTTTTGACCTAGGAGACTAAAACTCAATTCATTGCTACGTCCTCTTGCTGTACCTATAGCTGGCAAAACAATGGTACTGTGGTCAAAGCTATGCAACTGATATCATTGCAGTGCAGAAAAACTGTGAAACGCTGTTCATTTCCAAAAGAAATATCCAAGATAAAAGATTGCAGAATCTAATTAAATTTTCTTTCTTCTTCACAGCTTCTTTTCATCTCATTCTTTTGTTTGTGCAGATTAGGCAGCTGTTGTAGGTTTTCTCACTGCCATAAAGATGTAAGGCACTGTTGTTTTATGTTTTGCCACCCATAATAACAACTTTAATACACATATGTGTGTGTATATGGTAATATAACACCAGCATGCTATATTAAAATGAGCATTGTCATTCAGTAATCATTAACCCTTAAGACAGTTAACTCCATAGTTACACTTACCTGTGGTATCCTAACTTGAATCTCTTAATTTAAGTCATAATTCTTTGGTTTATAGTACCAAACTTAAATTCTGAGCTCACATGTTGTGTTTCATAAGCCATAATGGCTTCTTGAAATTAAAAGGAAGAATTTTATATATATTTCTGTTGGTACCTTCTGCCCTGGAACGGACTCTTAGAAAAAAGTAAATGCTGTCTTCGGGAATTCAACTGTCAAATTCCACCCATTTCTCTTGAAAATGTGAGAAAAATGCAATTTTCAGAGATATGTAATTGATCAAATGTTAGTTCATTTTCTCTAGAAGAGGGGTTATTATGTCTGGAGTTCCAGTTCATGCTCTGAAAAACAGATATGGTACAATATCTTTACAAAATAGTTGTATTGACATTTTCAGTAAGGGCAAAACAATACATTTTTTTCTCTCCTGATCTGGTTCTTAGAAACATCTGAACTATTTTAAGTGATGTTTTCAAAGACATTGCAGCCTGAGGCACAGTCATTCTGCATGGAATTATCAACTTGAGTCGTTCAAGTTCAGCAAAGCAAATTAAAACAGTGTTTTAGGGGAAGGGCTGGTTAATGCTATCCATAGATGATGTTAGTTACGACTCTGACTCAATATAAAAAAAAAAAAAGGTATGTAATTCTAATATTTTAATTCCTTCAGTGTTTACCTTCTCTTCCAAAGGATAGTTTAGAGTTATCTTGAAACTGAATGCAGCTTACCTAATAGTGTACGTGCACTACCAAGTTAATATTCCCTTTCTCTTGTGCTTAACCCCAAATTTTGATAGTAGCTAAGTGATTATTATTAATGTCAGACAGACTTAAAGAAATCAGAAATTAAGTCGTATATTGCCTGCAGTACTCAGTCATTATCTTGATGAGTCTTGTCAATCTCATTCAGCAAGGTGACAGCTTGATTTATTCCTCTTTATTATCTGAATTCTGATAATGTTCAACACAAAATTAAAACAACTAAAAAGAGAAGAAACAGTGTCACAAGGAACTTGAACTGCTAGGAAATTAACCCCTGTATGAGAGACTAAATCAAAGTTAAATCTATGATTTAGCCCTTCTATAATAACAAGCCCAATCAGAATGTAATTCTGTGAAGTACAGAGATGAAAATACTTGCTAATTCAGAGGCTTGGTTTCATCCAACGGATGATCTGAGTCTGATTGCATTTACATACCCACAAAAGCCACACTGGAGGATGCAGCACAGCTATGATCTTTTTCTCACTCTCTACGCTTTCCGAACTGCTGCTTGATCCATTATTCTTTCTATTCTTAAACATTTTCACAAGCAGACAGTACTGTTGCAAGGGCAAGGCTTGACACGTCCCTCAAATATTTACCAGATTGGCTGTGGAGGTTGTAACTCTTCACACTATGCCCATCTACTGTGATGTTCTTCCCTGGCATAGGAATAGCCAGAGAGCTGCCCAGTCTCACGTGTACTGGTGCTAACGCTGTTCTGTTCTGGACAGAGGTAAAACTTTTGGCTATAATAATAGGCAGAAATTAAATAAGTTATTATTTATCTTAAGAATTGCCTGACAAATTGGCTCTTAAAATGTCTTCTGATGGAAAGTGGTCTTTTAACTAGATGAGGCATGTTTATGTCATGTTTATGTAACTAAGGGAGATTTAAAAAGTTTTATGAGAGAAATTAAGACCTGTTTAAAAAAATGTGTGTAACAAAAATGCCTCTCATTTATTGAAAACTACAGCAACCAAAGCCTACTTGTCAGACAACAACTTGACTAGGAAGTTTTACTCTCATTTTTCATGAGAGCTACAGTTGTTCATATATTGCCTCCTCTGTATGCTGGCTTTTACTGGTAACTAATATTTCTGCTAAAGTATTGTGGCTGGAGAGGTCTGTGGCAGCCTGCAGCAGTTCAACAAACACAGCAACTGTGTGATGTGAGTTATAGTTCAGTCAGGAGATATAATCTATAGATGGAAGTGGTAGAAAATGACAGAAATATACAGGACAACAGTAGCACATCGTGGAGACTGCCCATGGAGAATATTTAGCTAGAAATCTGCTGGGATTTTTTCCCCAGAAGACAAAAGCTATGATTCAAAATGTCCTGGACTCAAAGAGGAGTCACACACTGGTTTTAATAAATACCCTTCATCTGAACAAGTTTCTTACAGTCTCCAGTTCGGTCTGTTGCTAGGATATCTCAGTGAAACCTGAAAAAAATTTCTTGCTTTTCCTCCTTAGGCCATGCTCTTTCTCAGGGCCCTGAGTGTGGCAGGATCTAACTGTCCTGAACTATTTTTCTTTGTACTTGTCCTTTGCAATCTCATAACAGTCCTCTCAGGGATTCAGCTGGCTGTGTTCAAAGCCTCCTCTGATCTGGTACAGCCACGTAACCTTGGATCAGACCGCTGGGAAAACAAAGAAGTAGTAAGAAGAGATCAGATGAGCCTCCCCTTACTTGGACAATGATTTATACCCCTGGTCCCTGCCCAAGCTATGTCACGGCTGTGCCTGTGCCTTGCACATCCCTGGCCCTGACCTGCTCTGGCTGAACTGGCTCCATGGCTTGCCCTGGGACCTACACCCCTGCTCCAGACCTGCCTGGCCAGCTGGGCTGCAGCCAGCCCTCGTCATCTTCACCAGACCTGTTCTGCTTTGCTTGTTTGGGGTATGTGGGATTGTGTACCTCGTCAGGGAGGACTTGCTCCACTCAGCTCCCCTTCCCTTCTGGATGCTCCCCCTCCTTAGTTGATAAATATAAAGGATATTATTTGCATAAAAAGTTATTTCATAAAGCAAGTGTACTATATGAAAATCAATATTCCAATTCTACTTGCTGTTCTGTCTCATTGCTAAAAAACCAAGCCATCATATCTTTTTGTTTTAGTATAATGAACTTGGCCCTTAGATTTAATTACTAATTTAATTTCAGAATAAAGAAAAAAAATATTTTTGAGTGTGATAAAAACAGATATTAATGATGACATAAACATTTAATGGATGTGGGTACATCTTCAAATATTGCTGAACTTTGCAAGATTTTTGGAGGTTGTGATGATTTGAGGCTAAGTGTGTGGGTTATAGTGTGGATGTTTTCCACCAGCAAATGTGTAAGCACATCAACTTGGTGTGCTTAGCTTAGCTGAGAAAATATTTTGCGTTCCTTATGTGTACACAATGATCTATAGACATATGAAAACTGATACTTTTATAACATCTTTATTATTTAATAGTGCTAGTCACATATCATTTCACACCTATGTGATTCAGCCAGCATTAAATTGTCTGCAAGAATGCCTACCTTTTACATATACTATGGCATGAACTAAAGATCAATGAGGGGTTCACATGTCTTGAAATGAAGCCTTGCAACTGTGTGCAATTTTGCTGTCTTAGGTTAAAAAGATGTAACACAATTGCTTTGAAGAATTTTTTTTCCTACAGTTGGCATAACAAGCAGTGTATTCTCCTCCTTTGTAAGTGAAGGTTTCCCCAGATACCTTAAAAGAAAGGTAAATTAAAAGAAAGCATTACAGCATAGACACATCTTTAGATTCTTTTATAAAGTATCCTGCACTGTTTTAATAGTAAGGGTATACATTCTAAGGTCCAATAGAAAGAAATCTAAACTACAATTGTCAGAATAAATTAACAACATTTCTTGAACGTTTGCCATATTTTTTTGTTGATTGTTCACACAGTTACACATTCATAAATGATAGTAATTTGACATGGATTTTTTGATAATGGGGAAAAGTCCTTGCTCCTCCTGAAGTCTCTTGCTGATGTCAGTGACAGGTTTTGATTTTGTATAGAGCTGGAAAAGTTACCATTCTGAGTTGTGTTACAAAAACATGGAATTAAACTGAACAGGAAAAGCTTACATCTCAATTTCACAAACCGTTTTTACACAACCAAGTATTTATGGCTTCAGGTTTGACAAACTCCATCAGCACACGAGGAAGTAGGTATATATGTCCATTTGACTTGCTTATATGGGTACACAGATATTTTTTTGGCACAGATGTAACTAAGCTGCAAATCCCTAAGTGGAAATCCTTCATTCCCATGTATTTAATCCTTTCCCTATTTCTATTTTGGGCTATTCCCTGTGATCAGGCAGAAACCACCAAAATAGTTTTTTTTTAAATCACTTTCCATTATTTGTTTAAAGGATATTGCAAAGTAGGTTTTCTTTCCATATTGTCTTTGCATCCTTTTTGTGACTTACAGTATTTGGCAGTTGGAGTCTGACATGTATCTACAAAGAAAAAGAAGAAAAAATTAGTAAAACTGACTAAATTAGTAAAACTGTGGATTTTCCATCAGGTCTTATGATATATCTGATAATTTCTAGAGGGAGTTTGCTGCACAGCCTTTTGCAAGAGACTTATTAGTGTTATCATAGCTGTTACTATACTGCACACATGTGTTCATTTGACACATCTGTACATTTCATAAAAATCTCCATCGATTTTAGATCTTCTGTAAGCGATGATAAATAGCTACTAGAGCCAATTAAAAAGCAGTGTTGATCAGTCATTCCTGTGAAATCCAATATGCGCTCGCTCATCACCTGCAGTCATTTTAGTGTTCTATCATCAAGGCATGTAAGTGGTTATGCTTTTTGCATAAAAGTGGAGGAAAAGAATGCAGCAAGACTGTATGTCCTAATAAGCCAAAAGACAATCAGTTACCCAAGTCCAAAGAATCCATCTGATGCACAGCAGCATAGATACTTTAACTATGAAATATAAAATGCAATGGCTGGGGTAGGGAACAGAAGACGTTCCATATTTTTAAATCACTCTATTTTTATAGCTCACTACATTCTCGGTGGCCAAATGTGACTATATATTTTTTTTTTTTATTACTCTAAATGATCACTAATGCCCTCTTGGCAGCCTGTAGCTGGATGGTAGCATCTCAGTAGGAAAATCTCCTGAGATATGCTACCAAAGAACACATCAAGGTAGACTGCTGCTGAAGAAGCTGATATAGACCAAAAAAAAAAAAAAAAAGAAAAAACAAAAGGTAATTGTGGTTGGTTTTTTTTTATTATTATTTTCAGTGTCTACAGTACTATGATTGACTTATAGCAAATTTACCCTCTAAGTAAATGCAGATGAGATATGGTATCTACACTGGGCACTGCAGGTTAGTTGTGGAGAGGACTATTCTCCTAGCTGTGGTTATTTATTGTGCCATTAAATCCTGGCCATATTTGCACTCCATTAGATGTTGGCATACAGGCGAACCAGCTGGTGATTATCTTACATCAGAATAATTTTAATAATGCTGTGATGGTCTTTATAATGGTGGAAATATTTATTGAATGTGGAAACTGCGTTTCATGATATTGGAATCAATGGGAGGTAGGTATGTAAAATTTCTCCTGTTGGGATACATTTCTTTTGTGATTCAAAATTCTGGCAGCTGTTTGAATGCGTCTCTCTGCAGATATGAAGGCCCTAAATGGGGATTTTCTCTTACAAAGTAATATAGTTTGGCACCTATTGCTTACTGTCTACAGGGATGGACATCTCTCTTGAAAAACATCTCAGTTATTCAGGGAAACTTCTTTTATTCTTTGTTTCTCAGAGGTTTTCAGTTTCTCAGACATACTTAGCAGGGGAACTGTCCTCTTCTAACCATTAAAGTTTATTTTCAGTCATTTCCCTTGATTATTCAGGAGTTTTGATACTCTTACTATTGAGAACCCACAGGGTGGGTGGTCATTTTCCCCTGAAAACTGTATTTGTCTGGAATAAGTGTAGTGACTAAGACTGTGACCATGTTTAAACTAGAAACACTTGCCAGTGTGGCAATACTGGTTAGGGACCTCACTCTTACAAAATGTTTTCCTGGAAGCAACTGCATATAATTAGGATATTTATATCACATAAATGACTTCTGCTACCATAACTTTCTTCATCTAAGGAACTAGAATAAATAATACCAGCAATTTGATTTTCTCACAGTATAAATTACACCTACACTAGAAAGATACGCTCAAATACCCTGAAATCTTGTCACAGTTGTTTGAATTTAATAGGCTTTGATTACTGATATCTTCATACATAATCAGCAAAGCAAAGGAATAAATCAGCTGAACACAATGGATAACAAATTATCCATGCTTCCATAGCACAGAAAGGAAAGCTTGGTTTGTGTCTACTAGGGTGATTATATAACTCTGAAGTTCTTTATAGCAAAAGTCTAATTATATAAAAGCCAGATTTTCTTCAATACTCCCCACTGGTGTATTATTACATGTGTATATCAGCAGCTTGCACTGAAGATGAATCAGGATAATCAGAACTGGCATCCCACTAGATTGATTTATTGGAGCATTATTGCATCTGACTGAGGCCTCATGACAATTTATATCTCAAAGGTAACAAGAAGGCAGCCAAACAGAGATTGTATTTAGCTAGAGAACAAATGCCATGTTTGTGCCTGATTGTCCCTAGAGTGTATTTCTGCTTCCGAGCCTCTGTCATACTGGAAATAATGATAAAAGTCTGAAAGTCATTATAAAGAATTTACTTTGTTTGAAATACTTAATATTGTAATGTTTGGTTTTGCAATAACAGTACCAATTTCTCAGTATAAATCTTTTGTAAACCATATTGCTCACACTAAAAAAGGACAACAGAAAATGTACTACAGCTTCAGTTATTTAAACTGGTATGCTAATAGCGAGTATCTGCTATTAGTCATCCTGTAAATTCAGCTTGACTGAACAAGTACAATTTAATTACTCTTTAAAACTTATATTGAGGGCCAACTGAAATACTTCATTCTAAGTCCTCAGATATGCTTTTTAATTAATTATTTTCCTTATGTTTCATTGTTACAAACACTTTTGCGTCTGCTGATTTTCACTTTTAGAATTGAGTCCTTTGGAAGTGAAGGAAAAGGCCTTGGAGTGGTTCCTGGTTGCTGCTCCTGCCCTTGGCCTGAGAGTGATTTGCATTCTGCTACACCCTGCTTCCCTCCTGCAGGAGAGACATTCCTTTTCTGTGGTACGCCACAGCAATATAACAGAAAAATAAGTTTAATCAGAAAGTGCAAGCTTCCAACTATTTCACACAGCTCCATGGATTACAAGGGACCTGGCCACTTTTTTCTAAGATATGCCTATACCATCAGGTGCAGGGTGACCTGAGATGGTTCTTCCTGGACCATTCAAGAAAATGCAGAAATGAGTGTGTGTGTACCTCCCTTGTGGCTGGAATGAGTCAGCTGCGACTGAACAAGTTAGCTAAATGAGTAGTATAGCCACCCTGCAAAAGGCAGGATGTTTTAGCTCAGATGTATTTTCTTCAAATAAGATGTATTGTTTCTAGATCTGAATTTAGTCCCACAGGCTCTGTGCCATGCAGGCTTGTCAGCCACATGTCTTCTAGCTCAGGAACTGCTGATCTTTATTATTCTTTTTTCAATGTAGATATACTTTACAAGGAATCATGAGTATTCCCTGCTTTTCTCACTCACAAGCCTAGCTTAAACTTCTGTCAAACACACTTGTTTCTTTAGAAATGCTGATGTTTTCAATGTGCTGGCATGCACACGGACACTTACACATCTGCCTATTTGGAGTAAAGACATGTTTGATTTAATTTTGAACGCCAGCAGACACTCCCTTTCAAATTTCATCACCCCAGTTTGTTTCCTCCATGTGTCATACATGAGAGGTACTGAGATCATGACAGGCACAGAAGAGCAAGAATGGTATAGAGTCAGCCTTGTAACAATACCTATGTTACTCTCACAATAATATGGGCTATTTACTATTACATAATGACTCTGCAACCACGTGTCACCAAATAACATCTAAAGAATTCATAACTATCCTTTTTTACTCTTTTTTTTTTTTTTATGCAGACATTAATGGGGAGTATGATCAAATTTTTATCCTTGCAATCTCTTTACAACAGATTATTAAAATGGATATAATTTTACAGTGTCTTTGAAGAAATCAGTTCTCATGAGCTGGTAAAAAATTAGAAGTGAAGGAGTAAGATTAAGGTAGGAAAGAAAGAGTTAAATTATTACTAGCAAAAGCAGCTGTTTGTAAAGTTTTTTATACCTGAGAGTGCATTCCTCTCACAGAGAAATAGAGGATTTGGTTTTATTCTCTATCCAGTCACTTTCAATAGCTTCTTCTTTTAAAAGTCAGTCAGTAAAAACTTTATTCAGGTTCCTTTTTGCACAATAAAGCCTTCAACAGCACAACAAATTGGCAAGTAGGGTTTAAGTGTAATCCTTTCAGAAGTATTGGAAACTTACAGAAGCTCAGCAGAATGGTGAAAACAAAAGTAAACAGAAAACTAGTACTTCAAAACAACCATGAGCTGAGCAGTAGAATTAAGGGCTGTAAAAATAAAACCAAACAAAAAATCATCATGAAAGCTGTTTGGACTTTCTTCATTTACAACCAAAAAAAAAAAAAAAAAAGAATTCGGAAGAAACCAAACCTCTTGTTTTTCATCATCTTTTTAATTCTTATTGAGACTTTTTCAGGCAGCAGAAAATTTTTGTCCTTTGTAAATGAAATTCACTGGTCATGAGGCTGGACCAGCCAAGGAAAACACTCAGGCTGTTAAGTCCTGAAATGTATGTGTTTACTCCTCCAGACTTCTCTGGAAGACAGGTACTTGCTCCCTGCTTTGTCACCTTTGATGAAATGGCATAGACCTGAAATGTGGAAGAATATTCTTCTTTGTGAGCCAAATTGTATGCCAGAGTAGTGGGAGGCAAAATTATGTCTTTCCCTTTTAGGTGTTCTAGATCAGCTTTTTAATAAAGGACCATCTTCATGAGCTTCCTTCCCGAGCACTGTAAGTGAAACCTCAAGAAAGATACTGTCCTACATTAACCCCCTTGGAAGGTCAGACCTTAAATGTATGCTTTGTCCTTCAACAGTCATTCATGAACAGATGTTCCCAATTGGAGTTTTAACTTTCTCTTGTCAAGAAATCTGGAACTTTGTAAAATGTCCGTTGTAACCATCGGTTTAATTTCTATACCAAATAACATTGGAAAATAGCCAGTTGCTGATTATAGTTTTTGATCTCATCATGACTTCTGTCATCTGGGAAGTTTATGTTGCGTTGATGCAAGTCTTTGGCAAGAACATCAACAGTGTGAAGGGCACTAAAGAGCTACTTCTATTTCCCCTTTTCTTATCTTGGTTTCTAGTTCTAAAGTCTTGCAGAAGCCACAATGGGGAACACAAAAATATTCCAAGTCGTAAGTAGAATTAGAAATGTGTTGGTCTAAAGATTGTAGGAGAGGGTTTAAATGAATTTCTTTTAGTCACATGATGAGGAAAGGCATAAGACATCTAAGTGCAAAGAAACTGTGAAATCTTTTGCCTGATTTTACTTGATGAGGTAGGAAGAAAGGTTTTTTTATGGGTTAGCATAGTGCATGCACCAAGTATATAAGTATTGCTAGCCCAGTGTGAATGCATATCAACAAGTATTTGTCATTGTTCTTTGTTTTCAGTTCCATCTTCTCTCTCTTTTTTCTCTTTTTCATTTTTTTCATTTTTCTCCCTAGTTTAATCTTTTGTCTGATTTTAAATCAGTTTTAACCAGGACATTTTACAGTCCTTTACGATACCAATGTATGTAACATTTTGATGATTGTGGTTTCCTCTAGTAACTGTTACAATAGTGTCTTTGAAAATGGTAGGTAATTGTTAATATTTTTTTGCATTACTTGTCCTCAGCTTTGTTGTTTATGTTAATTAGCTTCATGTCAGGATGATTAGCTATTTAGGTATTTATTTTCTCCCAGTGAGAATTAGTGTGTAATTTATTAGGAAATACATGCAATTTTATTCTGTTCTCAAATATTTGTAGTCATAGGTTTTAATTTAAAAGAAGACTAGGCTGCATACAGTTAGGCCTTTCCTGACAACCTTTGCATCAAATAAATATTATACAGTCTTTGCCCTATTTTAGTTCATTTACTTGACAGACTCTTTTTGTGGATATAGGAATGACAGCAAGGGCAAGTGGAGTGATTTGTCCCAGGTGACTAAGCAATACGGAACAGCAGAGTCATGAAGGTAACAAAGGTCTTTGACACGTGCTACTTTATCTGTTGATGTGCTCAGCCTCTTCGCTAGAGCAAATTGCTGTTACTTGTGCCTTTTGTTTCACTGCAGAACCAATGCAGCTCCCAGGGAATGAATCAGGCTTGATTCCAGCTGGCACATCTTCAACCAAATTCCTAACAACAGTCAGATTGCAGGGTCTTTGTAGATGTGTGAGCCAGAGAAAACCCAGCTTCACTTTCAGTCTAGGATGAGTTTGAGAACAGAACAGTTAGAGGGAAATACCACAGCTTTTTTACATTTAAACTGAGAACTGAGCAGATGTGATATGGAAATCATTGAGAGACAATAAACAAGAAATCCCCAATCCTTTTTTTTTATTATTATTTTTTTATTATTATTTTTAGTTTACTGCAGCCAATTAACAGGGCAAACCCCCCCTTTAAGGATTGTAACTGCCATGGTCTGACTATACGTACTTACCTCTCCTTTCCAACCTACTAACCCCACACACGATAAATGAAATCCTCAAGATGTCAAGGGATATTGGCCAAAGAAGCTCTAAAACTCTTTAACTATATTTCTAACAATATTTCAGTAAAACAAAGAAAAAAGCAAAACTACAGTCTACTTTTCATTATATCTGTTTTATGTGTAGAGCCAAGCCAAATATTTTTAAGAACAATTTATCTGACAAATTTAGCTCTTGTGTATCTTTCATGAAAAGGCCATGCATTTTAAAATCATTTGTTCACTACTCACAATTGATTAAACTTTGTATAAGAGTAAATGCAAAACTGTGGATTATGACAGCTGGCAAGTTCAATGATCTTTTCCACCATGAGGCTTTATGGTGACGAGAGGGAAGAAAAAAACATTTTTGTTCTGTTTTTATTTTTAGTTTTGACTTTTCAGGGTTGATTGAAATTATATTTGTAAAGTTCCTCCAAAACTGTAAAGATTAGATTAAGAAGTTATTTTTTTCCTACATGAACTTAGTTATGCATGGATACGAGATATATGCTATTGTATATCAATATATGTATGTATTTAATGGTAAAAGATGCAATGAAACATGAGATCGTTTCATCTTATTTTCAAGTTAGGGAATTTAAAACATTAAATACTAAGTGCTGGGGAAAAAAAAAGAGATGTTGGTAACTTAGAGGCCATCATAAACAAATATATGTATTGTTCTCTTATCAATCATGTTACTCATTGATCAGCTTGTGATCACAGTTTCTCTTTCCAGATATGTCTAATAACAACAGGGGGCAGTTGTGAGTAATCCACTGGATCCCAGGTAAGGAAGGAAGTGTTGTGCACATCTCTATGGTTTTAATTTACTCTTGTTATATTCTGTGTTTA
>JAVJGJ010000057.1:41007535-41021356 GCA_035590215.1 Microhierax caerulescens | reverse complement strand
CTCTTGTTATATTCTGTGTTTATTTTACACATGAAACATCTGTTCAGGCATCCTTAGGTTATGTGTCCCCCATCAGACCTGTGGGCTATTGGAAGAAATGAAGAACCAATTTGATCTAGATGGGCTTGGGCAAACATTTTTATTTTGTCCAATTAGCCCGAACACATGATATCAAATTTATGCCAACTTTAATGTTTTTTATGTTCCATGCAGTAGAACAGACAGATTTGATCTGGCATGAAGCTGCTGATAAAAACTTAATCCATCAGGGTGTTTGAAACATGTCTGAAATGACAGAATACAAATGATCTGGACTGGCACTTTGCATCATTTAGACACACTATTTTTGATCTGTCACCAGAAGCCAGGCAGACAGTTTAACATGTTGTCACACCACGGCCAGATAAAATTTGGAATGAGATAGTTGGAGGGCTGGAGGCAATGCAGCCAGCCCTGCACAACTGTACCAGCATTGCTCTGATAGCTCTATCTTGCTCCTGGGCACTTAACGTAGTATTTCAGCTTGACACCTCGCTGGACTGTGTGGACATTCAGTGTTTTGGGACCTGACTGGACAACTTGATTTTGGCTGTATGCTAACAAAAGAGCATGAAACTTTACTTTGGTCTCTCAGACACTTTCCTAATAGTACAACACACAGATTTTTGTCATTCTTGGTTTGGGTTCTGTTTTCAGACAGAACATTTTGAGCACACCACATAAGATTAGGGAGCAGATCTGCTTTACTTTTTTATATTCTCTTTAACCAAAAGGATTGGACTCTTCCAGAGTTAAAGGAAAAAACCCACCAAACCAACACATTCTTCTTTATACAATAAAAAAATAATAATTGTACTTGCTTTTTTTGAAATTATAAGTGAAATGCTGACAATTAGTCTTAAGAGCATTAGTTGCATTGCTAACAGCTGTTTGATGTAACTGGTTTTATACTTCAAACGATCCTCAGAAACTGCACTATTTCTGTGCAGATAGAAAAACTGAACAAATATAAATAATGGTTATATGTAAAAGCAAGGACCCAGTGAGGGAAAGGAAACAATACCTGATGTTTCAATGATGTATCAGAAACCTTAAATATTTAATACTTATTGGCTGAAGTAAACAATCAATACCTAATTGAAATCACTTTAGGCAATTCTGTACAGGCATCTGTACAGAACACAATAAACATTTTTCATCAGAATTGGCTTGAAAGCAATTTATGAACACAAAACTCAGTTTTTATTAGATAATTTAGTCACTAAAAGTTTTTTCATCAGCCTCTTGCTGTGGCTGGAAGTTTTATTGTGTCTGTGGATAGGGTAGGGGGAATCACAATCTCTACCTCGTACTTAACTGTTCATAGTCTCATGCACACAGAGTATTTGGTTACTCATAAAGATCTCTGTAAATTTGCATGAGTATTTTGCAACACATTAGGAGTGGTGCTTTTGTTTAGAGCTAAAATCTGAAAGTTAGAGCCATAAACAAAAAAGGGGCCAGCAATAAAATTGTCATTGTTCAGATATTGTCAGGAGACCAGAGTCCTGGTTTTAACATGCATCTCATTGTACCAACAATCTCTGCCTCATCCTCTTCCCCAATGGCTTATTTTCTGAATTTCAGTCTGATTAGAAAACCTAATATAGTGGTTAATACCATCCTTTTTTTTACAGTCAGTCACACTTTCTGGTTTGCAAACATTTTATCTTTTAACAGTGAGGGAGAACTTAAAAAATACTGAAATGCTTCATAGCAAAATATTTCTGCTTCTGCTAAACTGTAAAATGACCATTTATTTTTGTTAAAACAACTTAACATTTTGACTGTATAGGAGAATAACAAAAGTGAGTCTGAAATACGTGCTGCATTTGTCATACAGAAGTTACTGATTATGACAGGATCAATATTTTTCCTCTGCCTGTTCTGACTGCTGTGGCAAAGGTTAATTGACCATTATCCAAAAGCCTTGCCATCTTTTTTTTTATTATTATTTTATTCAATGGCACAGTATGTGTTCTTTTCTTGGCATAGGATTTGATGAATGTGCAGCACCTGGCTTATAACCCTTCTCTGTGAGATAAAGTATGCTTCCAAAATGTTGAACCAGTGCTTTCAGTGACACAGACATTCAGTAGCCAGTGGATAGTTCTTGTGACATAACTGTAGCTTCTAGAACTTTTTCTTCTTCTTGCCTTATTTAGGGAAAGAGTTTGGTCAATGTCTAACTGGCTCTCAATGATACAAATATTAATTTGATCCAGTTGAGTGCTTCTGTATTCATTGTAATGAAATGCTTCAAAATATGAAACAGAGATCACTGTGATGGATTTTGTTTAGATGCTGACATTCTGCCAACATACTGAAGATAGAAACCTACTTTGTGAAAATAATTGATCTTAAAAAGGGTCAAACTGCTATTACATTTTGGTATTGGGCTGATTTATTTTGTTAATGCTTTTGTACTGTTTAAACAAATGTTTCAAATAAGCTGTTTTGATTCATAGATGGATGTTTTAATGGAGCTCCCCCAACGGGGGTTGCATGGCACAAATTCTTTCATTTACACTCTCATCTTAAATAGCACAAGTTTTCTTTGTCACTTATACATGTTTTGTATGATACTGTAACAGAATCATGAGATTTTTATGCTGATATGTCATAACTGAACCTCAAAGTTTGCCATCTGAATGTGATTGAATGTACTCTGAGCAAAACTTCAAGGGTTGTGTACATTTATTTGGAGTGCTACCACGTGTTAAACAGGTCTTTAACAGTGACCTGTAGAGCATACTAATAGCTCACGATACAAACCAGGGCAGAAGTGATACATCTGTTCATATACTGTTATGGCCAAACCACAAGCAGGAAAGTAAATATTTAATGACGTATTTCATGTTGGTTCTTAACAGGAGAGACAAAAGTGGTTTCTCTGTTAGAGAAGGAAGGATAACAGCCAGATTGGTTCAGCTGTATAAAACTGTGCAAGTTTCAACATCTGGCCTGTTATGCAGCTCTTGCATAGGTTTAAACGATGGCCATCGATGCTCGTGTGGAGAGCGTCTGTGCAGCTGTCACAGGGTGATGCTGTAGAGCGCAGCCCGGGCATATGGCAAGATACAACAAGCAGATTTGCTGCTAATTCTATAACAACCAGTAGCATGAAACCAAAATTCACATAGTATTAGTGCAATGTATATCTTTGGTAATGGGATACTTTGGGCTCCATAAGGAGGTTCTGATATGGCTCTAGAAATCTAATTAAACACTCATTAAATTTTGCAAGGATGTGTCCACCAAGACTTATGTACTTGCCTCATTAGGGTGTCTTATTATCTACTTGGTGCAGAGCAAGGGCACACAGATTCTGACAGGAGATGTTTTTGTTGCCCTAAATCAGTTTATAGCAGCACTTAATTTGGTGGTTTTTAATCTCTATCTAAATATAGACCTGTTTGCCTTGGGGCAGGGGCAAAAGAGGCAAATTTTGTAACTTTGTGTAGAGAAACAATTTCAAGGATAAGTAGAGCAGAATAAGGCATTTTCTTTGCCTACAGTACGTATTGTATGTACTATATGTATTACATATAGTTTATGCACAATATATACTGTACATGGTGCATACAATTGGATACAAGTGTGATGGTGTCATTTCAGTATTTGAAGTAAAGTTGTTAACTGCTTTACTCAAATTGTAATGGCTGCTAGAGATGTGTTTGAATGCTGACTAGGTAACCTTGGGACATAGAAAGAAAAGATAGTGATATACGTCCTTTTTAATGTATAGAAACTCCAGCATGGCTACTAGTATGTTAGCCCCACTGGTAACTACAACTATAGAATTGAAAAAGCAGTCTTGTTGAATGATAGATGTGTTTTTATTTTTTTTTTCTTTAATAACTGTGGCTGTATTTCTCCTGGTAGTGTGTAGAAGGATGAGATAATAGTACTAAAATTTCAGGTTAATTGGAACGTTTTCATTTGGTGATATTTGTCAAGTTCTTAGGATAGCTCAGAGGCAGTTCTGCAGATCTTGCTGAACTCACATGAGCATGTGCTTCATTAATTATATTTTTTGTACTGCATAACTATTGTAAAGCATTTTTGAGATAAAGTAAATTAAATTTTTATATAAAATAGGTATCTAAAGTGGCCATTCACTGCAGTCCACCGGTTTGCTGTAGACCTCAAGGGAGACAAGGAATATTTTTTCCATGCAGAAAAAAAAACCCTAAAATTCCCCACTGTTCAGTAGAGAAGGTTTTTTTTTTTGCTTTATCAGCTCCATGGGGTAGATACATTATTCATTTCAGTCCACTATCTTCAATCAGTTAAACTTTTAACTGTAGTTTAATTATGTTTGTTTAAGTGACTGCTTTTCTTTTTTTCATAAGCTAAATATTATTTTCTTATATGAAGAAATAAGGTAAACGCAACCCTTAAATATTAATTTTAAGTGTGTTTAAAAATTCCTACTTTTAGAAACAGAAAGGCTATACTTATGATAGCTTGTATTCAGAAGGGATTAGGTCATGTAGCTAAAATACAGAAAAGATCTATTTGATTCATTGGAATCAAGCCTCAGTTCATCACAGGTCCCTGATGCAACGTATCATCACAGGTCCCTGATGTATACTCTAGGAGTATACACCTGTGATCAACCTGAACCATGCTGTGAAACTTTGGTTTAGAAAACTCTCTACAGAAATTTGGAAATCAAAGATTTGCATATGTACCTTGATATTTCTTAAACGTATTGATATTGATCTTGGCAAAACCCCAACCCAACCCAAAGAAAAAAGAAACAAAAAGCCCTCTTCATAGAAATTGTTTTTGAATTCTGCATGTCTAATAAAAATGCAGAAACAGGCATGCAAGTAGTATTTTTGAAAAAGGGAAACAAATAAATGAAGAGACTTCCTCCATCCATATCCAAAGTATTTTTAGTGAATTGCAAGCTACAATTGGTACCCTTACAGCTACCTTTTTCCTAAAATATCTTTATTTTTAAAGTGATTTGTTATTATTTTGCATTGAGACTTTTGATTTTAGTGCATTTCTTAACAGTATGATCTGTGTTGAATTCACACACAAGCACAAAAAAAGTCTATTTAATCCATTAGCTCCCCATGACAAATGGTTTAATACAGATGTAGTCATTGGAATCTTTCCTGCAGCCACAAGAAGCTGCTAGCTTATCAACTGGAAACAAAGCAGCATCATAAAACATTTCTCAGCAAAGCCAAGGAGAATGATACCTAAACCCTCCAGTAATTGAAAACATATAACCTGTATACTTCTGAATTATAGCTGTGACTAATCTCTTATGAAATATGTTTTTTCCTCCCAAATACTTGCTATACTGCAGATAAGGTGTCTATGAGTTAGCAGGATGCTCTAAGATACAGCTATCATTCAGGATAAGTAAAATTAGTTCCCTGGATGCCAGCTCCCTTCCCTCCCACTAGTGCCCTGCAAAAGCTAAAAGGCAAATCCGAAGTTGACATAAAAATTTCATTTAGTGATCTTCCTTGAAATTCACATTGTCATTTTATTTATAACGTTATCCTTCAGGTGATTACATTTATGAATACAATAATATGAAAGGCTGCTAGTACAGTTATGAACATTTTGTCATCAAGTATTCCCTAATCTATATGAGATGAGGAACATGGCGATTTGGGTAGAATATTAAAATTTGGGTTTAGGTAAGTCAGTTAAATTTGACGAGTCATTAGAAGCAGAAAATTAGCCCGAGACCTGTTCTCTGACCTGTATGGGGTAAGTGGGTCTTCCCATGGGCCTACCCAGATCGCAGAAAACACCGTCACAGCCGACAGGATCTGGCAGATGTGATGGACAAATTTCTGAAGACCCACTGTATAGTAGTACCCAGATAATTAGAAGCTTCTCAGAGCTTTCTGAACACCTCAGTACAGGAACTGGGGTGCAAATCTAAAAGGCAACTTTCAGCCATTGCTTATCAGACATTACTTTTTATGTAGGATACCCAACTTGGAATGATTTAAAGAACATGGGACTAGCAAGGATATCTTGGATCAGACTTTTCAGTCCTTGCTACAAGAGGCAATAAGCATTTATTCACATTCCCTTCATAGCATAAAAATCTATCTCAGATCGTCTGTCTCTGTTATGAGTCTTTCAAGACAGTTTCATTACTTCACTCTCTCAGCAGGACACCACGCTGCAATTTCCAGCACAATTTCCACTGTGTTATATATTACTGTGAAACAGGGCATTACAATTTTGTACCAAGTATTGTTACTGATTAAGGATAGTTTTAAAACAGCTAAAAAAGTATACAACATGTTATGTCATTGTTCGTAACAAGATTCTTTTAGTGTTTTTTATTAGTGCATCAGCATCAGGAGAGATGTTACAGCGTGGGAATTTCTGCTTTCAAATTCTTTTTGAATTCTTTTTAAAAAAGACATGTGGCAGACACATTTTAAAAACTCTAAAGCTCAAGAAGCATCAAAAGATAAATACAAATATTAAACATAATTAGCAGATTTTTAAAAGCCTTGCTTATGCTTGGCTTAACTTTTATTGTGATGTATTCCGATCAGGATCTTACTATGTTTCAGTAATGATAGTTTTCATCTCACAAAGACTTTTGTTCACTAGTTAGAAAGCAATGATATAATTTTGATGAAAAATAAGCTTCCAAAATATATTTAATTTCTGAATATATTAGTCTTTCAAATAAAGAAGTGTAACTATATTAGATTCTGCTTTAAGGGATTTCTGAAATAATCTGTGAAAATGACTGGAAATAAACCAAATTTCAATAAAAGCTCTCTTAACACAATCCAAGAGAAGAATAACACACCAACTTCACTTGTGAAGAAGAGGTGGAACAAAATATGCAAAAGCAGTAAAATTCTAGGGTGGAAACACAATAACGATATTTTTTTCATCCCCAGAATCTGTTGTCTAGACATCAGTGAAGTTTCCTCAAGGCAAACACTTTAAGAAGGAGCAGATCTGCAGGTAAGAGAATTTGCAACCAGTTAAGAAGTCTGAAAAGAAATGGCAGCAGAGCTTTCTTTCAGACTATAGTAAATTCTTAGAGGAAAAGAAATCAGGGTATGGATGGAAGCTATTTTTTTCAACATCTTTTCTGTTTTATATATTTTCTGTTTCCTGGTGCCTGTCTGTGTTCTTGCATGAATAAATCCCATTCCTATTAAATACTTTCTGACAACAGTACTGAGATAACTGTAATTTTACTGGTGCTGACAAAATGGGGAAGTATTTGTTCCACAATCTTTTGCTTCTCATTCAGTTATTGAAGTTAAATTGTACTTCAATTAATATATATATATATATATATATATACACACATATATATAGCAACAATTGAGACACCTATTCCTTGTTACATTTTGAACAGTATTTTCCCGTTCATGTATCTATACCACCACACTCAGACTTCCAGATACTCTTGCCCAGGAGTTTATAGAAACTGGTAACTTCTATGGAGTGAAACAGAACAAGGTCTTAAAAAAAAGATTAGTCAGGATGAGTTTGGTACAACGCTCTGGGTGATGCTCTGTTTGTGTTGAGAAAGGAATGTGCTCTGAATAATTAGAAAAGATAAGGTGGGCGCCTGAAGGAGATAAGAGGACCATCAAGTCAGGAGATCATTGAACAAAGAAAATTGAAAGGTCTACTCCACCTAGATCCCACCTATTGTGAACGGAATGATTAGGTGTCAAAATCAAATGAGTATGCATGTAAAGATGTTGTGTAAACTCTCACGGAAACTGTATAAAAATACCTGACTTTTCACTGAAAGCTCTGGAGCTAGTTTGTCCGGTGCGAATCTGCTAGCTCCCCAACACTGCACAAAATAAGTATCTTTGCTGCTTAAAGACAAGATTTGTTTCTGAGCAGTTACTCTGTGCCGTTTTGGCATCAAGTGTTAATTTCGTGTGTCTGCTCCAGGTTAGGATTCCCGATGCATAAAGAATGTGAAAGATTGAACTTTACTAATGACCCCCTAAATTGCTCATCATTAGACAAATGCCAAAGTAAATGTTTAAAAAGAAAACCTAGTTTTATCACAAAATACGACAAAAACGGCTGCTATAATTAAGAGATAGTGTAGGAAAAATAGCCACTACATGCTCATATATCTAGTAATGTGTTTCTTGGCTTTCCACTTTTCCCGTGCTCCCTCAGTTTAGAAGATTGTCAAATTAAGCTAACTCTCAAGATGTTTCACACACTTCCTTAGGGGCTGGAATATATTCTTTTGACAACCTCTATCCTTGGGCTCATTTTTCCCTGAAATGGATGTAGATTTGGGACATACATCTTCCTTCCTGAACAGAACTTCTGTTGAGTATAATTTCACCCCTGGGGCTTCAGAAACCTTCTTCCTTACCCCTGCCCTGCATTACCTGAAAATTCAGTAACCTCATGACTTGTTTCCCAATCCCTGAATGCTCTGTTGTGGGGATACAGACCCACAAATGTTAGGTAATGGTGACTTTTTAAGACCTCTTCTAGCTGGCTGGGTTTCAGGAAAACCTAATAGTTATGTAAAAAAAAATGTTTACCGATTGCATTTTTTTTTCCTGCCTATTCAAATTTGTATCATTATTGCTTTTGCAGTTCTGGAGACTCAGAATGTCAGGATAGATCAGTAAGGCTATCTTCAATACAGGTAAAAGACTTTCAGAAATAAAATAAACATGAGTAAACTGTTCAAAACTGACTCTTACAAGGCTTCTACAAGCTATTTTTACTGAATATCATATTTTTCAGTCATTCAGTATTTTTATATTAAAAGGTAGCAGATTTCCTATAAACTTCTTTGACCTGGTTTAATTTAGAATAAATATTTAATTTAGGGTAAACGTTAGTGGCAATAAAGAGGAACAGGATTTTACCAGCACGTAGATTTTAAATGTGAGACTACGTGGATAGCATTGGGAGTTCTGACTGGGTTGAAACATCAACATATTGGATAACATTTAATCTTTACAGAGTGCAAATGAAGAAGCACATTTTATTTAGAGAATTCTGACCAATTTAAAAAATCCATTTCATTTTGCTGAGAAAGTGGGTTTGAGTTTAAAATATCCACTTTGCTGTGTTGAACAAACAGGAGGAATCTACCAGATATAACTTGCCCTACAAAGGATTTGGTTTAGTAGGTGTGTATGTGTTGGTGCATTTGGATGTATGTGTATATATGTACATGTATGTGTGTGTAAATATATATATATACATATATGTGTATGTATGTAAAGTAAAAACAAAAACACAAATGAGAACCCTTCCTGGATTTTCTGAATTAAATAAGGTCCCAACGCAGTGACATGCTTTCTGATTCTTATTCATAGTTCAGCCGAGGTAGCACGTCCAGGCTCACAGTACCGTTGGACGTGTGCTGTACACAGGTGACCTGTGCCAGCTGGTACTCTTAGAACAAGGTGAAAAGGCTGAATGTCATATACGAAAAAGGGAAGAACCCTGAATAAGTACAATGCAATGATTTCAGATCATGTAAAGAAACCATGTCCTTCCTTCCCACATGCCAGATCAGCAGTCCTTTGGGAACTGGGTAACTCTGAGACTTGACAGCAGGAGAGGACCCTGAATGTGAATCTGAAGAAGGTGGTGATCCGAGGCCAGGATCTGTCTATCCCTGCTCTCCAAGGCACTTAAGAATGTGAGTAACTCAAGACACAAACTTAGCTGGTACTTTCTGTGTTTTGCTAAATAGATTAAAGCATAACATTTTGCATTTTTTGAATGAAGATTTTAAATACTGGGATTTAATTCCTCATGTTTTAAATATGAAAAATATCAACTCTTTCTGACTGGATGAAACTTTGAAATAGCTGCTGAGTCTCCCAGAGGACTTGAGAATCTACCTCTCTTTGTCAGACAGTCTTCTAAGCCATACATATAGTTGGGTTTGGGGTTTCTTAAATTATTATTTGTTTGCTTATTCATTAATCTGAGTCTCTGTGACTTAAATCTTTGACATGTTTCCTGATTTAAGTCACGATTATCTCCACTGAACTAGTCAGTTATCTGTTTGCATTTTCCTGTAAATTTTCATCTAAGTATTACACTGTTTTCCTCTGCTGCCTCTTTTTTAAATATAATTTATAGTAAATGTATTCTATGTTTTACAATATTCATAATAATTCAAATAAATAATTACCAATATATTATATGCTTTATTTCAATATTAAATGCAAAGAGAATGAAACTGCTTAATTTATATAAATAGAAATTGGACTATTAAGGGAATAGATACATTTTCAGGACTGATTCTTAGTTCTGATAATAGTAAAGTCACCTCATATCAATGAGTTCTTGAACCCTCAGGCAGAAATATCAAACAAGTGACTCTTTGGACCTCCACAATACGATTACAGAGGCTTGTCTGAAATTTTTATTAACAGCTCTGCAGCCTCATTACCAAATGTCAAAGTAATTTGGACCACTTGTTATTCCATGTTTTCAAGGGCATCTACTAGACCCATATTCCCCCTAGGAATGGGCAGTCAAACACAGTATTTTTTGAAATTGTGTCTATGAAGTACTCAAGAAACCTTGCACACTTTGATTCAAGGGATGCTTTATCTCCCTTACCAGGAATAACCTGCTGTTCTTTTGGTGGTTTTATTTTACATGACGTTTCTCGGAGTAGGATTCTTCACTCCTAGTCTGTAAATATTAGAATCTAGACTGGACTCTGACTTAAGATTAGTATTGTGGTTGAAGAGGTATTGGGAATTCAAAGTTTCACTGGGCTGTAGTAGGAGAAAACACATCAGAGAAGCCGTGAATGATAGAAACTGAGTTTAATGCTAGTTTATGCAAAAAATATCATTCATTTAGGCAGTCTGATTTTCAGGTTTTGGCATTTTCATATATTTTATCTGTTTATAATTTCAGTGTAAGTTAATTTTAAAGGTCCCATTAGAGGTTATGTGGATTGTCTTTCACTGTTTTTGTAGCTAATTAGAAACTTCAAGACTTTCCTGTGCAAGTATGGAAGGAAATGAAACTTCCTATTAAGAAACAATAGCACTTTCTCCAGTTATAAGTATTCTTGGTTTAGTTTTAGAACCTTTTATCCCAAATTCAAGGTTCTTTTAAACATATATAACTTGAGTGGGCTGTGTGGGAATCAGCAAGGACCGTTTGGACATGCCGTCCTAGCTTAGGATGCGTTTCCCATATCCTGACATCAACTCTTGTCAAAAAGCAGTTGTAGATGGGAACAGAAGCCAGAAAGAAGTAAAGCAAGCACAGTATTCTGTCTGCTATATTTCTGTATTTGGTTTATATGGTGAAGGTTTTCTTGGGGGTGGGAGGCTGCAGGGGTGGCTTCTGTGAGAAAACACCAGGAGCTGCCCTGAGTCAGACAGAGCCAGTTCCAGCTGATTGCCTGAGGTAATCAGCTACACTGGTAGTACCTCCAACAACACAGTTAAGAAAGGGTAAAAGCCACTGCACAATAGCATCTGGGAAAGAGGAGTGTGAAAATATAAGAGGTACACAGACGCCGAGGTCAGTAAAAAAGGAAAGAGGAGGTGCTCCATTGATTTTAGTTGATTTTAGACCAATTAATATGGAACAAAATCTAGTTTCCTTTATCTTTTAGGTTAATTAAAAAAGAACAAAAGCAAAGTTTAACTGAATTGTCCCTCATATCAAAGCCAAAGAGAATGACTTAGACCCTCTATGTAATATAATTTTCAGCTTTGCTTTTCCTCTTTTTTGTCTTGGCCTATACATTAGCAGGGAGCAGAGCAAGTCAGCACAAAATAAGTTTCTTGCCTCTCTGAGGCTTCCATTGCTGACCTCTTGCACTGTGACTGACTTAGATCCCCACTAAGTACTATTATGTAGCACTGCAAAACCAAAATGCATAGCCAAAATACCATTCTATTTACATAGTTCAAATGATACAGACAATGAAATAAAAATCATGTTTTTGAAAGCTTAACACAGGAGAATGGTAGAAATAGCTGAACTGAAAAGAAAAGTTTGTTTGATTTGGCAGTTTCTGTACCCAGACAAATTTAGGAAACAACTACTTTTCAGATTATTTTTTTTTTTGCACAAGTATCACATAGACCTGCTCACCACAAGATTAGAGAGGCAACAGCACACAGATATACATTATACTCAAATTATGCTGTAAGCATTTTTTTTGTCTCCAGAATCTCAGACTACTGTTATATTTAATTTCATCAGAAAACAATGCTCCTTTGTTCCTTTCACACTCAGAGGGCTGCTATACCCTCTGGGATGATGAAAATACTTTGGAGGAGTGCAGAACCATTATACCCAAGGGAAATGTCCTTCTTGTATTGCCTTGCAAATCAGAATGTGCATTGCAAGACTGCATGTACACCCAGCCAGCCCCACGGTGCCTTCAGCATTTCTCAGAATGTAGGGAACAGGGACACAGCAAACATGGTCTTGCATAGTTTACATCGAGAACTTGATATTAAAGTATTGACAGCAGTCATCAGACAGATTGCTTATGCTTTATTGTGGCTTTGTGGCCACATGCATACATTCTTGTGAAAATTCACACATCTGACTCCAAATTATGCATTTCATGAACTCCCTCAGTCAATGGTTTAGTAAATATTTGCAGAATCTAAGCCTAGAAAAATGCTCTATAGTCAAAGTGAAAAATTGGGACACATACAAGGCTGACATGCACACTAACCAGAAAAGCTTTTTGCCTCATATTTCTTTTTAAATCAGGATAGAGAAAACATGTATGGATGGGCCAAAGGGGTCAAACAAATGATTTAATGTTCATGGTTTTAATCTTTATGTTTCATATTAACTAGTATGTTCCAGTTGCTTTGCACTGCTATGGGGAATGCAGAACAGCCATTAGCAATATTTAGTGGTCCATTAGTCTGACTAGGTGGAAAATTTTCTTCACAGGGTTGCATACAAAAAACCCACAGAGTACCAGTGTATCTTCACAGTGCAATGGAAGGAACATATTCCAGTTAAGCTGGAAACTCAGGGTTTTAGATGAATTGGTTTCTCTGTATCCTAGTCAGCAAGGTATGATTGTATATCTTAGTATGTTAACCACATTGAATTGGCATAAATGCCTGTCTGTTACTTCTACTTGTTAACATTTTCTCTGTTTCAAGGTATGGGGCGAAGTACTTAAAAAGGGCTGTATTGATTTGCTTGTAAAAAAATAGTCTGCATAAAATTATAAAATTAATAGAAAAATAAAACATGAAGCTTAAATATATCCAGATCTATCTCACATGGGTTTTATATACTGACTTTAGTGGATTTAATCCATAAGTACATTGTTGGACGTCACTAAACCCACAGCATTTGTTGCAGAGCTAGTGGTTCTCTCCCACAGAGTTTTGACTCACAGATTTAAAAACTGGAAGGATCATATACGTCTGTGAGCCTACCAGTCTGTGGAAGGCAGAAATCTGGAAAAAAATTCTGAACAACTGTACTGATCAGCAGGACTGTATATACATGCTCAAAATAAACAGATTTGCTTTAAAAAGCTAGTTCTGTAATACGGGCAATCCCTCCATGTACATAAAGATAGCAAGAGGGAAAAAAATCATGATGTAGTGACTAATCTTAAAAAATTCTGAGTTAATTTATATTTCAGGTAGATATCTGGGACATGCTTACCTAAAAAGTTGTGGAGTTTTTGTAGTAGTGGGGGGTTTGTTTGTTTCCTTTTCCTTTTCCTTTTCCTTTTCCTTTTCCTTTTCCTTTTCCTTTTCCTTTTCCTTTTCCTTTTCCTTTTCC
>JAVJGJ010000057.1:40977556-41007435 GCA_035590215.1 Microhierax caerulescens | reverse complement strand
CCTTTTCCTTTTCCTTTTCCTTTTCCTTTTCCTTTTCCTTTTCCTTTTCCTTTTCCTTTTCCTTTTCCTTTTTCTTTCCTTTTTTTTTTTTATGGGTAGAATATTTTTTATATTTGGCAGCCTGTTGGGGAACCTCTTGTGCCTATAATACACATTTACCAATGGAAAATTTTCCTTATGATAGTGGATATTGTGGAAGTTTTCTTACAAGTTTCATGATCTCTTTCAAAATAATGTACCTACCCAATTGCATAAGGCTGCAAAGCTGTTCAAAACATAATAGACTCGAATGCCTGTATAAATCAGAGTTGTAGGGGAGCAAACCTTTTTAAAAGTCCATCTGTTTGTTTCTGTTTTTTTCCCAGTGGTCCTGGCAAATTCAAGCAAAGGCTGTTGCATTTGTAATCTTACCTATCTATCTATCTATCTATTTATTTATTTATTTTTACAGTCCATTTTAGAACACTTATTCTAGATCACTACATGAAAATATCTCTTGCTGGTATATCTGGCCAGGACTTACATAGCATGTCATAATACCATAAGAAAATATATCCTTATTTCCACCTAATTCTCAAAGTTGGAAACACTTTTTGTACTGCTTTGTGAAAAGCTGCAGAAAGAGACAGGACATGCCACCAGTACCAGAATATATTTCCCAGAAATTACTATCTAGCATGGTTTCTCTTGCTTCACTTGTCATATTCCTTTTAATACAGTGGTTCTCAAGGTAATGGCTGCAACCTCCAAAACTGATTTTCCATCACAAATCCAACTCATTCTCTCTTTCTAGTTTTCCACTGCAGAGGAGGGAGGGGAAAGAAAAAAAAAAAAAAAGTAAAGAAAAAGGTCCTTAACTGGTATTTGGTCCCAGGATAAGATTACTCTGCTGTGCTGATTCCTTCAAGGCTTCCTGAGAGGTGTCTGAAACGTTTAGAGCAAAACCAGTGTCAGATTCCCTTTGTGGAGTGCCTGCAAGCAGCCATACGGGAAGGCAAAAAGTGCAGAGCTGCAGATCCATGCTCATAAAGCCTTTTATATATTGACTAATAAAGTACTTGATTTAAGACATGCTTTTAAACTATAGGATAAAGCTCCTCTGGCATTGCAGGCACCTTCCAGTTTCTGTACACATTAGGTGCTCAAGAATTTTGCTACTTTAGCAGCATGTAACTGCAACATCGGTTAGGCAAATTACTGTGTGCTGTTACCATAGTTGCCACATGGAGACTGTGTTGTTGCTTTAGTATGTGGTACAGTATTTCCTGGTAATACCACAAATGGTTCCTGTCACCACTGGGTTATTAAGAGCTTTTGTGATATTTAGATATTTTATTGTTGTTTTTTTGTTCTTTTTAAAATTTATTTTATTACACTTTCTGTTTACACTTTGATAGCTTTTCTAAAGCAAATAATAAACAGAGATGTCTTTTGCACTATATACATAAAAGAAAAGGGCTTGCCTGCTCTATGTTCTAGCCTCCCAGGATTCAGATCAGAGAGTTGGCCTAATTCACTGTCATTTAAAACCAGATGTTTTTGCTGGCACACTGTCTTACAAAAGCAACAATGATATCCATCAGATGGTAGTCAGGGAAGCTTTAGCAAGTGAAGTTAGATGCCACAAATAAGTAGGAACAATGAAGAACTGAAAATAAATCTTAAAAAAGAACCCAGATAACCAAGAGAGATTTTCCTGAGTTCAAAGAAGGTCTTTAATATAACTTCGGCAGCTGGGTGGAGAGCTGTTGTATGCTTTAAAAATAGGTGCTGATGCTATCTATGTACACTAGCTTACACAGATCTAGGTGTTGTTACACAAAACAATTTTATTCCTTGCTTCCAGGGAGTTGACCGTATAAAACTACATGCATTGGTTTGAAAATGTAGTTGTTATACAGCTAGAAATTTCTGTAGAACATGAACTTTGCATTGGTTCTGCTTGGCATCTGTGCTAGCGAACCTGAAGCGGTTTGCCCCAGATAAGCTGCTGGCTGCTTATAGTCTCTACAGATAAAACAGGATAAAGTGAAGTAGACTGGCATAAAAGGAGGGGGGTTTAGTGTGCTGTGTTGATGGTGGTGTTGTTAGTTGTTTGCTTTTTCTTCTGTTCTGTAATAACGTTTTCATAGCTGACTCAGTGTCACGCTGAAGAATTTCCTTGTAGTATCACAGATATATACAGGACACAAAATACATCTTGTATTCGGTAGATGTCCTCACCAATTCCTTCATAAACCCCAGTCTGAAATAACCTCAAATGAAAAAAACCTGTAATTTAAAGATCAAGCTATCTACCTAAACCAAGCAACTCTACTGATTTTTGAAAACTGAGAATCTACATCCAGAAGTTTCAGACCTTTGAACTGTGTCTTTCACCAAAAATATCATTGCTAAAAGAGTGAATGTGAAACTTTTATACTTGGGCTGGTGAACAAAAGAAAGTTCTAACCTCCAGGCTGAGAGAAATATAATTTTATGCTCTAAATTGTATACATGTCACCAGAATGTTTCCATTCAGAAAGAAAGTCTAACTAAACAAAAGAGAGAATCAATTGAGTAGCTGTGAATAATTTTAGGAAAATTAATAGCAGAGTTTGGGAAAAAAAAAATTAGGAGGAAAATTCTAACAAGAATATCCTCAAATAAATCAAAATTAAGAAAGACAACTAAAAAAGGAGAAAAAGACTTCAAAACTTCTTTTACAAGCACAGGTTTTTAAACTCAAATGGAGAAATGTTAGAATCATCACAATGCAAAGGTGGTTTGCTAACTGATGGTGTTATAAATTCCAAAGAAAGGAATATAAGTAGTGTTCAACAGAGCACAATTTGACAAAATTACAAAGGCAATATGTACCAAGAGTAATTTGCTGCACTAACTCAGTGCAAAACCAGAAAATACAGTTAAATGGGCCTTTTTTTTCTTTTATCTCTTTCCTTCACTGCGTACAATCTGTTAAACCTCAGGTGTTAGATAATAGAATTAGGAGCTGCAGAGAGGATGGGCATGGGGAAGGAAAATGCTGCAGGGGAAAAAGCCTGTGAACATCCCTGAATTTGGATCTGAAACTGCAACATCTCTCATACATTTTGACTGATTATGGCCATGACAGAAGGTAAGCATTCCTCTCCTCTGTCTATCCCAACATTTTAACACTCTTCCTTTTAAAGACATTTTATTTTTCTGTTTTTCCTCTTTCTTTCGCAGCGAGTCCACTTCCTTCCCATATTGTTCTAATCTGCAGTAGTCCTTCTTTGCTTACGCGCAGTCTCTGATCCTAACCCCAAAAATTCTAAAGTACTTATTGGTCTCATCCGTCAGACATCATGTGAACAGCATGAAAGCAAGCTGCTACGATTCAAAGCAGTGCTTGTGGTACTGAGAGTGGTGCAATGTTTCCCACTCAGATACTGGGGTGCCAGCACACATATGCCAAATCATTTGCTCCGGTTTCTCAGATACCTCCCAACTCCTCCCACAGACACCACCGCTTTCTAGACATCACATGCCGTTGTGTGAGATTAAACGTGCCAAGGCCTCTGTCATCCAAAAATCCGATGTGGGAAAAAGTGCCTCTTAAATTTGTAAGCACTTATGTGGTTTGAATAAGTACACCACATGATTACTACTGTACCCCCTGTCCTCACTGGACATTGTTCAGAACCCTGGGTATTAATTCAGTTTGTTTATCTTGTACATATTTGGAACTAGTGAATCAGGGGGTGGGGGACCGGGGGGGGGCACACGACACGACGATGATACACCAACTTAGAATGGTAGCACACTAGAGGGCACTAAAACCTCTGAGATAATCCTGAGCAAAATTCTGCTGTATTAGAATCTTACAACTGTATTATAAAACCTTCTACTAATTTTGCTATATTTAAACAGTCTAGAGAAAAGGTCTAAGAGTGTCTATCCCTCATAAAAAACAAAAATATTTTTCTCTTTCCTTTTTTATGAAGATTCACAAATGATTAACCTAATCCATAGTAGTGGCTACTTGAAAAATATTTGAGATCTTTTTAAATGCCAAGATACAAGAAGTGGAAAAAAAACAAGGGAAAAAAAAAGGCAGAAGAAAGGCAGCTGAGGAGAAAATAGTACACAAATTTGTTTTAGTGTTGATATTTGATGTGAAATACTTGGTAAAATCTCCCTCTCCTGCTAGATTTGGTTTGTGCAAAATATGACGACCATCATCTGGACTGAAAATCCATTGGAAAACAATCAGCAAAGATTTGTAACAAAAAGTAAAGCAATTAGTTTGTAAGGGAATATGCTATGACACTGCAGGCTATGACACTTGTCAAGACACATTATGACTGATATGGATATTTTAAGAGACAACATCAAGATTCTAATGATATTTATGAATTGCCAATTATAAATAGGTAAAAATATGATAAAACCCCAATACTGTAAAGGAAAAATATGGAAATCTGAACCATAATAACAAACAGTAAATTATTTTTTTTTCCTAGAAAATATAGAAGAAACAGGTCTGAATATGGGAAGGTAGTAATGCAGAAGAAACCCAATTATGACCAGAATCACGTGGCACCCAAATAAGAGGTTACTTAAAGAAAAAAAAACAAACAACTCATTGATACAGAATTTTTAATATTTCACTGAACAGAAAATAAATATTTCTTCTAATTAATTCCAAAGCATAGTATGAAGTCAACACACATGTAGTTTTGGATCCTTTTGTGACATTAATGATACTTATCATATGCCTAAGATGACTTAAAAATATTTTTTGAGTTATGAACTGCATTTCTTTCATATACTGTTGTCCATAAAATGGCATTCAGTCTTGGGTATATGATTGCTGGAGAAAGACTGAATAATTGAAGGGTAAGAGATGAGACATGAGGAATAAAAATGATCACAGTACCGAAGGAAGTAACACTTAAAGGAAGATCAAAAGAGATGAATGTTTGCAGTCTGTATAAAAGGCAGTTAAAAATGTGATCAACATCCATAAATTCTGGAATGATGAAAAAAACTTTGCCAGTCTTATAATGGAATGTTGAATAACTCTTAATTACTTGTTTTCTATCTAATGTTACAGTATGTGAAATAATAACAGTGATAACAGTGTTAATTTTCTACGGGTACAGTTCAATATGAGAGCTTGGTGAGATCTAGTACTATTTATTCAAGGAAATATTATTCATGGAATTAGGACTTTGTTTTTTTAACTCAAGGAAAATAGAGTAAGATGAGGCAGGAGAGATGGGAGTTTCGTCTCATTTTGTACTACTTTTAGAAAGGAAAGCTGAAGTCCTTCAGCAGGCACTATTTCCTTCCATTCTGGCAACCTGATACTTTTTGTAGCTAAGATGTCTTTCAAGAATCATTTACATTCAGCATGGACAATCAGAAGTGTGACAAGTTGTTATTAAGGATCTAAATAATAGTATTCAGGGTTATAGGAATCAGATGAAATTGGAATAGTACTTTCCAGTGTCCCAGCCTAAAAAATAAGGTAAACATGTCTTCTTGCCAGTGCTTCTGCGTTTGGTACCTAAGATCTTCAGGCTTTACTAGCAAGTATTTTTGACTTAGACTGTGACTAGGATCAGGGGCATGATGCTGCTTGCACATGGATGCCTCCCATATCAGTTTTTGAACTATTGTAACAAAGATGGCCTGAAAATGGTTTGCTAGCATGGAATTTGAACTAAAGGAAAGATGTAATCAGACAAACCATCTTGCAAGGAAGCAGAAGATATTGGAAGGAGAGAAAAGCTAGCCTGGAGACAAAAAGGAAAACAAGAGACAAACCAATTCACCAAAACATTCAATTTCATAATGTGATGATGGAAAAAACAGTGGAACAAACAAGCTGGAAGAAAATTGGTTAATAATAGACTGATAACAACATTTTATTCTCCAGGGTATTCATCCCACTCGGTTTCCACTGTAAAGTGAAAAGGGTTCACCCAGAGAGTTCTGGAGAGCACCTGATTTGGATGCTCCCCCTCCCCCTCTGGAGGAGCCTTTCTTCACTGATTACAGACAGAGCCTAAGGAAACTACTAAAGCACTTAATGACAGCCATTAGGTAGAAAATAGCTGAAAGAAATATAACCTGTCTTCTGAGATGAAGTTGTGAGGCAAAGAAGAAGCTGCTGCAATGGTGACAAATTTAGCTACTCACTGCTGACAGGTGGGATTGGAGGGAACTACATCTTTCACCGTTAGCCAAGATGCCAAAGCAAGCTCAGAGGTTTCATTAGCTGGAGCAGTATCACAGCTAAATGGTTAAGATAATGGTGTTTGACTGTATAATTTCTTGCTAACAGAACAAGCAACGTCAGAAGCCAGTGTGCTCTGCAGAAATTGTAGTCTTCCATAAAGATCATAAACTATGAAATATTTTTTTTAAACGGCTAAAACTTACTAAAAACCTTCCATGAAATTTGGCATTGTTACTAAACACTAAAGATTTTCAGCTCCTGACAAACATCTATCCAAAAAAGGCAAACAACTTCCCAACTTTTGTTATGTACAGTGCTATTTCTCCATTGAAGGAGAGGCAAGTTCTCAATTCTTGCCCTTTTCCTGCATCAGAAATAAATTTCTCATCATGTTTCATAAAGTTTTTAAAATAACCATATTTTTGTCAGTAATAGATCTACTAAAAATTCTGAATAGTGGATGCAAGTGGAGTCCTTGGCCATTCTGTATCATAGGAAAAATAATCCAGCTAAAGCTCTGGGAGCAAAGGAAATAGGGAGAAGACCTACAGCTTTAAAAAATTTGGAAAGCGTTTGTGTTTTAGTCAGAATATTTCAGTTTTCAGCTCATTGATGAAAAATGTTTTCCTCTAAAAAAATTGCTTTCCCCCTGCCCCTCCAAAACCCCATGATCTTTCTTTCAGATTTGCAATGACAAACTTTTAACCAGATAACAGTGTTGTTTTCAGCTCAGATTTTTATTAGGGACATTTTTTTTTTTTTCGTTACTACTGCTCCAATGTAACCAGTATAATCTATGTGAAAATCCTGGGGACAGATTGCATCTGGTTTGTCAACCAGTTTCATATACATCACATTTGGGATAGGATCAGCATGAAGAATGGCCAGGTGCTTGCTATGTCCTGGCAGCTTTAATTACCAAGGAGAGGGCCCTGGAAGGAGGGGTGATTGCTGCTTCCTTGAGCAAATTAGTCTCTGTGCAGCTGGGCAGGCATGAAGAAACAGACAACCTAGGAGGGATGTTGTAACCATGGTGGAGATAAAAGAATTTCCTGAAAAGGAAACAAAGTTAACTCTTCCAGGTAGTTTTTTTTTACAAAATTATCTTGAGATGGATCATATTTTGTCCCTATCTGTAGTTTCTTTGTTCTGCAATTCATTTTGACTTAAGTGGCAAAACTTTGGAAACCAGAAAGCTGGTTCCATAATGTCCTTTTATCATACATAGAACACTCATAAGGAACATGTTAATATGGAGCAAATGGAAACACTTTATAAAAATGTGACCATGCTTGAGCTTGCTGATCTTTGGCAACAAAATAATTTAATTATTTATTTATTCACTTTCTTGCAACTTTTCTCTGCAAGGAAATCTAAAAGACACTGAATTCAGTTTCTTATTCCAAATCCCTGTATATATGTGAAAACTGTTTGATTTGGGTGTATTTTCAGTAAGAATAGTTTTCACATTTCCTTCTCTGCAAGTTTAAACAATAGTTGTGTAGCACAAAGTTTCCTGCAAGATTATGCACTGTTCAGATATTTAGTGTCAATAAATCAAATGTCAATTATATTTAAACTATTCCTTTTAAATATCCTGCAGTGATTCCTGCTATTTATCATTGATTATGATACAGCTGTTTTAAAAAGTTATAATAGTTGCCAATTTTTAAATTCATAAACGTGACTACAGTATGTAATGTAAAAGCATAATAAATGCTGACGCTAAAATAATTGGCTGCCCTGGCCCTATTTATATTCACCTTTCTCCCATCTGCTTACTCTGTCATCAGTCTTACAGATGTAACTCTTAATGGTGTTTTCCTATGCTTCTGCAAGTTTATGTGTGTTCCTTTCACACTTGTTCATCCTCTTTCTCATCAGTTCCAATCCCATTTCTCTAAACAGGGTCTTAATGCTTTTTCAAATCAAACTTTAAGTATTTCAAATTTTTCCTTTGTCTAGAATGACACAATCTCCAAGTGCTTTTCTTTCCTTCTTTAGCATGTCTTTCATTCTCATCTTTTTCTCCCCCACCTCACTGCCTGTTATTCCCTTGACTAAACTCCAAAGTATTCCTAGTTGGAAAATAGTAATTTAATAATTTATTTTTCTTCTTGTTTTCTACTATCATGTTAAAGTTTTTGTTTTGTTTTTTCTCAAAGGGACTCGGAGACCCCTTAATGGCAATCTATTCCATACTCTGGAATGTTCTGATAAATCTTCTGAAGAAGTTTATCTGTATAATTGACAAAAAAATATAGCAAATTGAGAATTGATAACTTTTCTGGTTGTTGTGTGTTAAACTTGGCTGGCTGCTAGTTACCCACCCAGCTGCTTTTTCACTATTCCTCCTCTGCAGGACATGAGGAGAAAATCCAATAGAAAGGTTGTGGATTGAGATAAGGTCAAGGAGACACACTTATCTGTTACTGCCATGGGCAAAACAAATTTGGCTTGGGGAAATTAATTAGATTTATTTCCAATTTGTAGTGGAATGAAACTGGGTTAATTAGCATTGATAATATACAGCTGTGGGTTGGCCTCAGGGGCAGCGGGTTGGTCAATGTAGATAAGGTGTTAAGTTAAGGGGTTGAGAGCCAGTGAAGAGAGAGCAGCTGAGGAAGAAGAGGAGAAGGTGAGGAAGAAACAAGAGGAGAGAGAGCATGTCCTGAGTGAGAAGGAGAGATGAGGAGAAGGCAGCAGAGGGACTGGCATGAAGAGTATGCTGGTATGAGGTGGTAAAAGACCTTGTTGCAGCTTGATAGTTTGGGTAGTGCTGCAACACCAATTAATTTTAACAGGGTAATGGGAAATAAAAACAAACCTAAAAATACCTTCTTCACCCCCCTATCAAGGCATATATATCCCTTGCTCTGGTGTGGGGTCTTCCAAGGGCTGCAGGTGGGTATTTGATCTACTGTGGATCTCCATGGGCTGCAGGGGGACAACGTGCCATCCCTATGGTCTCCTCCCTGAGCTGCAGGGGAATCTCTGATCCCACAGATGGAGCACCTCCTCCCTCTCCTTGTCTGAGCTTGGTGTTCTCAGGTTTGACTGCCTTCCGTTTTCTCGCTTCTATTTCCCAAACACTGTTGTGCAGCATCTTTCACCCTTTTTATGTATGTTACCGCAGAGGGTCTGTTGATATTACTGATGAGGCTTAGATTTGGTCAGCAGCAGGTCCGTCCTGGAGCTGGCTGATACTGGCTATGTCTGACATGGGGCAGCTTCTGGTGCTTTCTCACAGAAGCCACCCTTGTAGCCCACCTCTGCTACCAAAACCTTGCCACATAAATACACTAGTTAAAAATTATGGACAAAGGTGTACATTTTACACTTAATCTATTTTTCATCTATATTCTAAATTTTCTTAACCAGATATTCTAGACCAGGGGTCCTCAAACTTTTTAACTGGGGGGGCCAGTGCACGGATGAAGTGGCAGGCAGTCATCTGCGGCTGCTTGGTTTCCCCCCCAACCCCCAGAGGTGTGTGTGTCTTGTAAATACCTGGGGGGTGGATTGAGGACCCTGGGGGGCCATATCCAGCCCGTGGGCTGTAGTTTGAGGACCCCTGTTCTAGACTTTGGACTAAATGTTTGGGAGTTAGGACCTAGTTCTGCTAAGCACTAAATCTACATAAATAGAAGTCTGGCCCTTGCTCCAAGGAACAATTAGAAATCCCAATCTATCAAATACATTAGTAGAATGTACATTTTTCACAAGCCTCAGTGCTTACTACCTTCAACAGCTGTTTTAAAAATGCATGGCTGACCTAATGAAGTTTTTTAGGTTTTTTATTGAGTTTCACAGTTTTATATACCTATATAAAAAGATCAGAAAAAATAATTACCTTTGAGTGTCCTGTTTTGGCTGGCATAGATTTAATTGTCTTCCTAGTAGCTGGTACAGTTCCATGTTTTTGATTTAGTATGAGGATAATGTTGATAACACACTGATGGTTTAGTTGTTGCCAAGGAGTGTTTGTACTAAATCAAGGACTTTCCAGTTTTTCAGGCCCTGCCAGTGAGAGGGCTGGAGGGGCATAAGAAGTTGGGAGGGAACACAGCCAGGACAGCTGACCCAAACTGGCCAAACTGATATTCCATACCACGGGACATCATGCTCAGTCTATAAACTGGGGGGAGTTGCCTGTGGGGGTCAGCAATTGCTGCTCAGATACTGGCTGGGCATTGGTCAGGGAGTGGTGAGCAATTGTGTTGGGCATCACTTGGTTTGTTTTTTTTCCCCTTGGGTTTAATTTCCTCTTTCTTTTTCTTGCTATTTCCCTTTTCATTAAAATTATTATTCCTTGTATTATATTCTACTTTATTTCAATTATTAAACTGTTCTTATCTCAGCCCACAGGTTTTATTGTTTTTACCCACCTCTTTTCCCCATCCCACCAAAATGAATGCAGGGGTGTGAGTTAGCAGCTGCATGGTACTTAGTTGCCATCTAGGGTTAAACCACGACACAGATAAAATGTACTCCACTTTTCAACTCACCTGTACAACTCAAGCTACAAATAACTTCTCAGGAACAAAGAGTTCATAATATAAATTCAGCTACAACTTTTTTTTTTTTTAAGACATTACAATAAGAACAATAAAAAACAGGGGGAGTAAATTGCTTCATTTGGTAGTTTCAGGCTGGTAAACAACTGTGTAGTATCAGAGGCCAAAAAATCCGTGATGGGTTTAATAAAAGTAAATATTTAGCATCATTTAGGATGCTTTCAGCTGTCTAATGGAAAATGGTACTATGCCTCTCATACAGTATGAGTCTGCAAGTATGAGAGACAACATTGTAAGTAGTAACAACTTTCCTGAACTTTAAAGGGAGAACTCATTTTCTTTTGTCTTTTTTTCTCCGCCTCAACCCCACTTCTTCTCCTTAGGACAGAGCAATCAGGTTATTTTATTTGTTTCTATTCTATATTTTGGAGGAAAAAAAAAAGAAAGAAGTGTATGAAATACTATCTGGGCTTTGTATATTTGAGATCTAATGGCTTACAGGCAGAAATTATTCAGATTTGTACTCAAGTATATTTGATCTAGGCTTCTCTGGGATGTTCGGCAGTTCTGAACCAACTAGTGTACACGAACACAAGAACATCCAAAGAGTCGTGGTTCAATGTTTGCTTGATAGACCATTGCAGAAATCAAAACAGTTAAAAAGGTTTGTTTTGATCTTACTGTTGTGAGAAACAAGGAGGTAAAGAAGGCAGGAAACAAGGAAGAATGAGGGAGGAAGGGAGGGAAAAAATTCTGATGAAATTATTAATTCTGAGATTTTATGTCAAATAAAATTATGTCAATTATTAATAAAGTTACTATGCTAGGATAAAACCTAGATTATTTTTTTATCTGTCTCTCTATCTATCTACCTATCTCTATATCTATATTAAAGCTGGTGCATTCCTGCTTTTAATCAAGAATTTACAAGACCCCTGCCCCGATACCCATGCTAATAGTGTTTTCCTTCCCAAAAGCAACACAAAGGAGAACTGTAGCCCTATGAAGCATGAGCATCCCAACACTGTTGACACTATTACTGTTGTAATATGGTGCTTCCAGGTCCCAGAGTCTATTACATGGTTTATATTTATATTACATGGTTTATACAGAGTATATTACATGGAAAAAATGGTGGGCTCGGTTCTGCTTCCCTGTTTTGGTTTTTCAGAAGTTTTAAATGGGTCTATATTTATTTAGCTGAAACAAAAAAAAAGGAGAAGCTAAGATTTCCCTCCATTTCTCTGCTGCTTCTCCCATGTTTTTTTGCCCTGTCTGAGACTGAAGACCCTAATGCTGTTTGATCAGAGACATGCTAGACTCTGCATGACGTTTATCAGGAGGTGAGCTAAAGGCAAAAAGAAAGATCAAAAGAGGAATATAAAGCTGTAACCATGCTGGAGTCAATCAAGGCAAACCATAGTGCCTAAAGAAGGATTCTGAATGTATGTCCATACTTGGAAGCAGTAGGGAGGAATAAAAGACAATTTGTGAAGTAAAAGACTTGCTCCTGAGAATCCCAAATCTGTGTTACATACTTGTAATGCATTTTGACTTTGACTAGCTCTAATTTAGGCACATTGGCTGAGAACCACTAAGCACATGAGTGCAGATCAGAAAGATATGGAGTACAGATACAGTTCAGTTACACCTGAGAGGAACCCGGTTTGCATCTTTTAAGGCTATTCAATGGTAAGAGCAAAAATATACTACATGGATGCATCTGGGGGTGCACTTCTGACCCAAATGGAAGTACTATTTTAGGCCATGTGAACTCTCTCTTCTTCAGCCTAAGGGTAAAAGCTACATACTTTTAAAACACTTTCAAAGTATTTTCTTTTAAGTAAGGTCACATAAATTGCTGTCAATCCCAGTAACTATTCTTTCAGCATTTTAGTCATGTTTACCTGCTTTTTCCCTTTCTTTCTGCTATGACCTGTTCTTACAAACATTACATGATGGAGATTGATTTGTTAGTTTTCCTAAACAGTATCTGTTTAGAAAACACTGTAACAAAGAATAACACTGCTGGATTACGTATTAAGTGCTACAGAAAACAAGAGTTCTGTCAAAAAAGCAGAAGTAGAAATCTGAACAAATACTTAAATGAGAAACTGTTCTTTCCTGTCTTGGTTCTTGTTGGGCTATAGAAGTTATAGCTGTTACTGGTATCATTAGGCTGTAGCCGACTTCAGAAAAAAGTGTAATATTTAAATTGTTTTTTTCTATCATGAAACTACACCTTAAGAAGCTCCTAAAAGAAAGCCTTAATCTGTTTTCATTATTATAACAGTTACAAAATAAAGTTACCCCCCCCCAAGGGGTCATTTGACTTCAACGGCAAGATCAAGTTTACCTATACATGCAAATACTTGCCTAATTAACACTTACAAACCAACAGCAGTGGAGGCAGAATTTGTTATTCAAGCTATGCTAAGAATTAGCTATTTTTAACCTTAGAAAAATTCCTAATATTTGAAATGGCTTTGTAAATCCCCTACCCAGTTCATTATTTCTGCTTAGCAAGGTTCTGTCTGCTCAGTAAGCAAGGGGAATGGTTATTCTTTTCTTTGGGAGGTGGTCGGTACAAACACTTGAATACAGTTGAATGTCCTTTCATTTTCTACAGACTATGGACTCCATGTTCTTCAGTCTTCCCTAATTTATCCTATTTTCTACATTATTCTCCAAAGATGTCCACAGTTGATACACAGCTTTCTGATATTTGTGTCCTAAAACAGAGTATTTTGTTGGACACTTTCACCAGTGCTGAGTAGAACAGGATTAATTCATGAGTTTAGCAAACAATTTACTATAATGCAGGAAGATCTTCAGGCTTTCTTGAAAAGCTTCAGTGAGATGGGTCTTGGGCTTCGTGATTAGCCCAGAGCCGAATAGAATGACCGTGGAAGACGTACAAATGTGTTGAGACATTAGTGTGGAGGTCAATGCCTTAGCTTCTGGGTTAGAACTGAAAGAAGTCCCAGAGAGGTGATCGCTCAAAAATTAAGGGACTGTTGCCAACATTGACTACAGCTGTATGAGCCCTCAGTGATTCAGGATGTGATATTGACTGTGAAAGGTGATGTATTACTTCTTTCCAACTAGTCTGAGCAATATATCAGATTTACATGCAACAGTATCTAGTTGGTTTTGAAGTAATTCTGGTTAAACGTATGTTAATTAATCAATATGTAATGTAGGTTGCATGCCTTAGCAGCAACCAGGCTTTGTACTTCTCATAACTCTGAAAAGCATGTGAAATCATTCTGGTCCTGCTCAGACACAACAGGCAATTTCTATATGGTTTCTGTTTTAACTGTCCTAGAGTTACTGAGGAGCTCTGGGTGCCTGTCTTGTCTTTATTGTTTTTAGAGGAAACCTTATAAATGGGTTACAAATCACCCCTGCCTTTGTCAGCCTGAGAGGCTGGCAAAAGTGATAGTTCAGAGGTATTTTTGTGCGACTGATTCACATAAGATTCATGATCTTGCCAATCTATAAATACCCTTCCCTTTCTTTCCTGCGTTAAATAGGTTTTTGACGAAGTCATAACTGGGTCTCAAGCCAGAATAAGAGGTTAGCAAGAAAAATCTGGAATCTAATCTGTAAACTGCCAAATGATGGAGGAATGGAAATCCTTATTAGTCCTGCCTAGTTTCTTGCCCTGCTATGAATATAATAGGGACCCTTTTAAATACGACTCATGTTTCCAGATTTATCTAGAAATATCATAATTTATTTGGATTTAAAAAATAAATTATAAAGCAATCATAATATTTCCTAGTTCTTTCAAAGACAGGCTACATATATTCCAAAAAGTAGTTTATTTCTGATAATTCTGTTCATCATAGAAAAGTGTTAATATGTTAAGTGAATATGCTATTGAAATGCTTTGTTAAAATTTCAGCATTGTGAATACTGGGCAGGGCTAATCAGCTCAGCGTTACTAGTGAGCGTTAACATAGGAGGTTTTGAATTTAATTCAGTGAAGGAAATACCTCTGAAGTGTTATTGGTGGTTTGCTATTTATATTGAAACTTGCATTTAAATAAAAGGCAACAGAAAGATCTAGCAAAAAGTTTTATTTTTCTTAGTTTTTCTAACATATTTATTATAGCATGAATAAGTATAGAACCTTGGTATTTTCTGGGTTAGTCTGTAAATGAAGGGATACGATTTCTGTTACTGGAGTAATGGTAGAAATTAAAATTGTTGAAATTAATTTGTGATATATTTTAAATATTTTTTTCTATTGCTTGGTATTACACTGATGTCATTCCCAAGGATGCCAAACGTATATAGAGAAAGTAACAGGGTGTTTAGAATTAGGTACTCTGCTAAGACGTAAGTGGGATCACAGTAGGTTGACACCAGTACTTTATGACACTTGCAAAGCAGATGCCTGACATTAGGACTCAAGTAATGTAAAAACGCCTGTTCCCATGCATTGTGTTGCAATGGAATATGTCTTATATTGATGTAGATACTTAACGTATACAAATGAAATTATCTAGAGGTTATAAAGATCCTGTTAAAAGAGGAGCTATTTTTGAGAGATGAGACTGATTTTTCTCTTGCTTTGTTCTTGCTAAAATCACAATGGTTCTGAGTATTATAATGAGCAGGGCTTTATTTCAAAGCGAGCATTAGAATATTTACTTGAATAGATCTTTAAGACTGTATCTTGTCGCTTCCATTGCATATTTTGTATATTAATTTAATTTTAATATGACTGATTAGAATGACAAACAAAAATAACACAGAATCAAATATAGGTTAATGTGGTGCGTTTACCTGGGCCAGCAGCTAAACATCCACAAAGCTGCTTACTCACGCCCCAACCTCTCCCTACCCCCCATGGGATGAGGGAAAGAACAGGAAGAGCAGCAGTGAGAAAATGCACTGATTGAGGCGAAGACCATTTGATAAGCAAAGGAAAGAGGAAGAAGTGATGCAAAGGCAGTCACTCACCACCTCCCACAAACAGGCTGATGCCCAGCCAGTCTCCAAGCAACAGCCACTTTGGAAGGCACGTGCATGTGCACACCCACCCACCCACCCTTCTCTTCATTCCCAGTTTTGTTGCCGAGCATGACATTATATGCCGTGGAGTATCCTTTTGGCCAGCTTGAGTTGGCTCTCCTGGCAGTGTCTCGCCCCTGCCCCCTGCCTCGCTGGGCAGGGGTTGGGGTACATGTGTGCCGAGTTAAAGAAAGCCTAGCGTCTGTGCAGGCACTGCTCACTAATAGCCAAAACACTGGTGTGCTACTGGCACTTCTAGTCACAAATGCAAAGCACAGCACCACATGGGCTACTGTGAAGAATGTTAACTCTATCCCAGCCAGACCCAGTACAATCAGTTCAAAGCTATTTAAGTATCAACACAACGTGTAAAATATATGATTACTGCTTGAATGTTTTATGTATTTTCTGCACACTTTAGCACAGAGGTAGAATAATAGTATATGCCGGTATTCATGTGTCAGATGCAATTAATGCTGACAAAAGTGCTGTTACCAGCTGAAATAAGTGATATAGCTTAAAGTAAAAGGCAAAATCCATTTCATTCCATGGAGCTTCACAACTCATTTAAGATAATTAGTTTAATTACAGTAGACTTTCTAAAATCAAAATAAGTCAAAATAGTTAATCACCATGAAGGACTTAAATTCTGATCACATATTCATTCATTTTGAATAGAAATTCTTCCTTTGACATTATTGAACTTAGGTTAGCCGTCTGTGTCATGTTTATTTGACATCAGACAGCAGATTAGAAAGTATGAAAAATCAAAGTGGATGTTTTCCATACTAATCTTGTCAATATTCTTTCATTAAATAGGTAAACTCATTTAGCTATAATATGAACAGTACCAGTATTTGCTTAAATTTGAAATGCCTAGAATTTTACTTTGATTTCAGTGCTTCTCATGTGAAACTCCACTTGTTCTGTACTTCCAGTTCATGTTGATATAATGAGAAATTAATGAACATCTTTTCAGACATTTAAAAAGGGTGAATACACACACACAAAGCCAAAGCTTCTTACCAGTTAATTTTTTTCTATGCTTCTTAGATGTTGTTTTCATCTTTGTTTTTAAAAGAACAAGAAGAAATGTAATATGAAGTCCTAAAAAGGAACATTAAGACTTGGTTTATTCTGAAGTTACACTGTAGCAAAGTACATTGCAACAGAATGGAGAATAAGGTCCGTAGGGAATTAGCTTTGGCAGCTGCATAAACAAGATAACATTTCTCAGTTTAAAAGGGGGTAATAATAAGTTTCTTTAAGTAGGCTGAGTGAACAGAACAAAACAAAATATTTGTGAAAATTGTTAGAGGCATGTAACCACCCAAGTAGGCAAGACTATAAGGCAGAGCTTTCAAGAATTTCAACAGAACTGTGAGCCTGTGAGCTATGGTGCACTGACAGATGCGCCGCGGTGCCTCAGTGTGCTGCCCCGCTATTGACAACGCCGAGGAACACATTCTACGACAGCCAGAACGCCAGCATTATCCTCAGTGCTAGACTTGTGAAAAGGGTTGGCCCAACTATCTGCACAAAAAGGTTCGCATACTCCTTTCCTCCTGCTACACACAAGTCAGTAGAACATCTGTGTATAAGACAGTGAAGTAATAAACATTCATAGGTGATAGGGTAGTGGAAACTGAAAAAACCCAGAGGATGTAAATTCTTACACCTTAACCCCATGAAACCTACCCATCTCATTGTCTTTTTCCTGCAGAGAGAAGGAAGATTTGGGGTTATGGAAAAAGACAACAAAATGCTTGAAAGTTTAATTGCAAGAAGTTTTTGGGCTAACCTAGTGCTGCTTCTGGGGAAAGACTTCTACACTATGATGCTCTTCCACTGAAGCCAGAACACCATATTCTAATACACAATTAGGAAGTGGCCAACTGAATACTTAGAAAATCAGAAAGAGTGGAGTGGGAGATTGATGTAGTGATTTAGGAAAACTATGTATAAATTGTAAACTATCTTAAATTACAAACTATCTGGATGTTATAGTATTTCCACTATAAACTAACTATCCCTTAGGACTGTTTTTAATCCAGATCATTTCAGCAATCTACTTTAAACAGCTATGCAAACAGTTTCAATGGGATGTAAAGCAGATGTGGAACGCAGTGACCAAAATGAGGGGAAAGGTCCAGAATTTCTCTACTTTTCTCCATTGCTGAAGCCAGCACATTAAGAAACTATACTACAGTTGGTTTCATTATGTGGGACTATGTACATCCTTCATATCCATTCTGTAAATGAGAAAAAAAGGAGAGGTATCTTCATACTGGGACTAAGAAAATGCAATGTGCAAAATCATTGCTACACAGATGGATCTAACTTTGATGACATGGTGCTAAAGGAGGTGTTCACTCCTCTTCCTTAGGCTCTTCCCACATAGAGAAATTGTTAATTAAGAGTGGCCTTACTAGGGATTTATTCCAGTGACTAGCAAAGAGTCATAGCTTAATATCATTTATGTGATCCTTTAGTATTTTTTTGTGCATAATATAATACATATATAGAAAGAACTGTGCATAATTAAATTATATAACTTTTCAGTTTCTTCCATGCATTAATTCATTGCTATTTTTTCTGTTTAGTGTGATGAAGATTCTGTTGACTAAGTGGGAAATATCATATCTACAAATATGATATACACAAACAAAAGATGTAATTGTTTTACGAACAAAATTTCTATTATAAATCACAGTCGTTGTTCTATTCCTGCTAATTTGCCAGACACCTTGTTAATGTTTGGCAATATTATTTATTTGGAATTTTCAGGGTCACTGGAATTTCTTTTGAATTGCAATTATCACCATTTACCAGCAAACATTCTACCACAGGTTGTGTTCAAAAAATATTTTAGATTGTCTCTCTCAAAAGTTAACCAGGTTTTGTAGTTTTTTTTTAAATAATATCCATCTGAAGGTTTAGAATTCCTCCCTTTTTATCACCCATCCTTCTCTCCTCTCTTCATCTTTTTCCAGTGCAGAAAGAGTAAGAATGCCCACAGCTGGTATTCATGCAGGGAATTTTGATGTACCTGCTCCTACTGGATCCCAAATGCTGCAGAAATCCAGACTGTTTTTAAACCAATGACTAGCACCACTAAGGAACTAATGCATGAATATATACTTCAAGCACTTCAAGAAGTCCCTTTCAGTCACAGAAGGCTGGCTGAAGAGTGTAGGAGGACATTATTTCCATATACACTACATTTTCTGAGAGCGTTAGTAGGGAGGTTTGACACATTCTTATATGGGATCTCATTTGGATAAAAACTCCATACAGAGCAGAAGGTTGTTGTACAAAGAAATAGTTATGAAATATGCCAGAACAACAAATTATGTAAAGCTATGAAATCTGCCAAACCACCAAGCTAGCCCCGCTCTCCCAGCACCGAGGTGCTGAGCGAGGCTGCTGTTGCATAGATACATTCAAACTCACTTAAGTCAGTTTTTGTTGCTACTGATTTGGCCACCCTATTTAACACATCTATTTCATTGCACAGACAAACTCGCTGAAGTGTAGCCTTTGGAACAGATAATTTTTGGACAATATTGTCCAGTAGAATCGGATGATCTTTAGTATATAAGGTCCAGCTTCAAGAGTACAAATAGCAGTCCTAGCTAGCACATCTGTTTGCAGTAACTTATATATCTGGCATCTTAAATAGAATTTTTTTATTTATGCTTTATATCTATATATATTATATCCTCCCATCCACAAAGACAGAATTTTAGGAAAAAAGATTTAGATTAAAAGTATTTTTTTTTTAGTGGTTTTCAAACATATCTAATGTCTCTGTCAGTTACTGTAGCTGTTGAACAGAAGAATCAATCTGTGTGATTCTCAATCTATGGTGCAAACGTCTAGAATTGGGGAGCATGTGAGTACTGTGTTAAGACTTTGTGGACAACTAAGAAATATTTCGTATGCTTCTCACAGTTCTAATCATCTCAGATACAAGGTTACTGTATTTGTGCAATCTGTACATTGTACATACAGACCAAAGAAATGGGAAAGAAGAAAAACATTATTTTACCACATCCTGTAGTATGAACCTTCCCTGACAGGTGAGGACTAAGAGAAGCACAATGACTTTGTTCAAGATTTAGTGTTCTGTTAAATAATAAAAGAACTTGGAAAAGCATGGATTCTCACAGTTTATTCTATTCGAGAAAATATTTACTGTCTTGACTTTTAAGTTAAAAGGAGAAAAACAGGTGAAAGCGAGCTTTTGAGACTGCCACTGTGAAAGCAAAAATATGGACAAAGTCAAAGAATGAGAAAACATGGCCCAACATCAAGAAGTTATCTTCCCATTAATTATAGTTCACGAATGTGAAAGGCAGTGGTCCAGAAACAGGGAAGAAGATTTCCTGTGATCAAATTTCTAACGATGCAAATCTTAGTGACTGAGAGAAACAGGTAAAAAAATAGGAGAAACAGAAGGTCATAGGAGACCTTGGATAGAGCAAGGGTCTGTTAAAGATATATGATGGGAAGGGAAAAGAGTGAGCATGAATCACATTTATCTGAGGACTATAAAAATGAAGAAAGACATTGCATCTGGCAGTTCCTCAAGCAAATGGAAGTGCACAAGTGCAGGGTGACTAAAAAAAAGGAAGGAAGCAAGACATCACCAAATCCTTTCATTGAATCACCCAGAGGAGAGGTGGAGGATCACTGATGCTTTGCACCTTGGGCTATCTCCTAGATCCCAGCCTACTTAAGGCTTTGAACCAGTCATAGTTGTAACTGCTGTTCTACTGCTTAAAGCCAGAACGCTGTCTTTCCGTGTAAAGGCCAGATTACGTACCACAGCTGCAGCAGTCTTTGGCAGTTCACTGCTGCCAAAAGAAGTCTCACCCAACCAGATCCTTGTTTGCTGACTCCCCTGCTTGCCTCCAGATTCATATACCTGCCACCTCCCTTGTGCTGAACTGACTGTTTGTTGGACCTTCAGTGAGCTGATTCACCTCCCTGAATAGAAAATCAATCCAGCCATCGTTACTTTTATGGCATGATGAGTTGCTGATTTCAGTAAAAGATCAGACAAAAGCCAGAGCAAGGAGGGAGAGGAGGAACAGGCTGGAAGTGCAGAGGGCCCTCTCAGCTGCCTTGTGCATTGTAACATCTCAGTAAATACCTTCTGCCATTTTCTTAGCTAATTACTGAGAGTAAAATTGATTTTTTTTTTATGTTCTTTATGAGAAATGAAGAATTTCTACTGCAGATTATACTTGCAATAAGTAATTAACAACAGCAGGCATGATAAGAAACAAGCATGCAGATCCTCTCACTTCTGAACAGGCTTCATAAAGCAACGGACAGTAGAAACTCCTGATCTGATGGCCTGCTTCTGCAGAAATCAGTGCTAGCTACCATTGTGAAAAACACATTCCAAATAAAATTCCACTATATAGGTTACATTTGCATGGATATAGACATGAAAAAATATACAGCAGATCTGTTTCTGTCTGCCATTTGAAGTTTTAGAGTAGGTGTGGATCATAAAGGAAGGGAAAGGAGACAAATGAGTCTGGGGAAAATTTCCAATTCATGAAACATAGGCCCATTCCTTAAATAATACAGTGTAAATACCTAGCAAAAGGAAGTAATGCCAGGGCTGATTTGCATGTGGTGGAAAATGGATATTCTAGGAATAAGTCTGATATTGTTTTACTCTTTTTAAGGAACTAAAGAAAAATAGATTCCAGTTTAAAAATTTTAAGAGGTATGTTCCTTCTTATATTATACTCCTCTCACAATAAATAAAAAAATAATTTTGTTGACAGGAGCCTTTTCCCTTCAAAAAATTATTTCTATTATTTTTGTCTTTTTGTTCAAATATCCATAACATTATCAGTTCCTGTATAGTACTGCATAAATGTGTTTAAGGTAATATCCATAGTTATCAGTAAACTGTCATTATTATGTGACAATCTCAGATGAACTCTTTTTAATACCACTTCTCTTATAATGGTATCTAAAAATGATTCCTTAATCAGTTGTTAGTCGCCTGGTAGATGTTCTGTGGATTCCATACACCATATGCAGATAAAATGAACTCAAAGTAAAGAAGAAGTGTTCAAAGCTAAGAACTACAGATTTAAAGTGTTATGAGTGTCATTTGGATAGTCTCCTGATGTTGAATGTCTGAAGTGTTTTTGAAAACTGGCCTCACACAAGTCAACAAAAAGATCTAAAATACGAGAAAGTCCAGCTCAAAAGGACTCGAAACTAGACCTTGGCACTGGCAGACATTCCTTTGTATGATCTAGGATACCAGCTTGGATGCTCATTCTCACTGGTGGATAGAGCTTTGAATGTTTTCCAGCTGACTGTTACTCAAATTGCCAGAAATCTTTATTAAAAGAAGGCTATAAACATGGTGTGGTTTAGGGTGCTGGAAAATCTGCAAGATGCTTTTTCTATCCTTGCCGGGCAGGTGGGGTTTTGGGGGAATATCTGTAAAGAACAGTTGTTAATTTTATAAACACACACAAACAAAATCTTTATGCTGCATTCTCTGTAACCACACACCTGATCGGGTGTAATGTTCAGATTATTCTGGTCAATACCCAACGGTAAACAACGAGCAACACTATCTGCTGTCCTTCCTCTTTCCTAGTGTGATGCTTATCTATCCTTACAGACTGCTGCTCTCAGTCAAGTCAGCTGCAAATACTGTTGACATTCTGCCTTGTCCTGCTGCTGATAGTTCTCAAATCTTTTTTTTTTTTTTTTCCCCAGGATCACTGGACCTTATAAAATTTGTTCCTTCAAAAATTTCTGGGTAGTTCCAATGCTATCTAAATTATAAGTGTTTTAAATATTTTATCAGGTTATGCTCTAAAAAGTCCAGTCAAATTAGATATCTTTGTATTTGGATCTGTTGTTCCCTCATGCAAAAGGCATACTTTTATCATTTCTGTTGAACACTCCATAATTTGCTTTACTCCTAGCCAATATCAGTTATAAGTAATGTCTCATACAAGATTCAGCTTACCCGCTATCAATTAGAAAAGCACGTCTGCAAGGCTCAGTTAATTGAAAGTTGCCCAGCAGGATTACTTTGAGAACAATGATATATTTTCACTCTCAGTTCTCATTAATTAGTAGGCCATAAAACAGTTCTTACTCACCATAAGCACTTTGAAGTTCAGATCACTAAGTTAAATTTCATTCAGCTCATTGTTCTTTCAAGTTTTAATCAGCTAAAAATGCTGCATATTATTTTTCTTACTATAATGCATACTTATTTCTAAGGCATATTCATTTGCATATCAGAAAGATCTGTTTGACTGATGCTTTATCATCCTTTTGACAAATATTCCACTTCTGTTAGCAGTTAATAAATTACATTTAAAGATGTACATTTCCTGATACAATTATCTTGCAGCAAAAAAATAATGTATGAAATGTCCTGCCAGTGGTGCATAAAACCTTCTTACTTAGCATATCACATAAGTTTGAAACTATTTTTTTTATTGTATAAAAAATTAATATTTTAAATATTTTATCTAAATCAGCACTTAAAATTCAGTACTGCTGTGAGCCTTAAGGATAACACAGCCTGGCACTGCTTAATAAATCAGCCCACATTCCGCAATAGCAAGGTTTCTGCATCTGAGGGGGCTTTAGTAAGATTTTCAAAAAAATTTAATATAGATTAAAATTAGAATGATTTTCTGAACTTAAAATGATGAATCATATTGTACAGACTGATATGGTATCACAACATTATTTATTTTAACACTAAATGCACTTGATTTGGATTCCACCTCAATTTTTTAGCTTGTATAGAAGAATGGATTTTTTAAAAGATAACACATTTACTTGGCCAATTGTCACAGCACTATCAAAACTACCAAGCTGTAACGAGGCTTTTACTATCCCATACCAGGTTAAATTCAGTAAGTAGTTGTCATGCCTTGCCCTGGCACAACCACCAGTCCCCCCAAGAGGTTTCTAAGGTTCATCTACTTGTTCATGCAGTTTCTTCATGTTCTCCAGGCCAGTCCCTCTGCTGCACCCTTCTCCTTGCCTCCCCTACCTCCAGGTCACTCTTTCTCCTCCCTCCACTTCTTCCAGGTCTCTCTTCATCTAGTGCTCCGCTTCCTTCAGTCCTCCTCTTCCATACCCCTTAGAGCTATTTCACTACTTAGCAGGAACCAGCCACAGCTGCACATTATCCACATCAGCCAACCTGCTGCTCCTGAAACCAGCCCACAGCTGTGTATTGTTAATTAACCCAGCTTCATTCCTCTACAATTCCCCTCTTTTTTCTTTTTTTTCTTTTTCTTCTTAACATTTCATACCTTATGTTTTTAGCAATCATCACAACCTTTTTACAAATAAACTTTTCATACAGTCCTCTTTAATTCCTCCACAGCCGATGTTTTCAAAGTTGCTGAAGTATTATTATGTGGAGGAAAATGAAGTGTTTAAGGACACTGTTGCCAAGAAAGGAGTGGAGATAGGACAGAATTAACACATCAGCTATGTGATTGATAACTTGACCAGTTACCACAGGAAACAGAGTGGGAGGTAGCAGTACCTTACCAGTAATATGGTATGGAGACTCAATTGCTCCACAGCAGGGATCCTCAAACTTTTTAACTGGGGGGCTGGTGCACAGATAAAGTAGCAGGCAGTCATCTGTGGCTGCTTGGTTCCCCCCCAACCCCCGTCAGGGGGGGTCTGTAAATACCAGGGGGCCAGATTGAGGACCCTGGGGGGCCGTATCCAGCCTGTGGGCCGTAGTTTGAGGACCCCGTTTTGTTTTTGGCTTTTGTTGTTGTTGTTGTTGTTGTTTTTTCCAGAATAGCTAATACCCCTGTTAATCTTTCTGTAAATCTCACAAATGGTCTTGCCTGTGCTTTATCCCTACGCTTACTTACCTATGTCTTCGAAAGGTGGACAGACTCTGTAACAGTTGCTAGCAATTAGTTGGGTAAATTAACTAGTCTTCCTCCAGGGCAGAGCTTAGGGTTGTTGGACATTTATAATTCAATAAGGCTGCTTTAGCAGAGCATTTAGCAAAGATATATAAATTCAATCTCTCAGGAAGAATGACAGTGTTAACACTTGCTTAGCCAAGAAGAAAACAGGTTAGTAATATCCTGGAATCCCCACTGAAACTCTGACAGTCTGCTTCCATTCTTCAGTACCAGCTTTTTGGTCAGGATGTTCATCAACTTGTTGAAACTGGGATAAACAATTTTCCTGGGGAAGGGTGGTATGTAAGTGCGTGAAGAAAACAGCAAGAATGGCAACAGGACTCACAGGTTTCTTTGCCTAAGACATTGTTTTAGCAACTTCACGGAGTTCCATTTTTCTTTCCTAGCCTCCCCACCTTCTTTTACTCATTTACCCACCACTGAAGCAGAGCACAGAGTCATTGCAGTTCACGAAACGTATGCTAGGAATATTCCAGGTGCCCTTTTAGCTGGAACATCTCTGTGTTTCCAGGACGCTCACATCTGTCACAAGCTGAATCATCATCCTTTGGCTGCACTTGCCATGCAGGCACCTTGTAAATTATGTCAATAAAATGTTGCAATGGGATTCTCACAGCCCTCCCAAAAAAGTGGCCTCACTTTGGCTAAACTGGTAAGAAATCCATACGTTTCTTAGCTGTCAGCTACATTTTGCCAAGGTCCACAAACTGCAGCTTAGGAAGGGATGTGTAAGATGACCTTTGTGCCCTTCTGATCTCAATCCACCTGGCTCCGGGTTGTTTCCTGGTGTGACCTTGAGGCTGTTACCAGTTGAGCCAGCTGGCAATGGTCTCAAAGAGCTGACATTTTTTCACTTTGAGTTAGATCTGCATAAATCCTTTGCCAAATAGGCCTCTATCCAAAGCTGTGGACGTTCTTTGAAATGCACTTGAAAGCTGAGTTTACCAGCTAGATGAGATAGAGCAGTGATAGGAGGGGCTCCCATCAACAGAAGTTTCTGCCAGAAGCTACGCTTCTGTAACGTGTCTGTTGGCATAGCAAAGGAGAGACACTGTAGCAGCTCAGTGCCTCCACGGGATTTCCTTATCATCAGGGCATAAAGACAGTGAACTGCGTTTTGTACTGAAGGTTTTGGATAGCACCTTAATTCCTTATGACAGAAACAGGATTCTGAAAGATGGCTCCAGTTTGACCTGGTGTTTCAGCTGGTTTTTAGAATTTCACATACAGATATTTCTATATCTCCATGGCTGACCATCATGCGCTTGGCTACTGATAGCAGTGACCCTCTGTCCAGAGGGATCTATAAAATTAGGAAAGGTAGCGGAGCAGAGACATGTGAGATACGTGTCGAATGACTGTGAATTATCTATTACATCCACAGAAGAAAAGAGATTATTGTATTATCAGTACTACTACTACTGATAGTGTTACCAGTCTTGATATATAGGGAATAATTTTCTCCTACCAACTTCTAATGTAAATAGAAAACAGAAAAAGTAGTAACAAGTTGTAGTCTAACAGTTGCATAGTATCTGCACATAAACACAGAGACTGGAAGCATTTTCCTGTCCGTAGATGAGAGCAAACACCTCTGCCGTGTTCTGACTGTGCCAGCAGACTGTCACTGGCCCCAGCCCATTCCCCATACTCTGGGGTGCCAGCAGCAGAAGTCTCTCAGTATGTTCCAACATGCATTTTTTCTTTGCCTACACTTCATTCAGCAGAAAGGTTTGTGTGTCTTATTTGTGTTTCTGTTTTCTCTAGCTATATGTTTTAGTCTAACAGGAGATATTATCTCTCCCTACAGCTATTCTGCACATGCTGTCAATGATCACAGCTAAACAGTTATACTGTTGGTGTCATGACAGATTTGGTGCAAGAATGTGTGACTATTCTGTGAAGTACAGTAAAACCTTTGATTTTCAGTATGGCACTTTCTTGAACTCTGTGTGGAATAGAAAGTTTAAGTTTATTTAGATCTTATTGGTTCAGAAAATGTAGACATCAACATCCAGATGGCATAAAGGTACGTTATATATTAAGTCTTTAGTACCAAAACTTAATGGCTCATCAGCTTTCCTAAAACCAATAGACTCTATCACCCCAGGTGCTTTTCGAGTAGGGCTCATGCCACACGTCTAGTTTTCTCATGGGGCCTGTCACATATTCACTTTTAATTTTTCTCATACTGGTTGCCTTTGGCTGTGGGGTACACTAAGTGGGAAGTCAGTAGGAAGCAGCAGCTGAGCACATTGCTGCTGTATGGCTGGTTCCAGATCCAGAGACGTGCTGTTGATTGCCTGTTGTTTGGCAGGGACAGTGTAAACACACTCACTCCAGCTGGAATCGTTAGGGCATCTTGTACCCGATAGAAATGAGTTCTCAAAAACAGTGGTGCTATTCGTTCAGAAGACTGCAAATCCAGCTGATAAAGATCAGCTTCTCTAAGGTATTTAATTTATTACAGGATGATAATTGGGTTAAAAAGAAGAAAAGAATTAAAGAAAATAAAACTGGGACACTTGAAAGTGGATTAGAGGCTGAAAGAGTGACAGGCTGCAGACCATAACATCTTACTGGGAAATACCAACCAGTTAGAGACTTTCTTCACGTGTTTTTCTGAGAGCAGTTCTTACCTCAGAATTATTCAATATTTGAATTAATAAATTGAAAGAAAATCTGAAATCAAAATAAACACTGCAGATGACAGATAGCGGGGCTGTAAATTATAGTGGTGAAATATGATAGAAGATAAAAAATATGAACTCTTTCCTCTTACAGTCTTGCATTAGGTCAGATATAGACTGACAGAGCTGGATCATAGGTCTCAGGAAGGAAAAAAAAATAAATCTTGTTTTGTTTCTTACTGTCTCCTCAGTTGAAATTTCCAAAATTTAAAAAGCTAATATAAAATACTTTTAAGTGGATAATATTATCTGTTAAAAAATTTAACCAAAGAAAATATTCAAATCTTCAGTATTAGACCTTCTACATTTTAGACATTAGATATTTCAGAGTAAAAATCTACAAGAATTTCAACAACACTGAAAGTGATTCCTGACAAAAAAAAAAATAATCCCATAATATCATTATATGTTTTCATTTTTGCAAGTGAATTAATCTAAGAACTGATTAATTAAACACAACAGTGAAATTTGTGTATTTGCAAGTTATTTTAGTGGCATAAAAATCTAAGTTTTCCTAGATTTAAAATTATGGGAATTATATGTCTTTTCACACTTAAAAATAGCATAAAAACTTGTTTTCAGCAAAAAAAACCCCACTTCTGAAGAACTGCCTGTATTCAGTGATACATCAGATACGTAATAAAAATTGAAAGAAAACAGTAAGTAGTAAACAGGTAAGAAACTTCTTTATGAGAGAAATTGCAAAGCTCTTAAAAGTTTGTGGAAAGATAATTAAATTCTTTGAAGCTCTTGATTTTGAGTCCTACTGACTAAGCAACTGATACTGACTTTGAGAACTTTTCTTCCATATTTTGTTTTCAATAGCATTTTTTTTCTGTAAAGAGATGATCTAAATGTGTTAAATACTTTCATATTCTGACAAAAATCCAAGTATCTTATAAAAAAAGAAGTTGGCATTTCTGGTTTTTACCTGACATTTTGAACCACTGAAGTAACACAGTTGAAAACAACATGTATTTCAACACTGAATCAGAGTGACACTAATCTTACCTGTTCTCCTTCACTATTCTCCATTAAAGAACATGTTACGCCTGCTACATACAGAGCTTTGTCATTTTTCTGAGAGTTTCAAGGAGGTACAAGACTTCTATTTAAAAAGAAGACACCATTTACATTACAGTTTCCATTGACTAGCAATCCTGCTATTTCTTAGACTGCTGGAAACTTACGTTAAATTTATATTGGCATCACTGTTGAAATTATTAAGTCAAACGGTCCAACTTACAAGTCAGCGAACGTTTAGTTACGTAGTTGTTACAGGCAAAATCACCTGTTCAGTAGGGAACATCAGATCAGAGTAGGCAGAGCTGTCAGGGACCTGGAGGGGTTACCTAGACCGTTCTCCTGCTCCCCTGAGCAGGATCAGCTTATGTAATTTTTAGCAGATGTATATGCATCTACTATATCCTTAAACAGTCCACAATTGCTGTAGGCAACTTATTGCAATATTCACTTTCTTCACTGACAGTTTGATTTTCCTACCACCTAAATTAAACCTTCCTTACTGTAACTGTATGACCATTACTTGTTTTATGCACTTAGACACACAGAACAGACAATTCCTTTATATTCTACTCCGCATTTGAAGACAACTGTCCCCTTTCTGGGAATGGATGTATTTTTGAACTGACATCTCTGCTGCTATTTATAGTGCTTTTCAACACTTATGTTATAAAATTAATGATTGACTGAAGAGTTATATGTTTATGTCTTCAAACAATATTCATTACTCTGCTCACCCACACAGCCATTGACATAAGAAATTAAATATACAAACTGTACTGCTACCAGAATGGTTTGAGTAAATGTTGCAGAATAATGCATCCATTTAAAGTGTCCCTTATTAACAATATAGGATGTTATTAATTATGATTTTGTAATAGTTCACCTTCTTGTAACATCTTTTATTACATTAGCCAACATAGCCTCAAGCTCAGGCAGCTGACATACACCTATAGTGCAAATTTCTGCTGGTTGTAATAAATAGGTGTCTGTGACCTTATATCTTACTGCAGTTATGTAATATTATAAATGTTAAAAAAAAAAAGATACTTAAATCAACAGCTAATGTTATTCTGCATTACAAGAAAAGGTTTTACTTACTATATACGGGTCCCACATAGCATCATTCCCCATCATTTTTTCACTATCGTTATTATTTGAGACATCTCTATCAATCACTTTAAAAAGCTGCAAGCATGCTTATTTTAGTTCTAGTCACTTTTAGATCAAAAAGATTCTGAACCTTCAAACAGAAGCCAACCAATACAAAATGTAGATGATGAACAAGCAAATCTGAGAGGATTCTGAAGAGTATGATTAGCCCAAAGGAAAGTCTTGGGAGAGTAAGTTTCCTTGTAAGATTCAAGCTACTCTGCTTCAGAAAGAGCAAAGCAGCTGTATATGGGCTGTGTCTGTACGTCATTAAAATCAGCTGGAA
>JAVJGJ010000057.1:40921786-40971008 GCA_035590215.1 Microhierax caerulescens | reverse complement strand
AAAGGCTTTACTAAACCCTAGGCAGGCAACATCCACAGCCTTTCCCTTATCCAGTAGGTGGGTCACCTTGTCATAGAGGAGATCTGGTCAGGCAAGCAGGACCTGCCTTTCATAACCCCATGCTGGCTGCGCCTAGTCACCTGGTTGTCCTGTATGTTATGTGTGATGGTGTTCAGGATGATCTGCTCCGTAACCTTTCTTGACACTGAGGCCAGGCTGACGGGCCTGTAGTTTCCCCAATCCTCCTTCCTGCCCTTCTTGTAGATAGGCATCACATTGGCTAGCCTCCAGTCTTCTGGGACAGCCCCCATCCCCCAGTTAGACAGGACTGATGATAAACGATTGCAAGTAACTTACTGAACACTTCTGCCAGCTCCCTCATATAGGGTAGATCCTATCCAGCCTCATAGTTTTGTGTGTGTCTAAGTGGAGCAGAAGGTCACTACGGTTTCCTCCTGGATTATGGGGACTTTTTTCTGCTCCTTGTCTGTTTCTTCCAGCTCAGGGGACTGAGTATCCTGAGAGTAACTGGTCTGACTATTAAAGACTGAGGTAAAGAAGGCATTATGTACCTCAGAATTTTCCTCATGCTTTGTGGCAATGTACTTCTCCCACCTCCCTGCATCCAGTAAAGGCTGGACATTCTCTTTAGCCTTCTTTTTTTTCCTAATGTATTTGCAAAAACATTTTTTTTTTTTTATCTTTTATGGCAGCGGCCAGCTTGAGCTCTAGCTGGAATTTCACCTTTGTAATTTTCCCCCTGCATAACCTAACAACACCCTTATAGTGCTCTTGAGTTGCCTGCCTTTTCTTCTGAAGGTAGCAAATTCTCTTTTTTGAAAAGAGAAAGTTATAGACAAATTATCTTAGAAAAGGTACTGAAGAGAAAATAATGTCAGCATTTCTACCTGCTAAAGATCTTTATTGAATACATTATCTTGCAATCTGAATTAGTGTATATGGTAGTAATTTTTATTATTGGTCTGTCAACAGTTATTGAATGGATAAAATGACAGTGCTGTTATATATAATGCTAGAATTTTTTAGTTTATTAGATGAACGTAACGTAAAAGGAGGCTTGACAGAGATAATGAGAAAATTATATGAAATGGAACTAAAGCTATTTTTCCTTTTTGCTTAAAGTTCTTTTTCAAAACACTATTGTAAGTGCAGCCATTTGCAGTTACTGTTTTTTTTTGCCTCCAATAAAAATATAGCAGCTGTCAATAACATGTAAAATGTTCAGGAATAAAAAAAAAGAAAAAAGAAGTAGTGCAAAGAATTCCACGGCAGAGAAAACAAAGGAGCTGTAAATGAGCATACTTAAACTTGCATAAAGCATTTGGAAAATGAATTCTGCATTTTACAAGAGCTGGTCTTCTAATACATATTGTTCAGTGGCAAATGCACTGTATGGTTCCTAATAAGCTTTTAGTGCTACCTGTGCCAGCTGAACCCTTTCCTGTTTAATATGAAGTTACAGCAAAGCAATTTGCTTTGTGGAATAAAAAGGAATCTGAGGAGCCCAGACAGAGAAATCCAATTTCATCTCCAGACAGCCACAGTGCTATATGCCTTCCATTTTAATGACTGACAGATTCTATTTCTCCTTTCCTGGCATCACAGTAGAAACTGGAATTCCAGCCAATGAAAAATCTTTTAAAAAAATAAGTGTTATATTTTTGGGGTATATTTTGGTTGCACCACGGCTGAAAAACATGCACACACATTTATTAATACCTTGCTTTCTTCTACCATTAATTCAGCTAAAATACAGTGGCCAGGTTAATGAAGTAGGCTTATACAAATTCTGTCTGTTGCTCCATCAGCCTTTTCTGTCACTACGCCATCGATCCATCAAGTGTGATCTGATTGCAGATTTCTAAAAGTAAATCACCTCTTACCTTAAGACTAAAGCTATATCTAAACCTCTGAAATGCTGATAAGCTTCTCTATCAATCTATAACACATTAAAAAATATTTTTTTTCTTTTTCCTCCTTCTGTCATAGAATATAAAATTGGGGGGGGGGGAGGTTGATCAAAATCTGAAAGTCTGTCCTCAGAATGACTCCAGTTTCATTTGCCAGTTCAAATAAAAGAACCAGATTTGACCAGAACTTGAAAGCAATTTTTGGAGGAAAATTTACAGGTTTAGGAGGCAAAACTAACTCTAATCCCTAGCCACCTTCAGCACATTCAGAAAGTAACCTGATATCAGGCAGTATGCAATACACATATCAACTATTTCATTGCTCTTGTTTTGGGACCTAAGAATTAGGTCAACATACTTCCAGTGGAATCCCAGGGTATATTGTTAACATTCTGGATGTAATTCATTGACTATTATACACATGTGAAATGAACTCATTTAAGTTAGTAGTATCTTAAGGGATGTCAGGAAATTTGAGTTTGAAATATGTTTACACTCTCAGCAATCCAAGTGTTTATATTTAAAATGAATCCTGTGGCTGTACTCTGTTTCACTCCTTGTTTCTTCTGGTTTTCTGTTTCACTTCCTACCTGATAATTTCCTATTTTTTTCCTCTTTAACTGTAAGAAATGCACTCTGAAGGTCATTGGTAGTCTCCATTTGATAGCTGATTATGGTATTTCCCTGATTTTCCCCTCTATATTGGCTTCATGGTGTATAAAATTTGAGCGTTTTACTTTTTACCGTGGAAGCTGATTGCTAGCACTGATTACTTTGAAAAACTCTTTTCTACCTGATCTATGTTTTTGAAGTCTTAGGAGAAACTTTTTTTAGTAGCATCATCTCTTTTGGTATATACTTCAACAAATCTTAAACTGTTTATATTATTTATTGTTTTTATTTATCTTGTGGCCATCATCTGGAGAAATGCTTACTCTTATCAGCTTTATTTTATTGCCAAACTCTAGTTCCAGGGGAAAAAAAAAAATAATCAGGGTTTTGCTGTTTTAGTGTACTAGGACTCAAAATTTGACTTTTAGTTGAAAAATCTTGGCAAAAGTAGAGGTAAAAGAAAAAACTCCCAAGTTAGCGCAACTTTTCTTAGCACAGCAACTTAGATCCTGAGCTCAAAGCTCATCAACAACTAAAGCAGTTTTGGGGCTAATCAGGCTTACTATGATTAGTGAGACTGCAGCTCCTAGTACAACCTTTTGTTAACAATTCTAAGCATGACAGTGATGACCAAAATGTGGTCTGATAAGAGCCAAGAAGTGGGCTGACTACGTATACACTGGTTTTGCTCTGCATAGCTGGTGCTGGTGTTATCTCCATTTTTCAGATGTTAAGATTTTGAAACAGGTACAATGGTACGCAGTATCTACATGGAGCTAAGGATTACTGTCATAATTATCAGACTGCTTGAACCGTCAGGAATTAATAGACTGCCAGTCTAAATTGCCTATTACAAAGAAGCCTGTATATAATACAGCTATAATACTGTTAAAATTACTATATAGCACATTTGTGTTTTAAATCCCTACTTTGTGTAAATAGGTGACTCTAAAAATAATGAAAATGCAGAGTTGAAAATTGCTTTCACAGAAATGTTCTTAATGAAACAGAACCTTAAAATCTAAACTCTTAGGATTTGATCTATGATATTTAAGAAACGACCTCTAAACTTCTAGCTAACATTGAAGTGTCTGAACACTACCGCCAAGAAACTCCTGGATCACCGCAAGGGTTTCCAGATCTCCAGATTCAGTGGTACCAAGTAACATTTTGCATTTGGAAAGGAAAGCCCTGGAATTTTTGTGTCAATGAGCCCAGAGTTTCTGGCTTCTGAGCCACAGCCCCTGCATAGTTTTTACCCTGGCAGGCTAGAGAGTTAATAGGTGATGTATCCAGAAACAGGCAACAGAAAATCAGTGCATTTCTTTGAATAATATTCCACCGAACATGATTCCTTCAAAAATGTAAATGAAATTCAATTTTGCTTGTAAAATAGAAGATGAGTAATGTGATGTGGTTTCAGATAAATTAAAATTTGCTACATTTAAGGAGAAAGCTGAAATCCTTTTCTTTGATGTATTATATTACCTCTCTCCTTTTTCAAACTGTCCATGAATACTGTATCACTTATTTCTTGACTGCAGAAATTGTCTTACCTTGCATATTCACCAGTTGTTTATTTCTGACTAAGATGACTAAAACCTCGTATTTAAACTAAACAGTTGACATAGTTTAGTCCTAAATCTTTTCCTGACCTGACAGTAGATAGACAGTAAACCTACTACCTTAGTAACAGTTTATTAATCTATTGGGGAAATAATAAATCTGGGAATCTCACAATATAATTTTTATCATATTTGTTTTATCATGCAGTGTCATATGTTACAGGAAGAAAACTACATGAACCTACAAACCAGTGACATATCTAGTTAAATGCTAACATGGACAGAAATTTAAGTTTCACTTGCTCCACTTGCTCATATGTACTTCCTGGAATTTCCCAGTATCAGAGAAGAGCCAAGTACAAATTAGCTGTGTTTCTGGCAAGGGTTATGGTTGGTTGGTTGGTTGGTTGAATCAGGGAGTGGGGTTTGGTTTGGGTGGTTTTTTTTCCCTATTCTTCAGAACATATAAAAACTTGAGGAAAAAATAAAAACTTTAATGTTTTGCTCACTAAAGAAGTTTTCTGTTTTTTCTGAATGGTTCTCTTTGAACTAAATCAATAGAAAGAAAAGTGATAAACAAGCCTCTACCCAGCACTATGTCAGAAAGTAGAGCAGTACATTTGCAGACAATTCTGGAAACAGGCTGTACACACCTTATTTTGCCAACCAAGCTTTGCACAGTCTGTGAAAAGTTCATGTGGTCTAAGACTTTGTGGCTAGGTCTGCTGTTTTAAAATAATAATCTTCAGCTGAGCTTCCTACACCGAGTTAAGACTTGAGAATATGTGCTTTGGTTTCATTGCTGGCCTTGATCCAGAGACAGGTTTTTCATTTGAGGGAGTGCAACCAATTCTGAAAAAGATAATATTAGTCTGATAATTTAATTGTCCACTATACTCTGGACCAGAAATACCGTTCTGGTAACCTTTTAAAACTCCAGAGAGCTGAAGAAGAAGTACAATTTATCTTTCAGACTTCCCTTGCAGTTTTTTCTCTTTTGCCCAGCTTGAAGTCACTAGCTATAGTCTCCAGGTGTCTGGATTTTACAAAAAGCAGAAATGTTTTTTTTACATTTGTTACACATCTGTTTAGCATGTAACAAATGTAACATTGTTTCTAATAACAGACCTATAAAACAAACAAACAAGTTCAAAACAAACAAAGGGATAAATGAATGTATTATGAGACCAAATTGGTGCAAGTGATGCCTATCTTTTTCCTCATAAAAATCTCAACTAATTTCTTTTAAACTTTAGAGAGAATCTGATTTTTTTTTTCCTTAATTATGCAGGCTATATTACTACCCATATTGTTGGCCCTAAGTACTGAGTGATCCTGCTCAAATCTCTACAATTGCAACTGGCATGCTAATTTTCCTAAAAGAAAACATTCAACAAAATTCAGTAATCTGCTTCCTGTTGCTATTATTTTTTAAACTGGAGTCTAATTACTGTAAAATATTTCTATTGATATAGCTTCCAGCTGTTAGTTCTGGAGGATAGATTTTACAGAGTAAATAAAGTGTAGGAAGTAACTCTGATTATCTTTGGTGTTATGAATTTCATGCTATAGCTGTCAGTTCTATTAATTCCAGTCCTATACACCTGAGACTTGAGACTGACCGTGAAGTCAAGTATCTATGTATATGACAAATCATCCCCTTAGGGAAAGTTTGCTGGGTTTTTCTTTTTTCTTTCTTTCTTTCTTTTCTTTCTCTTTCTTTCTTTCTTTCTGTTTCTTTCTTTCCTTCTTTCTTTTCCTTCTTTCTTCCTTTCTTTCTTTTCTTTCTTTTATTTCTTTTCTTTCTTTTCTTTCTTTCTTTCTTCCTTTCTTTCCTTTCCTTCCTTTCTTCCTTTTTTCTTTCTTTCTTTCTTTTAAAGAAGATAGTTTTCATGTTGGATAGGATGAGGTTGCTATTACATTGATATGGCCTTGGCCTTTCAAATGTAACTTACTGAAAACGGGAAGATCAAATACAATTCTTCTGTGAAATGGAAAAGAACCCACACATTATTGATCAATAGTTGATCACTATGGCTCAAAGCACTTCTGATATATGAGTGTATATAAATATGTTTTCTCCTGAATATTAAATTAATAACTCTAGTGTTTCCAGAGCAACTGAGGTGATTTCCTTTTCTTTATTAACCTATGCTTAAAATTCACTGATACGTTTCTACAGGGATGTCATACATGCATCTGACTGTATGGCTATAAATCATATTATTTTAAAACACCTAGCTCTAAGAAGTGTATTCCAGGCTGAGAACAAATGGAGGGTGCAGTTATTTGAGTTAGAGATCAAACTTGTAAACCAAACAAAAAAATGCTAAACAAAATTAATTTGAAGTCTCAAGCTAATCTGCTCTCTTTTTGTTATTTCACATTTCTGAGGTTTAGGTAAATGAAAGCTCTTTGCAAAAGCTGGATAATTATGACAGATGGTTAAGATTCTTTTTTTAAACAGTTTCTTTTTGGAAAGTGCTGATTTGGCAAAACCAAGCTTTTTATGGAAACCTGTCAGTTTTGATGGATCTTCAGTCAGAAAACATTTTTCAGATCCAGGAATAGATTTCTCTCCAAAATGAGATGACCAGAAACAACAAATCAATTGTGGAACTCATCTGACTTTGGTAATATCAGATACATCTCTCTTACTGCCTTCATGCTGGTCCAGTTCCTCTCTGCCTCATCTCCCCATGTTCTGGTTCACAGCTGAGTCTAGAAGGATGTTATAGGAATTCCTCTATATGGAATACCTAAGAAGTTTCCATAAGTGGAACACTTTCACACTGAATAAAAAGAGAAAGACAACACTTTGATTTTCTAAAAGGAAGACAAAAGGGAGTTGCCTTCCACAGGAAATTTTGAAATGTTTGAATGCCCCATAGATGCAGAACTCGAGTTTCTGACCATCTCTAATTATGTGTTTACAAGGGAGATTTTGGTTACATATAAATGGGACAGTCTGTGGCAGACAACTAGTTTGTTTTTGCAAACTCATGACAATAAGGTCAAGAATTATAACACTCCTTAACAAACAATGAGGAGTTTTTTCATGATTCAAATGAAAACTATGGAAAATCAATCACTTCCTCAAGAGACTGAATATCGTCTATATATAGGGTGGATGCTGAGCCTGGATGTTTTACAAATGGTTAAAACCCCCCTGACTCCTGTTTTTTTAAAAAAAACTTTAATGATGTGGCATATTATTGCTTTTTTTACCTAAAGATTGTGTCAAGGGAAAAAAAATCATGAGACCAATATTTTCCAACAACAGGGAAGGTTTAATATCCAGTATCTATCTGTTGCAGAAAATCAAATCTTATTTGAGAAGGAGCTACATTTACTACAAATACAGGAGTCTTCTTCCCTCACCCCAAAGCTATATAGTTTTAAACATTTTTTTGGAACAGTTGCAATTCAACATCTGTGCAGGACACAGAAGTGGATGACTCAGAAGATGAACTACAGCAAAAGCTGCCTTAAGACACCACCAAGCCCCTGTTGCAAAGCAAGCTGTGCAGAGACAAAGCCAATTCTGGACTGACCTATAAAACCTCTAATCTGTGCAGAAGAGAATGCTGGAGAGAAAAAGAAAAATGTGGTTATATATATATAGTCATGGAGAAAGAAAAACAAGATAAACACCTTAATTTAGATTTTTCCTCTAGTTTAGGAATGAGAGATTGAGTCCATTATTCACAGACTGAAAGCCATATTCAGTCAGCCAGAGCTTCAAGGCAGTTCCCAATGTAAGTTAATTAAGGTGTTCCCTAAAGTTTCTTGTGTGATGGCATTATGCAGCCTGCTGAACATATAAATGTTGCTATATTTAGCTGTTACTGAATGGTGTTAGGACCAGACAAGCCATAAAGATCTTAGAATACACTTGTATGCCTCTGCAATAATCTGTTAATGTAATAGAAAGTAAGGAAAGGTAGCAATCTTGATAGATATATGAAATTTATTTAGGAATTCCCAATCAGGGGACTGATCTGGAATAGGAGATATGGATTTTTTATGAGTAAGTCAAAATATAAAAGTATTTAATTGTGAGGTGATAGACATTCAGAGTTGCTTGCTTTTAAAAAATGGAAAGCTACCTATATTAATGTAATTAACAATATGACCAGTAATAGAAATACATGATTAAAAATGATGTTTCAGAGAGTTGTCTTTGGATTTCTGAGGTACGATATGCCTCTTTCCTGCTTAGGGAGTTCAATTACCCAAATGCTTTAATTTATATTAGCAAAGTTCCATCTTGATAGAATACTATTTTTGTTTAAACTGTTTTATAGTAAGAAACAACAGTATCTTTTGGAAGCAAAAAGAAAGTTGAGAAAAATTCAGTTTAAATTAGGGAAAATAAAAATATTTAAAGCATATTAAGTTCTTAAGAAAACTCTTCTGTGATAAAATGGGAAAGCAGTGACAGAAAAAGGTGTGGGTAAACTTAATTTCTCTTTGCCCTGGATAGATCTACAGAACAGACTTAGGTGCTTAGAAACAGCTAAGTAAATGAGTAATGGTAATGGGTTTTCTCCACAAATCTGAACAATCATGAAATTTTCTGTACTTTACTACAGTATACTAAACCCCTTATTACTTAAAAAAGGAGTGGTATGAACCTCAAATGACAGAGAGCATAGATGATTGCAGAAGACTTAACTGTGGTTTGAAGACGCATGCCCTTTAGAAGCAAAATCACTATTAGACACATGCTAATCACTATTTTAGCACAGAAACAGGGTTAGAAAAAATATTCTTTCAATTTATACATCCTCCAACTATGTCCTCTGTAGTTTACAGAGGCGCTGAGCTGATGTCGATTAACTTTTGAGCAAAGAGTGGTGATGGTACCTCATCCTACTTTAGCTAATTGGTTTGAACAAAAAGAAAACCTTAGTCATCTTGGCAATATTAAAAGCCCTCAAGAAAAGCCTACAAAGAAAAATCTGTAAATGGGTTATTCTGCAGATCACAGTGGTTAGAAAAAGGGTTTAGCATGGATGCTAAGCATTGCTGAGTTATCTTTCCTATAGTGCCACTTACTACTGATGCAGTTTGAGTTTTTAACTTCCCCCATGTTGGCTGCCATTTTCCCTCAGCAGTACAGTAGGCTTTTCTTCTCTTAAAGAGAAGTTTCTCACAAAGGAAATAGGTATGATGATTAGCCATTTTCATTTCCTGAAACTCCACATCTGGTTTACCTAAATAATTCCTCGCTCTTGAGATACTGCAGGTCAGAAAGAGATTTCAAAAATTATTTTTAAATTTTGGTAACTTATTTTGCTAAATTGCTAGCAGTAAAGTTAATGGAAAGACATTTTTTTAGTTTATTTTTTTCATCCTAGCTCTAAACTAGTCTGTATTTTCTGAATGACATACAGGATATGGTATACTCTGTTGTTTAATTTCACACGGACAAACATTTTTTAAAATATACAGTATTACAGTATATTACAATAAAAAAAAATCTTGATAGGAATGTCACAGGACTTCTAAGTTAAAATAGGAAATATTCATGATATGGCCTGTATAACCAGGAAGACATTCTCTATCATATCTTGCAAATGCATCTTTTGTAAACTGTATTAGAAATGGTGCTGCAGAAATTAGAAAGTTACTGTAGCTATTTGATTAATCCTGTATTTCTAGGTATTGTATAAACTAATGATTACATCTTTACATAGTAATAGTTGAGTTGTTTAAGTCAACATGGGTTAGGTAGCTTCAATAATTTGGTTCAGTAATGCCTTCTTTAGGCTGCTTTTATTCAGATTTAAATTTTTGAATTAGTGTCCATAGTTCCCTCTGCCCTTTCTTCCGAAGTCCAGGAAAAACATGTACTTTATTTTTTTACTTTTATTTTTTTAGCACAAGCTATCTGACAGTCATTCTTCTTTTTTTCAATGTCTTAAAATACTTTCTTTACATAAAATATCATGGGTAGATTTTACAGTACTGTGTTGGCTTTCATCTCTTTTCATCCAGCTGGCAGCTCTCTCAGCATCTTTAAACCATGGCTGCATAAGATACACACAAATATTCCTATTTGCTATTTGTCTGATGTCCAGCCAGTTGAGTTATTGGAAGGCTTGTAAAGGTGCAGTACTTCAGCTTCCAGAAGAAATGCCAACACATTCCTTCACTCAAAAACCAGCAATGTAAATTATCTGTAGTAGTTGCTCCTTTGAGTAACATTTAAAAATTGAGTGGAGCATTCTTACATTTTACAACCATGTGGTGTACAATTTGGCAGTGTTTATGGATTTAGCATTTTTATTTGATGAGCTTCCAAAAATTTTCATGGAAGCAGATTCTTTTTGTTATCTCTTTCATATCGGTTTTCTTATATTGTTCACCAGCATCTTCCAAGGGCACATTAAATTACTCCGTTGGTATATGCCACATGTTTATTCTCTCCCAAGAGACAGAAAGATGAACATCATGGGTATTGTTACGGTGTATTTCATACACACCTATGTCTATGAGTGTATGTCTATACAAACAACATATTTATATATAGGTATGCATGTTGCTGAATTGTATGCTTTAATAATGCTTGAGAAATGTACCTTCCCCTTGATGCAGGAGTTAGGAGATGCTCTGTGTGTGTGTGTATGTTGGCTGGGTGTGACAGTGGTAAGAACAGAGGGGAGGATGAGGGAATGGAATATTTATTTTACACTCAGTTAAACCTGGAACAGATTTTGCCTACCACAGATGACTGTGATCCATAACACAGAGAGTACAATTTTCCACAGAAATCCTATCACCTATTGTGGTTTTCACTTCCAAACCTTTTAAAAGGTGTTTTAAGTTGCCAGGGAGGACATATAGATAAAGACTTTGATTTCATATCCTATGAAAATCCAGTGTGTAGATCAGAAAAGAGTCCAGATGGGCTTGTTACACCTTGGAGCAGGCTATCAAGGTGTTCTGTTCATTCTCATGCATCAGTAGGGTTCCCCCACACAACATTATGCATATCTACAACTGCTTTTATGTCTTAGATTTCATCAGTTAATTTAATCTTCCCATTACAATATAAAGTGAAATTATTAACTACTTTTCTGTATTTCTGATTGTTTTGGTTTTTTTTTTTCTTTTTAGTTTCACCTGAAAAAAAGGCATATATGACTGATCATGGCAAAGTCCAGTGAAGTACCAAAGAATTACATAATACAAAGCAGTTAAAAGAGCTGTTGGCTTTAATTTGTGAAATGCTGTATAGAATTCTTCAAACTTTTTTTCACATAAGAACATATTGCATTGATGTGTTTAAACTTTGTATTAAGTATTTGTATTTATTCCTTGGGACCGTGGGCAGAATATACAAAAGTACTGAAATATCTGAACGTCTTCTGATTCTCAAAATTTTCTCTTCATTGTTGTGCTTTAGACAACAATGGAGTTAGTAAGATTTTAGCATAGAATTTCTAAATGTCATGAAAACTTTTAAAGAATACATTGAAGTAGCACAACTTTTTTTTTTTGTTTGTTTGTTTGTTTGTTTTTGTCTTGTGTTTTGGGGCATATAAATTTCTGGATTGTATTGTTTATATTGTCATTGCAACTGAATTTGAGGTTTGATCTTATTTAGCCCACAATTCCTTATCTTTTCAAATGTTTACCTATTTAATGTTTTTCCCTGACAAATAATGATCAAAAATACATTCCTTTAAATGCTTATCTGAAAACCTAAAACTGAAGTGTTAAGTATTCACTTATGAGGTTGTGTATGGAGTTGTTTAGTCAAATTAATGCATTTTCATATTGTTGAGCTTTAGAAAATAATACATAGCTTGATATAATACTGTCATGATTTAACCCTGGCCAGCAACTAAGCCCTACACAGCCGCTTGGTCACTCTCCCCACAGCAGGATGGGGAGAGGACTGGGAGAGTAAATGTGAGAAAACTCGTGGATTGAGATAGAGACAGTTTAATAGGTAAAGCAAAAGACACATAAACAAGCAAATCAAAGCAAGGAATTCACTTGCTACTTCCCATCGGCAGGCAGGTGTTCAGCCACCTCCAGGAATGCAGGGCTCCAGCACATGTAATGGTTACTTGGGAAAACAAATACCATAAAGCTGAATGTTCCTCCCTTCTTTCTTCCCCCAGCTTATACATACCCAGCATGGTGTCATACGGTATGGAATAGCTCTTTGGCTAGTTTGGCTCAATCGCCCTGGCTGTGTCCCCTCTCACTGGCAGGGCCTGAAAAACCATGAAGTCCTTGCCTTAGTATAAACATCACCCAGCAGCAACCAAACCCACCAGTGTGCCATCAACATTGTTCTCACACCAAATCCCAAACAGAGCACTGCACCAGCTACTAAGAAAACTAACTCTGTCCCAGCTGAAACCAGGACAACTTTAAACACTTTTGTCTGCACTATGTTTGTTTGCAAATATTTCCATTCATTTAGTAGCTTCATGAGACACTTAAGTGATGATGAGTTGCTTCAGAGAGTCAGTCTGCCTGTTTTCTCCCACCCTCCTTTGGAGTAAGTCAGAATGAGAGCTAGTGTGCACAGCAGTGCGTTAGATACTGTATTTTAGTTGCAAATCCCCATTCACTACCAGTGGCACTGCAGCAGCTGCTACTCAACTCACAATGAGATGTTCCAAAGGCACAACTGGAATCAAAGACTGAGTAGATTGTGACCTCTCATCTTTGCTTAACATAAGAAAGCAGTAAAAGCTGCATTATAAATTAAAGTCAGTGCTGTAACACTAACAGCTTATAAGCTAACTTTTTGGAATTGCTCAAGGGAACTCCAAAAGGAATAAAAAACACCAAACAAAACAAAACCCACAAAACAAAGCAAAAAACCCTTGAGCTGTTAGAATTGGAATTTCAGAGCATAGAGCTGGGGATTATAGTAACTCATATTCTCTGTTCTCAACAGTCTAAGATTTTTAACACAGAAGCACTAACATATGCACTTGTTCTGGTGTGAAAAAGAGTTTGCACAATTTAAATGCCGGAGTGCATGCAATTCCTTTAACAACTTGTGATATTATTTTTTCAAAGGAAGCCTAGGGAATTTTAGAAGGCATTCTTTGTCATTATACAAAATAAGATCACTGTAAGGCTGTCACCATTTCTTTGACAGGAAGGGAAAAAAGAAGGAAGCTATAATTAATGTGTTCTCCTAGAACAAGGTCACTTTCAAAATGTGTGATTTCACATAGGCACGAGTTCAACAATTTCACCTTTGGCAGCTGAGGTTTCCTGATGGATTAATATCTTCCTTTTGCTTACATTTCTTTGGAGATTGCAGGAGCCATGTTTCCTGTGATGCACAAGAAAACAATTTCAAGGCACAGGGGATTATAATGTTCAGACATAATGGTCAATTTAAAACATATTTTCATAAAAGTTTCTGCTTGCTTTTTATGACCCACATAAATGAAAAGCAGGCATTGTATACACCCTTAAGGTATTCACAGTAAGGTTTTATATAGCAAGATGAAAAAATTTACCTGTGTAATACAAAATCAGTTTTCATTGACTTTGCCTGTGTAGAAAACGTATTCATAAAGTAGAAAAGTACATTATTCTAACATTGGTTGTCCATTTAGAAAAATAAGGGTACTTGGGAAAATTGAAAAGTCTGCAAAAACATTGATTAATGTACTGTGAAAAAGTTGTTTGTAAACAAAATTGTTTAAAGATTAAGAAATATAATATGCAGTAGAGTGTTTTCTAGCATCCATAATTTATTACATCACATTGAAATTTTTCATTCACACTAGAACTTTGTGGGTTCTTCTGTTGAATTTCTTCTAGTGTGGCTAGAAGATGGAGTAGGGCAACTGTGTGGAATATGCTTTATGACAATGATGTAATGCAGCGTAAACAGGAGCAGGTACAATAGTATAACAACGCTTGTGTAATGAAGAGCTCTGTGGCACCTCATGTGATGCCTTTAACCACTTGCAATATGTGAATAACTGATAATCATAGAATGCACAGCTGAGGATTTATTTCACCTTAAGGGGGTGAGTAAGCCAGAAGATCTTGTTTTATAAGCTTGAAGGACATCTTATTTCTAAACATTGCGCTGGACATTATTACTTTTATTATAAACTGTTAAAAGAAATTAAAATTATTTTCTGACATTCACAATAGTGCTTAATTAGAAGACTTTTAAAATAAAGAATACATTTTAAAATTATGACAGGCATTAATGAATTATACTTAATATCAGATTGTGAGGTATGAAACTGTACTTTTATTTTTGTTTTGAAAACCCTAATCCTTATTCTAAAAACTTATTTTCATTTAAGGTTTTTCAATGTAAGATGACTACAGAGGCAAAATTATTTTTTTTTCTTAAAAAATTGTGTTCATTAAGAGATGGCCTTTTACAAAACAGTAGCTCGTACAAATATTTTTGTTTGCCTTAATTACTGTTAAATCCCTAGCTGATCTGACGCCGGTTTCCAACAGAGAAACCTTTTTGTCCCCTTATTTCCTGTAAAGAAATTGCTTAATAGTAACAGCTAATCCTTCATTGACATTATTTTGTGATTTTTCAGAAATCACATCTAAATCGCATCTAAAGAAGTATCACTACCTGCTTCTTCTGTTCCTATCCTCTCACCTTCTTATCTAGATGTCTGCTAGCAGTCACTGTTAGAGATAGGACACTGGGCTAGATAGACGTCTTTTTCTATCCATTTCTTTTTTCTCACATTTCCAAGAAACTTGTTTTTAGGGGATGATACAGTCTTAGAGTTGTATGCCCACACAGATAAATCCATGCATGAAGCTTAAACTGTGGTATGTTATTTTGTTATTAAAATGTAGTCATTTCAGGGAAAATGGATCTTGTATGCATGATAACCTGTGCTATCTTCTGGCATCTTTCAGCGAAAGGGGCAAAATATCCCTTAAGAGGTACTTTTCCAAGGTATCAGTAATAACATTTCATACTTCTTTTTAATTGCTTTTTTAAAAAAAATTCTCAGACTTGATTAAGGTACATCTTTTAAGTAACATAATCACTTCTGTGAGATCTCAACCTGAGTGGAAGACTGGCAAGCAGAGCTAATATTCCATTTGAGATGACAGGTTGTTTCTGTCAGATCTATATCTATATGATAATTTTGTGATTGGCTGTACTGTAGATCTGTCAAATGTTTTATAGTTTGTGTAAACAACCAAAACTCAGTCTTTCCAGTTTTAAACTGCAGTTGAATAATATAATTTCTATTTTCTTCAGGGAGGGACCGGTGTTTTTTTCTTTCCTATTGGACACTGCAGTAAGTCCCTTTCAGCCAAGTGGTCTGTCATAAATGAAGATGCTTTTCCATTTTGTTTTGCATTGGTTTTATTCCCAGTGTGAGACCAAAACATTTTTATCATTCAGATTAATTGACATCTAATTTTGATTGCATCAGAAATGCACAATTAACTAGTTTCCAGTTTGGAACTCTGTTCTAAGAAGGCTGCAAAGGTATGCTTTGGGACATAGCAGGTTGTAGGATGAGTAAATTCCATGCTCTGAGAAAGCTCCAATGCAGAGATTGGGAAGTCTTATTAACACAGTGCTAATATGAAGTGTAAGCAAAATGTAATTAGAGTCATTAAAGGAAATTAAGAAATACTCAAATACAGAATTATTACATAAATACAAACTGAGACATTAAGAAAACTGAAAAATCATGTTAAATACTCAAACTCCAAATAATTACTTGCATGTCCCCACCTCTCCAGACTACAGTAAGGTTTGTGCAGAGGAAACAAAATCACAGTAAACAACAAGTTGTTATTTTTTCCTTAGATAATATGAATGCTTCTTTCAAAAATGCATTAAAATTCTTAAATAACATATAAATATGAATTTTTCTTTAAGCTTTGTGTTTGGGCTAGGGAAACAGGTGAACAGGTTGAGGAGGGCCACCTCATTACACAGCCTGAACAAATCACATTACTGTTGAAATCCTGTATAGGAAGAAACGATAAAAAACAAATCTTTAATTTTGATGAAGAAGTCAGCAAGAAAAGGAATTGAAATTAGGTATACAGTAGTGTGGAACCAATAGCATGAACAAGATAAACAATTTTTATCTATGTACTTTACATCCTCAGGGCCACCAAATTCTGCTTCATTTGCTTCTCAGGAGAGCCAGAAAAAGCCATGTAGCTTTCTGTGCAATAGGCATTTCATCTTGAATAGTTAAAAAAAGGAATTAGTGTCTGAATGCAAAATCTCAACAATTTGTTATGTAAACAGATATTAAGAACATATTAAAATGACTAAAACAAATCAAATATACACTATTAAAAAGGAAAGAATTTTTTATAATAGAAATGTTCAGGTTTTTTTTAAACATATATACAAAATGAAAATGTAAGCTCTAAAAATGTAAGCTTATCTTCTTATTAATAATAATCAATGCCTGTGAATAACATTTTATAAAAGTTTCTTAAAAGAAGCATTCACTAAACAAAGAGAAGTTAATTAAACCTCTTAAAAACACATTATATCAAACAAAGCAATTACATAGTGTAAGATTTCTTATGCTCTAAAGTACTTATTTTTGATCATGCAAAATGTTTCTTAGAATGAAGAGATAAGTTTTTTCATTAATTGATTCTCTGTATTCAGCTGATAACTTAATAGTCTTTTATAATGCATATCTTGTAAGGCTAAAAAATAAAAATGAGAGTTTAATATCAAAGTTATAGAGGGAGCAGATGTGAAATTCAAATGACTGAACAATTATGAAATAATGAAACATCAAATTGCTATTATTAATAATTGTTTTAACACTTCCCACTTCATCAGTTAATTGAATTTCATGACACCTTTTATTTGTTTGATTTCTTCTGTAGCAAAATTCAAAGACTTTTTGGGACATTTTGGATGGTAGCCTACAAGTCACCTAAATGAGTTCTTTTTGGCATTGGCAGAAAGGTGTATGTCCCTGGAACTGTGGACAAAATGGAATGTGGAGACAATGAGTTATTATCTCAGGTAAAACTGGTGTATATAAAAGAAGTAGGGTTCATGGAGCCTGCCTCCACCCTCTTTGCACCCTTTCTTCAGCTTTTTATACACATCGTTGAGATCACAGAGTCACAGAACAGTCAGGGTTGGAAGGGACCACTGGAGATCATCTAGTCCAGCCCCTGCTAAAGCAGGGTCACCTACAGCAGGTTGCACAGAGTTGCATCCAGGAGGGTTTTCAACGTCTCCAGAGAAGGAAACTCCACAATCTCTCTGGGCAGCCTGTTCCAGTGCTCTGTCACCTCAGTAAAAATACATTTCCTCATATTCACGTGGAACTGACTGTGCTGCAGTTTGTGCCCGTTGCCTCTTGTCCTGTCGCTGGGCACCACTGAATGGAGCCTGGCCCTGTCCTCCTGACACTCGCCTTTAAGTTACCTGTAGGCATTGCTAAGATCCCCTCTCGGTCTTCTCCAGACTAAACAGGCCCAGGTCTCTCATCTCCTAAAAGAGATGCTCCAAACCCCTCATTATTTTGGTAGCCCTCCACTGGACCCTCTGCAGTAGTTCCCTGTCTCTCTTGAACTGGGAAGCCCAGAACTGGACCCAGCACTCCAGATGAGGCCTCACCAGGGCAGAGCAGAGGGAGAGCACAACCTCCCTTGACCTGCTGGCCACGCTCCCCCTAATGCACCCCACGATCCCATTGTCCTCCTTGGCGACCAGTGCACATTGCTGGCTCATGGTCAGCTTGGTGTCCACCAGAACGCCCAGGCCTTCTCCGCAGATCTGCCTTCCAGCAGGTCAGGCCCTGGCCTGTACTGGTGCCTGGGGTTATTCCTCTCTACATCCTTACACTTTCCTTTGCTGAATGTCGTTAGGTTGCCCTTTGCCCAACTCTCCAGCCTGCCCAGGCCTCACTGAACGGCAGCACAGCCTTTGGGTGTATCAGCCACTGCTCCCCGTTTTGTATCATCAGCAAACTCGCTGAGGGTACACTCTGTCCCTTCAGCCAGAGGTCACTGATGAATAAGTTGGACAAGACTGGACCCAGTACTGACCCCTGGGGCACACCGCGATCTACAGGCCCCCAGTTAGACTCTGTGCTGTTGACCACAATGTCCTGAGCTCTGCCATTCAGCCAGTTTCCAATGCACCTCACTGACCAATCATCTCATACTTCCTGAGCTTACGTATGAGGGTATTACAGGAGACGGTATCAAAAGCCTTGCTGAGGTCAAGGTAGACAATATCCATTGCTTTCCCCTTGTCTACCCAGCCCCTCATTCCATCACAGAGGTCTGTTTTATGTTGGTTAAGCATGATTTCTCCTTGGTGAATCCAGGTTGACTACTCCTGATAACATCCTTTTCCTCCACATAGTTTGAGATGACTTCCAGAATGAGATGTTCCCTCACCTTCCCAGGGATGGAGGTGAGGCTGACTGGCCCGTAGTTTCCTGGGTCCTTCTTCTTTCCCTTTCTGAAGACTGGAGTGACATTGGCTTTCCTCCAGTCCTCAGGCACCTCCTCTGTCCTCTATGACCTTTCAAAAGTGATGGAAAGTAGCTTGGCAATAGCATCTCTCAGCTTCCTAATTCAGGTGCATCCCATTGGGGCCCATGGATTTGTGGATACCACATTTGCTTAGGTGATCTCTAACATGATCCTCCTTGACCAAGTGAAGGTCTTACTTTCCCCAGACTTCCTTCCTTGCCTCTGGAGTCTGGAAAACCTGAGGGCCAGCCTTGGCAGTGAAGACTGAAACAAAGAAGGCATTCAGTAACTCTGCCTTCTCAGTGTCCTTCGTCACAAGAGCACCCACCTCGTTCAGCAGTAGGCCCACATTTTCCATAGTCATACTTTTCCTGCTGATATATTTGAACAAGCCCTTCTTGTCCTTGACCTCCCTCTCCAGATTTAATTCAAACTGGACCTTTAGCCTTCCTTGTTACCTCCCTGCATGTTCTAACAACATTCCTATAATCCTCCCAAGTAGCTGGTCCTTTTTGACATCATGTAAACTTCCTTCTTCTGTTTGAGTTTTACTTTGATGTCCCTCCTGAGATGTCTCTTCTCTGCACTAAACAGTCCCACCTTTCTCAACCTTTCTTCATAGGAGAGATACACCAGTTCTTAATCATCTTTGTGGACCTTTGTTGGACTCTTTCCAGTATGTCCTTGCCTCTCTTGTAACAGGGAGACCAGAAGTGGACACAGCACTCCAGATATGGCCTCAGCAGTGTTGAGTAGAGGGGAAGGATCACCTCCCTCATATATCTGGCAATACTTAGCATAATGCAGCTCAGGATATCATTAGACCTCTTTGGCACAAGGCCATATTGCTTGGTCATGTTCAACTTGGCATCCACCAGGACCACAAGGTCCTTTCCTGCAAAGTTGCTTTCCAGCTGGGTGGCCCCTACTATCTGCCAGTGCATGGCATTGTTTCTCCTTAGATGCAGGACTTTTTACTTCTCCTTGTTGAACTTCATGAGGTTCCTGTTGGCCTGTTGAGGTCTCTCTGGGTGGCAGTACAACCCTCAGGTCTATCATCTACTCCCAGTTTTGTATCATCAGCAAACTTGCTGAGGGTACACTCTACCCCATAATCCAGACATTGAATAGGATCGACCCAGTATTAGTCTGGCATGCTATTGCTATTACTGGCCTCCAACTATACTTTGCACCACTGATCATCACCCTCTGGATGCAGTCGTTTAACCAGTTTTTAACATATTGGGTGCTTCCTGACTTCTCAGCCTGCTCTACCATAAGGTCCCAACACTCTGCAGAGCATACAGCTCCTGAGACACACCAGGTTTATGTTCCATGTGGAAGGTGATTTGGGGATTGGATTTGCCTCCAGCATGCAGCATAGGCATATCCAGTGAGATCTCAGCTTTGGTCACCATGAGAAGGCTGCCTCAAAATGCTTGCCTATAGTTTCTACACTATGGTTCAGTTTGAATAAGTAAAAAACCCAAAACTAATGATATTTCATTTTTGGAAACTAGGGAGCGGCTACTTTTCTCCAACTATGTTGTCATAGATGTTAGTAAGTTACTTGTGCAAAAATCTTGCACTAACAAAATTTCCTGTTTGACGAAGTCTCTTGTAAAAAGAGTACCCTACACATTAATACTTAAAGCTTTCAGAGACAGTGTTCATTTTTCTTTTCATACTTCAGTAAATGATACTTTCCTCAACTTTTGCTATCTTGATTGGCTGTTGTAAGTCTGTATGTCTGCCTACAAGTATTTCACTGGCTGGAAAAATGCCAAGAATCCTGCTGCTCAGGGTCTTAGGGAGGCTACCTCTGTAGTTTTCCATCAGCCACTTCTTGTTAATCCTTTTAAATTAGGGGATGGAAAGCAAGTGGAGGGCCAATCCCTGTTGTGGCATATAGTGAGAGTTTTGACAGTCACTTTCCACTTTTTGTAGTGACAAGACCTGCTGAGTACTTCTGTGTCTGCTGCTTTTGGACCCTTAAAGCTTTAAGGCTCTCTGGAGCAACTTAAAATCTCTGTTCTCATTTGAGACTTTAGCTAATATATGGAAAACTGAGAATAGAAGCAGGACTTAATTATTAATTTTGGAACACTTCTGCACTTAATGAAAAACACACACTAGTGCTTCCTAACAAAACTTTACATTTCTTAAAAGGACATTTAAAAATTAAATATGCAATACCGGAAAATAATTCACCTGATATATGGTGTATTAAACCTCCAGAAAAATACATGACAGGCATGACAAAAAAGTTAATTGAGTTATTTTTTCTTAACATTTAATATAACATTCTGATGAGTATAAAATATGTCAAACAGTGCTTTGCCATTGCCATTGCTTTAGCAGCAAATTGGCTCAGTTCCAGTTCCAGTGTTGTATTTGCTGTTTATATGGAGGTAACAGAATATTTTTATTAAGACAGAAAAGGACCAACACAATACTTAAAAAATGTGTGAAGCCTGACCCAAATATTTAAGGTATGCATTATGTATAAACATTTTAAAAAACATGTGAAATGAAGTACATGGAAATTAAGTAAAAGAAAATTAAGTAAAGGACAGTAACACCCTAAAGGACAACTAACTTCTTTCACCTGTGAGACAGACAATGAAAGAAAAGGGATTTTTTTATCAGAAGCACTAGAATGAATATCCTAAATAGAGGCTTCTTTCATCTTTGTCCATTCTTCATTGTGATTATAAACCAGTTTTATCCTAAAGTGGATTAGAAAGAATCTACTAGTGACCACTGCAGAAGACGCATTCAAGAACAGTAGTAATGAAAAAACAGCAGAAATTCTTAGTCCAACATATTTCACATAGCATTTTTATTAATTTCTATGTGCTATAATCAGTTTATCTAACTTTTCAGACTGGAATCAAAAGGTTATACTTGCTGCAGTTCTAGATCTATCCTCCAGGTGCATCCTGAAATTTTCTAGAAAGGTTATGTTAAACGCCAAGGACATACCAATTTCATGGTATAAAATAGTTCAGTGAGTATATTACCAGTGTGTTTAAAACAATATATTTAAGACCAAAATGGTTGGATGTGTGAAAAAAATAGTAATTTATATTAAAGGAACAGAGACTGAAGCTTGACATTCACTTTATTAAGAATGAGAAGACCTCTAGGTTTATATTATGAAAAGGTATTTTAAAATCAAATTAGTATTCTGTAATCTGCTGAATTATTATCTGTGGCGGTCATGATAGCATGGTTCCATAATTGCTCACTTTTGTATGTTGGAGTACGGTAAATACTGTGCAGCTAATGCATGTGTTTGACTGGAAGCATGACCTAGCTATTGGATTCTGAATCAAGCTCAGGCAAACATGCACTGATATTTCCTCAACTGAGGTCTCCACTGTCATTATCCTTGATTAGTATGATGAATACGATGATTTTCTTCTTAACACAGTTTTCTCTTAACAAAGAGATATTTTCTAGACACAAAATCTATGGAGAGTGGGTTTAATTTTTAAATTTTTGGGTTTTCTTCAATTAATTTTCCTATGTGCTTATTTGCAACAGGGGAAAAAAAAAAAAAAAAAAAAAAAAAAAGAGGAAAAAAAAATTGTCTCTCTAAGATGCTTGAAGGCATATGTTCCTGAGCAGGTACTTAGATTTTGGCATTGTAAAAACTGGGAAAGGATTTCCATGCATTTCATTATCATTTTTGTTTATTAGAATACCTTTATTGGCTTTTTATCAGAGAGGTGGTTTTATGAGTTTTATATGCAAAACTGAAAAATGCTAAAAAGAATTCTGGAAGTAATTGCAAAGATCTGTGAAATTATACTAAAGCAGCTACAAGTAAGTTGATATGGGGTTAGAAATGTGCCTAAGGAATTTGGATTTTATTGTAAGATTTTATTATTTTATTTAATCAACTAATGCTTTTTTTTCAATCTTTATTACCATATTTCAATCAGTTAGAAATATATCTGGAATGAATACCTGATGGATTTCCAGTGGGAAAAGGCAACACTTCATGAATTCTACATACATAAATAAAAATAGACCATCAAAGTTTTCCTATGAGTCAACAAATTCAAATTTGTTAAAGAAGCGCAGAAAAATTAAATCTCTTAGATGATGTATGTAGCTAAATCTACTAAAACATTACTACCCACTTAAAATGACAATATTTTCTATTTTTTGGCTAACTTCTGATGTAAACATCATAGTAAGAATTATGTGTCATCACATCACTCTTCAAGGGAGTAAACAGGAAAAAAAGCCTACTCATACAATGTACAAAGAGGGATAATTTCTATTTTCAAGGTTGTTTAAATTTTGCTGAGGACAAACCATTTTCAGTGAATGATAAGTTCCCTCTCTTCCTTCCCACAGAGAACAGTATTTAAGACAGTGAGTTTTTTTCTTCACTTTGTTGCTGCTCATTAAATGAAAACTAAAGCAGGGGTTTCTGTGACCAGTTTGAGGTTATTAGCATCAGCTCCTCACTTTGTGTATGTGCAACTTTTAAATGTGTCCCACACCTGAAATGCTATTTGTGTTCTTCTAGCTAATGACAGCAGAAGTTGCAAATGGTCAGCTTATTTCTGGCGAAATAGTTTAATGAACAAACAAACTAACGCCCTTGCTTCTCTAAGGTGACCTTATTCACTAGTAACTGTCTCTAATTCAAATTAGCCTTTGGAAACAATGTTAATTATCTACCAGAGGCTAAACAAAGATATGAGGGGAACAGAAACAGAAGATTGCAATAAGGTCTTCGAACTTTTTCTGTTTACACTGTTTCTGTAGATAGGTAATAGGACAGGACAGAAGAAACATGGGCTTCTCCATAACATGGGTCACAAAGCAGTGCTTTAAGAAATAAGGCAAGCATGCAACCAACATCTAGCTGAGCAGCAAGCCCCAGAAGATAGATTTACCATCACCAGAAGAATTATTCCAGTGGGGTGCTGAAGATTATACTCCTCAGTTGTTTATTTAAACTAAATCCAGGTTTGGATTTTGGAGATTTATAAAGAACAAGCTGGATTTCTCATTTCGTAGCCAACTGAATATTTGTCTACAGCACAAAATGTGCTATCCCTTCTGTAATTAAGGGGAATGCTGCTGAGATTTTATTAGGAAATCCAAAGGACAAATGAGCATAGAATTTTTTTACCTGTATAAGGACATATAGTGTGGTGCTTCTTCTGTAGTTTGTGAATTGCACGCTGCTTTTGAACTTCTTGAATTGATCATTGCTCATATGTTCAAAAGTCACTGGCACTGACAACCCAGCCTAATGTAGAAAACAAAATACTGTTTCTGCTGCAGTCCTCTTATTCATATGCAAAAGAAGTTGTTGGGCTGGAGTTCATCTCATTAAACCTTAGGTGATTAAAAGATATCACTAGGATTCAGAGCAAACTGGGTAACCTGAAAGTAAATACATATCAGCTTGACAGGTGCTCTACTGTCACGAAACAATGCATCTGTTTGAATGTAAAGGGATTTTAGATACCCAGTCCTTATACAATCATCTAAATTTAGCTATTTTATACTTGAACTGCTTCCCACCAATAGATGTCCAGGATTTTATGGGTCATTCTCTATTCTCATCAGTTACCTAAAGGAAAAGTTACTATCTATACTGCTACATCTAGTACTCCAAGAATGTGATCTGTGGCTTCCATTTGGCAGGGTTTGTGCTACACAACATTTGTCCTGTTTACTCTGGATGGTCCATGGTGCCTATGGTCTGCAACATAATTGCTGTTTTTGTTTTTTCTATTCCAAGTTCTTAAAATAATAAAAGGTCCACAGGAAAAACAAAACAAGACAAGACAAAACAAAACAAAACAACAACAACAACAAAAAAAGTCCAAACCAAACCAACTAAACAAACCCCAAATCCAGAAGGAAAAAAACAGAAACCCCAATCCAAAAACCAGAACAAATTTTTAATAGCATGAAGCTGAGGGAAAGAATTGCACATAGTCGTTCAAGACATGAAAACTGGCAATATTTGAGGGAGGAGGACTCTGTGGGATAATGATGGAAGGACATGTAGGATGGAGTGAGCCAAATGTTTTTATGTAGAGATGAGTCTCTGGTGCAAGCTATTTTTATGCAGAGAGAAAACTGAAGAGACTGTTCTGTTTGCAATATTCATATTCTAAGAGAAACAAAAACTGGGGAGGAAAAAGTACCTCCCTTAAAGAAAAAAAAACAACCCAACCAAACAAACCCAAAACAAAACCCAATGCTGTTTCTGTATTTTAAAAACTATTGCCGAATGAATGTACACCAAATTGTCAGTTTTCATATACTCTTTGAGAGGCTGTTGTGTGGAGTGTAAGTTCAACTCTCTTCCTTAATGAAAATTAAATAACCTAAGGTGGCATACTATGTTCTTTCTAGCATTCTAAGAAACATGTTCAATACTGACTCAAATTCTAAAAAAAGAATTAGTTATTTATATGTAAACTATCTCTTATTTTTGGGCTTTTCTTAAAAGCTTCTGTTCTACCAAAGACTAGATGAAACCAGCAGGTTATGTTCTCACCCAGCCTACAGGACCCACTTAGTTCGCAGTTCAAGGTAATAATTCTATTTAACTAATTGATTTTTTATGTCATTTTTAGGAACTATAAATGTTCTAATGTAAATTTTGAAGTAGGAATATAATGTGTTTCCATTATATGAAAATGTAAGGAGGGAATCAAGACAGCCAAAGGCTTTGCTAGGAGTTTTTGTTGTTTTATTTCTTTATTAACTAGAATAGTTATATTTATTTATTTTATATTTATTATACATTTACTATATAATAGTAATAGTTACAGGAAATTATATACAATAATTTTGTTCCATGGAACTTTACTTTTTGTGCCACTTCCCAATCTTCCTGTAACTTCATGTAGAGAAGTCATTATTTACTTTTACCATTTTGTGCTTTTCCCTTTGGGTACAGTGCACAGTATTTCTCTAAGGGATGTATCTTTCACTTAAAAATTTCCAATATAGTGATCAGTAATTTAGCTTCTGTTCCACTTCTTTCAGGAAGAAAAGACAAAAGGAAAAACTTTGTGAAGCAAAAATATTAATAGAATATTATGTATTTAATAAAAGAAATGCTTACATAATCTATGCTTTAAATTTGGATTTTGGTTATTTTCTGTCATATTTTACCTCTAGAAAAAACCATCAGTATTCATTTTCATACAGTATTAATTGTAAACTCTATGGTTTATAAAGATTACATTAAGCAAACTATATGGTAACACTTGGCAATGTAAAAATGGAGTTTCAGTTTCTGAAATTTACCATAAAAAAGAACTGTGTTTTTTTAAGTTTTTATTACATTTGAATTTTTATTTTTCCACTCAGGGGAAAAAAAACCTAAATTGGCATAATCTTGCCAGTTATGTTCAGTGATTTATAACAGAGTTGTTCATTGCTCTGTAATTTTCAGCTTTTATGCAAGCTTCAAGCACTAACACTGGCTTCTTCAACCAAAGCAATATGGACCAGAAGACATAGCACCTACTGTGACTGGTATATTTATCTACTAAAAAATAGGGATATGGTGACACCAATACAAAGCAACCACAGGTTAATTCTTCGTAGAACAGGCATTTTACAGTGGGTAAAACCCACAGCCCTTCAATAAAATGTGTGCTGTCTTACACCTTTGATAAATGTCTCTACCTAAGCACTTTCACAATAGATAACAAGAGTTAAAAAAACCAGGCAGTCAGGCCTGAGGTTTCTTGAATTACATGCTTACAGGCAAGCTTTGGGGTGGGTCTTGAAAAGGTTTAAGAGGTCATACAGTAAAGTGATTTTTTTCCAAAAAAGCTTTTTCCTGATCAAGATAGCTTGAGAAATCAAGTTATGTCATCAGAACTTCAGAGAGACATAGTTAACTGTATCACCACAAATCCACCATTTTAAAACACAAGGAAAGAAGCCTTGTGAAACAAACCCTTTTAATATGCTTCATTTCTCGATGAAAACTACAATTGAGGTTCACTTTTATTTGCTTTTCCCTTTTTCTTCTCAAGTAATATGGGAAATTTTTGTGAATGGATATATTTTTAAATGAACTCTTATTAGTATAGATTCATTAAACATGAACTTTCTGCAGACCGAAATTAAATGTAAGCACAGCATGAGACTTCTGATGTAAATATATATATATATATATATTTATATTTATATATTTATTTATTTAAATATATTTATATATACAATATATGTCTGCACATACAGTAGTCACACCTTTAAAGCTGTCAGTGAGTGAAGGTACCTGGAATGGCTGAACCACATGACATGCTGTTACTTAATACCATTATTTCCCTAAACGATTAGCTACTAATATAAAGTTCTTTTATGTTGTTTTTATTTTGCTCCAGATTTGCCTGTTTTCCCTCTGGGGAAATATATATATTTAGCAGTCTATGATGCTTTGATGCTAAGTTTGTTTTTTATAAGACTATTTTTCCTTATAATTTAATTTTCTTAAAGATATTTCTTTCTTTAACTCTCCACTGTCCTACAGTCAGAACTGTCAGCTTTTCGAAGTTAGGTCTTATATTTTTATATATGTTTGGTTTTACATTTGTTTTGTTTAAGTGAACTTTATCCCTAAAAGGTATTACATCTGAGTCTCACCTCAGCTCTGTCTTAAGTAACATTCTAGCAAAGATTCCATTTCATGCTCCATATTTTTTTGAGTCTTGATCACCCTCAAATTCTTAGTCTCTTTTTTCATTCCCTTTGGAAATAAACCACCATGAAGAATAAAAGTAGAGTCAAAAGAGAAGCAGAAATGAAATTTCATTATCTCCTTAGGGTTTTATTTCACCAAAGTATTTATTTAAAAATTTTGATTTCACATTATTTTTTTGATAATATAAACATTAATTCTTTTAGCTGAAAACAGCTTGCTTCTATTCTAGTATTTGAAGCCATGCAAATTGCTGCATGTAAATAGGTCTGAGGAAGAAAATGGCATTTTTCCTTTGCCAGACATATATATGAATTGGGGACAGAGTATGATATTCCAGACTAGCAGTCCTCTTCTGTATCTTGTATAATAAACCATGAACTAGCCTCATGCGAACAAATAATTGCACATATACTCAGTCTGAAGGTACTCCTTTTTCTGGCAAATGTTAATTAGCTTTGTAAAATATTATTATATAGACTGTAGTCTACAGTATATAAAGAGGCTTTGGGGTAATTTTACATATTATTATTATTAGTTAGTACGTTGAAAAAGGGTAATTAAATATACTGTGCTAGCAGATAATAAGTAACAAGACATTTGCAATACTCACATGACCAAACATAAGCATATAATAGAAAGTCTTTAGACGATGAGATTATTTGTTCTGAAAAAAAATAAAAATAAATGACATTGCAGAAAATAAACTATTCAAAACCGAAGAAATATCTAAAGTATTTTTTTCTTTTACTTTTTTTTTTTTAATTATTATTTTCCTTTCGAATAGTATATCTTGGCTTCAGTGGAGCTTAATTAATCAGTTCCCCAAGTTAATGAGAGCAGATGTTATAATGCTTTTAAACTGCCTCTCAATTAAAACTAGATTTTTTTTATTCTTATATTATTAGAAAGAACAAACAATAGCTCCAGGTGTGCCTACCGTATCTTATCTGTCATTTGGCCTAACTCCATAGTTTCCTCTTTTGTTCACCTCTCACAGGGCCATTCTGAAAGCCAGAGTTGTTGAAAGTCTGTATATGACTTCAGTAGCTTCTGGCTAAACCCAGGTCTTCCTGGTTGCTCTTAACATTGGTGAGACATTGATAAAGCAACACTTGTGTTTCTGCTGAGCTGAATTAGCTGTGTTAGCTGTGTCTTTCTGCTTAGTTCAACCCCATGGGCTTCAAAATCACTTCCAGGAGATAAGCTTGAGAGGATACAAGGCAAGTTATTCTCTGAGTCCTAAGTTTTACTTTTGTCTTGATAGGTATCCTGTGCAACACTGGTATCACATTATAAAAACACCAAGCTTTAAAAGCATATGATTTTAATGGAGAATATAGGATATCCAGCTGCACCGATCAAAGTTGCTTTTTTATTGTTTGCTTTGAGTAACTGTATAAGTCATGAAAATGACAAAAAAATTAGTGCAACAATTGTGTTTGCATGGAACTGAATCCTTTTTTAAAAAAACATACATTTACAATTACAAAGTCTGTGATAGTTCGAGGGCCCTACTACTTTTTGTAATTATTTTTTTAAGTTATCTGAGGATGATGGTTTAATATTAATCATGAGAAACATGATCCTTTAAAAAAAAAGCCTTTACATAAGGAAAAGAAAAAAAATAAAAGAAAAAATAATTAAATTCAACCTTCTTAGTTTGTCAGAGGTCATGTGTTATTTGAAAGTACTTGCAGGAAAGCTGCTCCTGCTTATTTCTAATTATCTTCTTAAAAGTTTTGAGCCAGAATCTTTAAGAGAAAAAAAATTAGGAAAAGAAAGAAAAAAAGAAGTACTCTTTAGAACTGAGATCCAAAAAGGATCTAAATATTGAAATTTAAGACAATAAAATTCTTTTACTGAACTGAGTATAAGACATTACGAGTAATTTTTTTTTAATTTTTTTTTTTTCTGGAATTAAACCAGTATTACCAGAAATGCCTACTTGGACTATTTAAAGACATTCTCTCTCTCTGAAAAGGGGTTTTTACTCCTTGGAAGTACTTCCTCCACATAAGCATTCAATAAAGCCCAAGGAATTTTGGAAGCAGGAGCTCATACTCTGTGATTAATGGTTTAGCCACAGGGGTTCATTCTTCACTGGCTCTTCTGCTGACTCCTGCTCTCTTCATGCACTGCACAAGGGGACTGGACAGGTTACAGTCCCACAGGCAGGGCAGTCTTTGCTTGTGTGAGACTCTGAAGATGAAATAAGAAACTGGGTCCATCACTTAGGCCAAATGCTCTAACCACCAGGCAGGTGCATACACGTGTGTCTGTTCCAAGAAGCCGGTGAGGTATCAGCAGCAGACCAGTCCTTGCAGAGCGCAGGGGTGGAAGTAGGCTACAACTCCTGCCTGCAGGTTTTCACTCTGGTCAGGGAGCTGCTGGCTGTCTTTAACACACAGGTTTGCTTCTCAAGTGTTCACACAGTGTAACAAACGCCACAACCTGCCAGGGCTCTGCTGCCTTAGGCTTAGTGAACTGAGCTGTCATTACTGTGGAAAGAGGAATCTGACTTACCAAGGGATTTCAAAAAAGGGCATCCCACTTTGGTTTCAAATGATTACAGAATCTTTTTTTGATTTCAGAAGGGTGGACAATCCTCAGGATTTTCTAGCAAAATTTTTGTAGGCTTGTATTTCTAGTGATGCAGCTGAAAACATACATTAACGATCAGTGTTACTTTTAGGAAAAAGACAGTAAAGGGGAGAGAGTGAGAGAAACAGAAGGAAAAAGTGAAACCGTCCCTTGTAGCCCAGCAGGAAGAGAGGAAATAGGGCAGGGGACATATCCCTTTGAGGAGCATCTTCTCCCAGAGTCTTCCCCAGAGCAGCATATGATCCCACAGAATACTTTTCTTATAGTAATGATGTTTATTATGATAAGGTTTCATCAGCATCTTCTCAAAATCCGTGTTGGCTGTTCCTGCCTGTGATGCCGCTAGTGCTGTTTGGAGCCTACTTTTGATAAAGGGCAGGTGTTTCTTGCTGATTAGATGCTAATTTTTTTGCAAGTATATTATTGAATAATACAGGATATTAAAATGACTGTTGTATACTTTATTATTTCCTTAGTCTTGTTTCTTTTCAAATTTAAACTGACAGCTACAAAACAAGGTGTAAAAAGGGGAAAAGAAGAGAAAGAAAGGGTTATTCCCACATTACTGGCAATCACTTAGCATGAGAAATCTGACATAACAGTAATATCTGGTTAGGTTGATGCAAGGATATATGAACACCAGCATGCAAACAGGAAAATGAGCTAAAACATTGTCACAGCAGCTTCAGAAAAGATTCTCATGGCAACTTAAGTAAAAGGTTGTGGAGCTGCTACTGAAGGGCAGGCTGCACAGCTGCAAATGAAAAGCCCTTAGTGTTACAAATGGTGGGGCACTTGCTCCACTGTGCCACACCGGTGGGATAATTCTTTAGTTTTGCTTTGCAATATTCAGTAAAACAGGTATTTGTATGCAAGTCTATGTTGTGTATGACAATCATATGTAGTTTTATGCAAAATGACACATTTAATAAACATTTTGAAAGTGGTGTTTGACTCAACATTGTAATTTATATGTAGCAAAAGTAGTAGCATTGAAGATATGGGGAAGTATTTTTTCCTCTGAGCTAATACGTGAGACTTGAAAGCAAAAGAAACAGAATGTGTGGCCTTAAGGCAGCACATAACTATCCAATAGCAAGTTAGCTGGTATCAGTGTTTAGCTTAAATAAGTATATGGTATAATTGTTAATAAAAACACAAATTGTTGCTCACCTGGAGCACAGGAAATTATTTTTTTTTCCATTTACTGGTTCTCATTCAGCTGATGCAGATCATAATCAATGAAGAACCAGTCTGAGTCCCTTAATACGCATCTCATGCCCCCACAGAAAGAAAAAAAATGAACTGAAAAATTATGACCATTCCAAATCATAGTCTTACTATTACTGTATGTTCCAGTTCTCTAAAATCATCAAATGAAGCTATATGATATTTCCAAAGATCAGCTTTATAGATCAAAGGAAGAATAAAATAACAGAGTTCTGGAGCACTCGGATATAACAGTCTAGTGACAGACTCTTGATGCTGAACTACAGGAGCTCTAGTTCAGCTATGGTTAATGATGCCAAGCACAGGAGTCTGACACAAAAAAGATGGAAATCCCTCAGATTCACTAGTGCCAAGCTATATGCAGGAGAAAACTATCACCTCTGGAAAACCTAAAAGAGATGTTTCCCCTCAAATTGCTCAGGACAATATTCTACTTGCAAATCAGCCATTATCTGCCTTCAATTGCTTTTCAAGTGCTTTTTTAAGCATGATATAGCAATAACCAGACATTGAATTACTTGTATCAGAATAGCAATTGCATGGTAACTTAAGACCAATCATTCCTGCTATTTCTTGATCATGATGAAACAGCTGAGGAGTATAAGCAAACCCTTTGAACAGTAATCCAGATAACCTACTGGCTGTGCCTCCTACCACAGAGATAGGTATAAACCTCCATATCTCTTTTTGCCACTAAACTGACAACAACTATCTTAAAACTTCTTCATGTAGATTTAGGTTTTTCCATAGAGAGCAACTTCAGTGATTTTATCAAAAGAAACAGAGACAGAATTAAATCCCATAGCACAATTCTTACTGACCTCGCTGGGGCTGAGATGTGAGCCTTGGAGGTGAGGCCAGACATTTAGTAACCTGTAAATCCTCTTTAAACTTCTCATTGGCAGCATCAGGAGTGCTCTATATGGAGTGCATGTGAAGCACATACAAATGGAATGTGAAAAGATGTGCTACCCTTTCTTTTACTACTTTTTTTTCTGTTTGAGGCTGTGTCTTTGTGCTGGCTTTTTCTATTTCTTTTTCTTTCAGAAAAAAAGTCATCTGGGCTACAACTGGCAATTTAAGTAAGGAAGTCAAAGGCAAAATGTTGTAGTTATTTACTGTAATAATAATTAGGTAATTTATAGTTTTCCAGTGTCAAGAAAAGAGAAAGGAAAAGGAAAGGGAAGAAAAGCAAAGGGGAAATCTCCCACTTTTCTGAGGAAAAGTCTTGCCTGAGGAATGATTCTTATCTCTGTTTTTCTAAATTTTGCAGAGATGACTATTGATTTTTGCACTGCTCATTTTTTATTTATTTTTTTTTCTCTTGAAGTATGACCTGTCTGTGGTTAGGGAAAGAGAAATGCCACATTTATCACATTTCTCCAAGAAGCAGCAATGTGTCTGAGGAAGTTATCCCACTGCTCAAATGCTCAAAATTGCCCTGTAGCAATGACATAAGAAAGGAATAATTGTAATGTTAATGTCAGTGATACAGTAGAACAATAAGTGAATGGCTTATTTCTTAGACTAGAGTAACAGTTCCAGGAAGTACTGGGCAGTGAAATAGTTCTCTTAATCACCACACATAAAAGCTTCCTGGTCTTCCAGCAAATGATAAAGAACTAATAATCTATGTGCTGCAATCATGACATGTTCCAGCACCAGTCTCAGTTTCCCTTTCCCTTTCCCTTTCCCTTTCCCTTTCCCTTTCCCTTTCCCTTTCCCTTTCCCTTTCCCTTTCCCTTTCCCTTTCCCTTCTCCCAGAGATTTTGATGAGGTAGAGGCTGAGCAGCAGGACTTGTTCTTGGACTGGCATTAGGGCACACACATGGTCAGGGTGCTGTGTAGTGAGCTGAGGGAAATTATGCAGGTGCTGTGATGCTCTGCTTCTGTTAACAAGCCCTGTGACTCCACCAGGCATTATCCAGCAAGCCTTAGTGTGTCACCATGTAGAGCTTCTTATGCAGATGCTGCTTGGGACTGGACCTAAGCCTGGCAGGTTGAGAATACAGGAGAAGTGAGCTGTTGCACCTTGTAAAATGCTGTCTGCAAGTGTCTTCATGGCTCCTTCTTGCTTGTTACCCCTGTGATGTGAGGCATTTTGTGCCTTCCTTGCTTTAAAATTATTTACCTGGTAGGTCTGAGGAGTGTACTTGATGCCTGAATGGCATCTACCTGATAGTCTGAGCAGCATATTTTGGAAGTTAGGCATCTGTGGAGGGAATGGTCCTGAGTGCTTTACTGGTAACATACTGTTATCTGTATGTTACTGTGGGAAAACAGTCATGTATTGTTCTGTCTTAAAGGGTGCAGACAGGAAATCCATGTAATCATCTGCTGGGGCAGGTTACCAAGGGATGTATTATATTTCCCTCTTTCAGCCTTTGATTCCTCTTCTGTCTTTGAGTCTATATCACTCTGAGTCTCAATCAACAGTACTGTCTTTGAAGTGCTCTAGTACAAACATAAAAACCTAGGGTTCCTGTAGGAATCAGTGGAATATGTGGCCTGTGTTTTACTTCAGGGCCAGCAAGATCATTACGATGTATGTTTCTCTTGGCCACAGAAATCTGATAAGCTCAGAATAATCAAAAAGATCTTTAGGTGTGAAGTGAAGCCGAAGTTAGGGGACTTTAGCTCCATTCCTGAGCTCTGGGACTCTTATCTAGAAGATTCAGATAAAGGTTAGAGAAGACCCATCAGTCTTCTGCATCTCTGATCATACAGACCACCTGATTCAGAATGAAATGGTCAGCCAAGAGAACATCATGCAATCATGGGAATACACAGATGAGCTTTAAGTTTCCTTCATTTACTTCTTCCTCTGCCTAACACTGCGTTCATCTTGGCTATAAAGTTACAGGATTAATTCAATATGTGGAAATAACTGTTACCACAATTCTGAGAAAATACTTAATCCCTTTGCAGTTTTTACAGTAATGCTGACTTAAATCACCAATATCATGTTAACGATCATTAAATATTTTTTTTTCTGTAACATTATGTTTACTAAACTTGTATTTCAGTTCTGAATTTGATAAGAACAGCCCAGAACTATATGCGGGCTTTCTATAGAAACATGAGAAACTGAATGTGCACTTTACAAAATGTATTGTTAATGTTGTTTCAGTGTACTGCAAAATCTTTGTTTTGTCTACATTTTTTCAGGTTCAAAAAACTTACATCCATACGTATTGTAGCTGGCACCAACTGGGGTAAGGAATGTTGATCTGCATGAGGGTAAGATGGCTCTTCAGATGCAGCTGGACAGGCTGGACTGATGGGTTGAGGTCAATTATATGAGGTTCAAGAAGGAGAAGGCCAGGTCACAACAACCCCAGGGAATGCTACGGACTTGGGAAAGAGTGGCTGGAAAGGTGTCTGGTATAAAAGGAGCTAACTATGTTGGTTGACACCTGGCTCAAGATGAGCCAGCAGCATTCCCAGAAGGCCAAGAAGGCCAATAGAGCCCTGGCTTGTATCTGAAATAGCGTGGCCAGCAGGACAAGGGAAGTGATCATCCCCCTTACTTGGCATTGGTGAAGCTAAACCTCAAATATGTGTTCCATTTTGGGCTCCTCACTACAAGAAAGACATTGGGGTGCTGGAGTGTGTCCAAAGAAGAGCAAAAAAAGCTGGCAAAGGGTCTAGAGCATAAGTCTAATGTGGAGCGGTTGAGGGAACTGGGGTTGTTTAGTCTGGAGAAAAGGAGGCTGAGGGGGGACCTTCTCACTCTCTACAACTCTTTGAAAAGAGATTTTGGAGCAGTGGGTGTTGGTCTTTTTTTCTGAAGAATTATAGGACAAGAGGAAACAGCCTCAAGTGGCTCCAGGGGAGGTTTATGTTGGATATCATGAAAAATTTCTTGACTGAAAGTGCTGTCAAGCACTGCAACAGGCTGCCCAGGGAAGTGGTTGAGTCCCCATCCCTGGGGGTATTTCAAAGACATGTAGATGTGGCACTCAGGGACATGGTTTAGTGGTGGACTTGGCAGTGCTAGGTTAACAGTTGGACTTTATGATCTCAAAGGTCTTTTTCATCATAAAAGATTCTATGATTCTAGGATAAACTCACTATGAAACCATGAGACTCAGACATATGCCAAATGGGGTTTCTTCTTACTTCAAGTATTTCCATAGATACCTAGGTATGTCTTCTAGGGATTTTACCCTTCCACAGTAATTTCTAGTAGAACATGATGATTTTGACCCCACTTCAGGAAGCTGTGTTCCAGATTTTATTACATTGTCTTATTGAGTTCCAAGCATCATGAGTTTTATTTGGCATACATTGTTGTGTCAATATGTGAATGTACTCAGAATGAGGTATCTACTGGTTACTGTAGAAGTTCACATGCTTCTATGCTTTCATATGCTAAAGGGTATATTTTTAAAAGTTGATTTTATTATTCCCTGATGCAGATATCAAAATAGTTTATTTGCTAGGAGTCCAGGTTTTTCATGGTGTCTGGTTTAAAATCAGTGAGGAGAAGATTGGAAATCCTATTTATCAAAGACTCTGACTATGTCCCCCAAGCAATAAATATAAGTCAGCCCATCTCACTTCAGGAGAGGGTAAGAACATATAATGTGACAAAAAATTCCCCTTAACTATTTAAAAGTATCTGCTCTTGGAATTGGCTCAATTGAAAAGAGTAAGTCATATAAAACTTTACCCCTCCGATGCCTCCCTCCAAAAAAGGGAAGAAAATGTGATCCTGCTAAGGGTACCTTCCATATCAAGGTTCCATTTGTAGTATGCTTGACGAGCTATTATTTGTTGTCTATGAGATGTGAAGTTGGAGTCACCTTATTTTCATTATGTGTATATTTATATCCCTTAGAAGCAAAAGTGCTCTGTTCATATGACAATAGTTTATTGTTACATGTTCAGCACGCAATGCTGCTTTTCTTAATAATCAGAAGCAGCTGGCATAAGTACAACAATGATGGCAATGGGTCATGCATGTCTGAATTAGATGCAATGCAAGCCAAGAAAGGCTAACTCTTTAAAAATTCTGTCTCACTTTTTCATGAATGATGGCTTCTGTGAAGAAAGATTGCACAATTCTCTATCCTTGAAATTCTGCACTGACATTTAACAGATGCTGAAACAAAATACTCCATTGTATACTTTTTAGGAAGCTATATCTTCTGCCATCAGCAATTATAGTGGTGAATAAAATTTTTCATATTAGTATAATCAATGTAACACGGAGAAAGAAAAAACTGATTTTAACAGATTTAAACTATTAGAACATTCTTAAATGTTTTTGGACAGGCACATGTTTAATGTAGTAGAAATCCATGCCCTTCCCACTGTATGAAATTTGAAAACTATGCTACAAAAAGTACAACAGAAATAATAAATATTTACATATAAACAACCAAAGTTTCTGAAGGATTTTTATGGCTTCCTGAGTATCCAACTATAAAGTGTAAAAATATAAAATTTGCTAAACATTGATAATCTAAAAAAATCTTTAAAGGACTGTATCTTTGAAGATCTTTATAAACCATCATTCATATTACACTTTATTCTTTTATGAGTGCTGGTAAATTTTAGAGATAATTTTTCGTCAACCTCATGGCATAGGTAAGGAGATTTCTTTGCATACCTTTGGATGGATACGTTATTTGCCAGAAGTCACAGAGAAAAAGGCAGTATCAGAGGCACCATCAAAGTTTTGGGTCCTAATCTGTAATTCAGACAACTGTACATTTAAGATCTGATGGCAGTATCCAGGGGTAATAGTTAACATGATAGCAATCTTTAATATCAATTTTACTAAAACCAGGGTTGTATTTCCTAAAGAGTAAAACATTCACTAGCACTGTTTATCTACTCTTTATCTAACTTTGACCTTCAGGTTTGTTTAAATTTACTAATTGTACAGGTGCATATGGCCTTCCAAAGCTTACCCCTTCCCCTATATTTTATACAGTACACTGTAAAATGGAAGCTTTTGCTTCTTCTCTGAGTGTAAGTCAAATCTGGCAATAGCCATTAAGGTGGTAAAGCACATTTGAAACTACCCAATTTCCCAGAAGGAAATCTTAATTTTGTAAACTAAGTAATCTGCATTCAAGGCCAAGAACTACTTCCAAGAGACACATTTACCAATTGCTTGACTAGGTCTCAGGCCAAACCACAGTAACATACTTGCATAAAACATAGCTTTGCTGTTTCAGATGAATGCGGTATCAGATGGTAGCTTTATCATTTATAACCATTATATTCCTGAAACTTGAAATCAGGTATACTATTCAAAGCCTGTGTCTATTATCACAGCATGTCAGTCACTTCAAATGTTAAGAAAACAGTAAAACCACTTTGACTAATAGAGGTGGTTAATAAGTAGCAAAAAATAACAATTGAAGAGAAGATAGAAGGAACAATCTCTAATCAGATTAATTTTATTTAGTTTTAAAACTGCTAAATAGTCCTGAATTTAAGTGTATTTCAAAGTGCTGAAAAACATAACATTTATCAGCTAGGTGTGGAAAGTCTAAGTAACTCAATCCCCAAAGATTTTTCAAAAATAGGTATTGACTTTGTTACTATAAACAGTGTGGGACAACAATTCCATGTTGTCTTTCTTCCTAGAAGCAAACTAGAAGGTATGCTGCAAATCTGAAGTGCAATCAAAACAAACCGTATGACATTCTGCCTGAATGGGAGTCTATTTTCAGATTTGAGATTCAGATAATTTAGAGGGTATCTATTTCACACAATAATTCCTATGTTTATAGCTTAAAATGCAGCCTAAAACTGTTTCTTCTCATTTAATTATTGTTAGTTTGTCATTAGTCATATGGCTTCTTACCTCATAAATAATTTCATTCTCTGTGGCTAAGAATTCACTATGGATATGACAAAAAATAGTAAATCTTCTTGGATGAGGCAAACTGAGATCCAACATTAGCAAAACATTTCTATAAGAAATACAAGAACAGATTTTTTTAGTGGCAATTACATAAATGGTATTGCTTGTCACAAATCATTGAGGTCTTGATAACCCTGTCTTGAAGAAGGGTGAATGAATCCTTTGAAGTTCATTCAACACCTAACCCATGCATTCTCTGAAGAAAAATAAGGTCAAAAGCCATCATTTCAGTTTCATTTGAAATACTTTTGTTGTCTATTACGATGGATTATAAAATACAAGTTTAAAAATTGAAACCTATGTTCCCCAAAACACTATTGAAGTTATTCCCTAAAAATGAGTTTTAGGAGTAAAATGAACTTTATATTCCAGTCCTAATTATACTCAGGTGTAGAAATTCTTCCTTAATTAAAGTTGAGATCAAGTTTTTAGTAACACCTTGCCATGTGAGTGGAAGGCAGTCCCTACTAAAGTTTTATATATTATATATAGTATGTTTTATTACCTGATGGTGAATATGTGACTATGCTGAGGCACTCTCTATTAGTGGAAACTTGCTATATGGGTTTTAAGTTAATAGTTAAGAGCTTTCCCTTGGCCTGCTTTTCCTTGCTTTCCTTGCATTGAGTGGATATCACACCAGTCTTAATCCCTTTTAAATTACATTTCTGATTATGGAACAGAATTGCACGCAGTTGTCCTACTGTACTATTAAGATATAATCTGTGAGCTTAGTTCCAAGGCCAGGCTTTGGTAACTATTACCCTTAACAGCTCTATGTAATAAAATTAATTTAGAAATTCTTTTGTCTCTTTGTGTTCTGTTCTATTCTCTCCTATTTTAGTCTGTTAGAAGTCTAAAAGTATAAACATAACTTAAAAACAAACATTAAGCTTCACTTAATAGAAATAATTTCTTTGTATCTGACAAAGCTGTCAACTAGAATTCAAAAACATTCTAAACAATATAAAGAAGCCTATAATTATCCATTTCTGTGGTGAATTGCCATAAGTAACTACTAGAGCATCAAAATAAAATCTACATAAAATATTTTTATAGAATTTTGATTAAAAACAGAGAGCAGAGCATGACTGTATGCTATTTTGCCTTCCTGCTGAATTCTGGAGAGAATATAGAACATTTTTCTTGAAGTGCTACAACTTTCAATGCTAATAATTTTAATAACAGTCTAGGAACACAATAGACCTCAACCCAAGAGATACCAAAACCTACATTTTACCTACTCAGTACTTTCCTTTTGCTTCCATCATTATAGCACTTGGGCATCCCTGATTGTAACGGTAATTGACACTCCTGACATTCATGATTTGATGAGTAATATTTACTAATTCTTTTCTATAACTTTTTTTTTTTTATCTAATGACTGTATAAACGCTATTCCAGAGGGTTTATAAACCTTAAGGATAATTCTGAACAGCTGCTGGGCATCTGTAATGTAAGCTCTGTTTCCTATGGACCTCTAGCATAGTAGGAACAGAAAAATGCTGCTTTGTGAGGCAGGATCATGTTCCATTGTGCTTCTGGAACATCCTGCTGTGAATCATCATTATTGTTTAAAATCAACAAGAAAGTATCTGCTTATATGGAAATCAGAAGGAAAGAAATGATGCCAGGTTTGCATCCAAAACCACTTCCATCCTGTTTGACAGCAAAGTAGTTTACAAATAAATACAGCTGAATAAAAGCTGTAAAGTTCACACTTACAATACAAAAAATACTTGAATAATGTGACCAGTAATTAACATTTTTTAAGAATAATATTTGAAAAAATATCAAACAAGCTTAATAATTATAGCTGTATAATTTCTTAGCACAATCTATCTACATAGAAACAAAAGAACAATTAGGAGAGATAAAGGCTTACATGACGTCCAAAGAGCATGTGACAGAGATGAAAGCAAGCTGTTCAAAAAGAAATCTCTGCTCCAAGTTTTTCTTTTAAAATCTTTTTTAAGATTAAATCCCATTTACTTAGCTCTACTCCTCTAACAAGCATTTTTCCCCAAATTGGGACTTTCTAGATGAGAGGAAAAAAACCCTAAATATCCATATAACTGTATTTATCAACTTACTCTCCTTCAAATCATCTTTCTACAGCTCAGGTCTTCAATAATACCTGCATATGACAAAGAGGAGTTGGTAAATAGAATAGCTCTTGTCTTTTCTGATAAAAAAAAATATGCAAAAGTTGCTATATTTATTGGTTTTGTCTGTCTTACCTCCAGTAAAACCTCTTTCTAGATGAAAGATAATTCACTACAGACAAACAAGGTCTTTCAAGGAAACACAACTGGACTGTGGGAGCTGACCTTGCCGTGCTGTCTACTTTATACAACAGCTTAAGTTCTAAAATTAATAATAAAAACAAAATTTAGTAGTGGAAGTTTCAGGAATTAAATAATGGTGGTAGAGTAACTGCAAAATGGAATGAACAATTTGGGATACTGATCTTCGAAACCACACTAGCAAAAAATTGAAGCATACCACAAAGTTTCATGTCTAAATGTGCTTATTCGTATGTAAAATATTTGTGCATTCACAAATTACTGTAGAACTCTCTTGAACTTGTTTTCCACTGCTGGCATGCAATTGGGACATTAGTGGCACATAAAGAAGTGATACACTTGCGGCAGAAGCATACCCAGAGCAGCTGTCATGGAAGAACTGAATGCATAGGAAATTGATTTGAAATTAAGGAAATGAAACAGGGATAAAATGCAGTTTTCATTTTAGGTTAGACAATGTTTCTTGCAGTCTATAATAACTGCTTTAATGCCAGTCTTGTAAAATTTAATTTCATCACAACTTACAATTACAAATGTTAATAATTTCCTTTAACAACCATTGACTACTAAATATATATATATATGATTTATCATCCAAAATTAATTGGGGAGAATGTCAGAAAAAAAAATCTAGCAAAAATTACTACCTGTGATATTTACTTCTTATGCCTTAGTGAGAGAGCTGGGTTTTGGATTCAAAAATCAAGGTTATGATGATCAAAATACAAAACCCTTTTGCACGTATATCCATTTAGAGGCAAATAGAGCAGGCACTGCTGCATTACTAAATTTTATTACCCTTTGACACAATGACACATAGCACATAGAGCACATGGATGCATAAAAATTAATATATTCTACTGGATTCTTTTTACTGTGACATTAGTTACAATGTGGAATTTATCTGGTTGAGCTTTGCAACTGGAAAAGTCAGAATCGGATTTTTACAATGTATGATGGAAAATGTAGTCCTCATAAAGAGCTATGTTCCCCCTGGTAATAAAACCTAGACTTGAATTTCAACACTAAAGGGGTGTTCCCAATTGCAATTAGTCATCATTAGTGTCCACCTGTGAAATGGTTACTGTACTGTGACCAAGCTTTTCTATCCTTTGTTAAAATGAGTCCATTAGTACTTTCAATATTTAAATCATTACTAAAGACTTCCCTTCTCCAACCCTTTAGGAGTGGTTGTCATCCGGGTGAGCAACTACACAACTTCTAGTGGGGTAAAACCATCTGCCTGCAAGATGCTGTAACTAGAGGGCAGGAAGATGTCATTTTGTGAAAGATAACCTTCACCTGATGGTTAGAGTGATGGTGAAAGAAATTAGGAAATACAATTGAAGACAATAAAAAGATAAATACATCTGAATGAAGGTTATGGAGCTGGGAGGCAGCCTGCTGGAAACATCTGTAGTGATCAAGGTAGATGAAGGAATAACATTTTTACAATGAGAATTTTTAAAGGCAAGAGAATCTTGATATAGAAGAATAGATCCAAAAGCAGTGGATGAGGCAAACTTGATTGCAGAAAAATAGTTTATGAGTCTCCAGGAAAGATATCAAAAGAGAAAACACTGAAATCTATGGAGCAATCAGGAATGAACAAAGGTTTCTAAGAAGATAAGTGGGATCACAGTGGGAAGTGAATAAGACCAGGAGTTCTAGGTTTTCTGTTGTAGTCTAATAAAAAAAAAATAAAATAAGAAAAGTATCTTTTCCTGGCATCAAATCTTCCATAATATCCCTGTGGAGGACAAATCAAATGTTTACTTTTAACTGTTTCTTGCTTGTAGTGTTATCCATTGATTCTTTTGGGACTCATGTAAGGGGAAAAACTGGATTTATTACCATGTCATGTATCATCAGGCATGCAGTCATCTATGCTTAGCCTGCCTAGGCTTCTTGTCCAACTCAGTTACACCTTGCATATCACATAACTCTAGGGCCCCTTAAAATCTAGGGCCCTTGATGTTTTCCAGCATAAGTGCAAGGAAAGACGAGATCTAAATTCAGGCTGCTTTTACTCTTCTGAAAACAAAGTGGCTGAACTACAGTTGGCAGCATGGTTGTGTAGGATGGATTGTGTTAGGCAGCCCACCTTCTCCTATCCTACTCTTTTCTCTAGCCCAGCAGTGGCACGTGTAGAATTTTGTCAATAATCTGCAGCTAATTTTTGCTGAGGACTTGTGTTCTGAAGTTAGGCTGACTGCACTAAACAGATCAAAGTAGCCCACATATACTCCCTGCTCCACTGGATGTGTCCTTGACAGGTTTGGCACAGCTTACTTTCTGCCCTGTGTCACTAGGTGCTGTAAACAAGACCAGAGGAATGATCAGTGTTGAATATGTCTGTCAATCAGCTTTGAAGAGCTTTTGCTTTATTATATGGGGGCAAATAAAGAAACATGCAATTGATTTTGTCATTTGCTGAAGAGAAAAGGAAGATTAAGAAAGGATTAAGACAGATAATATACAGGCAAATCTTCTGCTGATAGCCTGAAGACTCAGAAATCAAAATTCCCTCCAGATTTTACAGTGGGAAAGAATGAGCCCCAGGAGCAATGCAAGCACAGAGGTGGGCTATGACAGAGCTGTATCCCCATAAACCAGTACTACAGGTTTCCATTAACAGGGGCAGAGATATTACTGCCATGTAGAATAGCAGCTTTGCCTGAAAACATTAGTTTTCTTTTGAAAGGAGCTTCCTTTTGGTGGTGTCTGCAACCTTTTCCATTCCAAAAACCTTTCATTTAAAATCCTCATTTCACTCCCTTCTCCAGCATAATCCCGACCCTCACAGATGACCAATCACCACTGAGCCATTCTGGCTTAACTGTTTTAGTCTGATTTACTGTTTTACTAGTGTTGCTGATAGTGGACTGATCTGTTCCCCTTTACTTAAAAGTTTCCATTTACTTAAATCCATTTAATTCAAGACTTGCAAGCCTGGGCCAATTCAAAAGAACTTTTTTTATTATTGTTTTTCTTAAACAAGTTTGCTCACCAGGTGCTCTCAGCTCTACTTTAAAAAAAAATGCTACTTTCCTCTCTTTCAAAACAAAACAATAAAATGTGGGTGTCCATTTGTCTGGGAGCATTATGGATTTTCATTAATTCCACCCTCCCCCCCAAATTTGCCTCCCCCAATTTTGATGTAGTTTACATCTGCTCATTCTCAAGCCAGTGAGGACAGGAGGGAAATTATTCCATTTCTTATACTCTGGGCTAAACTGTAAATGTTCTGCTGTTTTTCACATTTACAGTCTGGAATGCTCTCCTCTGCTTTCAAACACATGTATTTGACTGAACTTCCATCAACCCCAGCAGTGCAACTGCACTGTAAGTCTTTGTGCAGGCACAAGAAAGCTGTTAGCTGTCAATGAACACCTTGATGTATTCAAGTTTCATAAATAACCAAAACTATTTTGCAAAAGAAGACTAAAAGAGTAATTTTAAAAGACTCCCTTCCTCACCATCTAATTGCTTTATAAAATAAGGCAGAGCTGATTTCTGCTGTGGTTGAATGGAAGAAAACAGCTGAGGCTAACTGGCATTTTTCAAGCATACTCTATTACAACTTCAGACAGGGAACTACCACAACTACAAATTGCATAATTCCCTCAAACTGAGCTACCTGGGGTAAGGAGCAATCAAATACTGTCCTAACAACTTTTTATCACCTGAATTTAGGCTTAATTCAGGTTGCTTTTCATATCCTTTCCTGCATCCTCTCCCATACATTAAGTATGATATTCAGCTCCAGTGACATCAAAGAGATTTAAAATCATCCTGTGTGGGCAAGGAAAACAGTTATTATTTTTGTTTTAAGATCAAGGTGTGGGTAGCAGGTCAGAAAGATGGTAAAGGAAGGGATCTTTCATAACTTTATGATTTTAGATAAGACTTTACATAGTCCATTCCTTCAATTAATTTGTCAACATTACAAAATACTAAACATATTTTGAAGGTGCATCCTTCTTGTCTTTAATAAGACAAAACCTCCCAACAGAATAGAAAAACCTCTGACTTCATTTTTAGTATCTTTTATCAGCCACGTGGTTCAGTATTGACAATCTTTGCTGGAAGTCAGTCTCTGTCCTATCACTTTCTTAGGTATCACATGAATACTTCATCTGAAGTAGAAAATGCTGAGGCAGTAACCTCCTTAGCTGTATATCTTCAATAAAACTGCTCCCCTGAGACCCTTCCTAATATTCTGGCACTATGCTAATATGCTAATATGATATAGAAACTATTTTAAGTCTATTACATAAACCCTGATGTACAGAAACAGAGATTTTCTTGCTTTGCTGATATTGTTTATTTGCTGCAGGAAACTTTACATCAGTCTTACAAACCATTGACTGTCTGTCATGTAAGCAAGTTAGAAATTCTCAGCATTACTTTCTTTCCCCTGGATACCTTTTTGTATTTCACAGATCAGTAAACATACTCCTAAAAGCTGCTAGAATAATGCATTTACTGCTTTTGTGCTTGCTCTGGGCTGGGCAACTCTTTTGTCAATTATTCCTTCATAAAGTCTGTTGGTAATTATGTGCTATTACAAAGAAGGTAAAGTGATTTAATGATGAAAACTGTTATTTCTATGTCAAGCAAGGGCATTGACTAAAATTAAAAATATTTTTAAAATTCCAGGAAAAAAGAGTTCTGAATACTGATGTTTGTAAGTATTATAGGCACTGCACACCAACTAACAGGAGCCATAGAACGCACGGTCATTAGATAGGCCACTTTATTTCTACATTCTATTCCCTTTAGTATTAAGAGAACTTGAGACAACTAAATTTTTTTTATATATGTGAGGCAAATTGGTTCTAGATTTTCTGAGGACTTAATGACAATATCTATCAAATAAAGCTGTTTCTAAAATAAACTTTTGAATACTTTTGACTAGATAAGCTCTCTTAGTTACCTGTTATATGGCTTTTTTTTTAAAAAAAGAAAAAAGTAATTTTTGCTTTGTGATATTCTGGAGGAAAAAAAACAACAAAAGACAAACATCCACCTTCAAGATCATAGTCCACATATACTTCAAGAAGTATAACAAATTTGCATGCTGGTAAACTAAGAATAACATAAAAATAAAATTTAAAAAGGAGGAGGTAAGAAATTTCTAACAATGTAAGAGAAGTCATGAGTCCCCCTTCCGTTCTTTACCTGACCTTTTCGTTTTGGCCTCCCTGATGATCTCTTTGGGAACAATTACACAGCAAAATGCATTAGTTTCACCTTATAGTTGTGTTGAAAGATCTACACAGGTTGCTCAGCTAGGTATTGCTGTTAGTCTCCAGAAGGCAATTTGCTGCTTGTTAGCAGACCTCTGCATGGTTGCAGAGTTCCCCTGACTTCAGGTGCCCAACCCTGGATCAAAGTACATGAGCTTCTTTGTTTCACTCAGCTACTTCTGTATGTTTCTGTAGTTGTTATATGATTCTCTTATATAGTTATAGCTGGCAGAAGGGATTAACATAAGGTTTTTTTTCCTCTTTGTCCATTCACAAAAAGTAAATCTACTTTCAGCCTCACATTTCACTGCTTGTTAACATATGTAGATGTAACACTGTCTAATGCTGAAGCTGCAGACACTATTCCAGCATTTGCAAGATGTACTGAGTTAAGCATCAAAGTCAACAGGGTTTTCCTTTACCAGGAGAGAGACTGAAGTTCTTAATAAAATCGATATTCATTTTTGCTTGGTACAATAATGGTGATTCTATAGAAGCATTTGTCTTACTGTCTAGGTAACATTAGGCTATGGGCAAAGATCTATACAAGTGAGATTTCACATTAATGAAACTAGCATAAAGTTAGAGGGAATGGGAAAATTGTCTGGTAGATATAGTATAGATAATTGTTTCTTCCATTCAAAGTAAATGGCTACTTTTCACCACTGAAAAATATAAGTAAGAATCAAACAAGGAACCACATAGGCAGGAAGCAATACTATGGAATCCATCTGAGATCTTCATTCCAGTGATAGCTTTTTAAAAATATGAATAATTGCAGCATCTCAGAATGGTATTTTTGGCTCTTCCTTGCTTTAGGGTATCACTTAAAAGGTCAGGACATTGATTATGTTATTACTATATATTATTCAATCTGAGAAAAATCGGAACCAAGAATGTTGCCTGTTAAAGGAAGTAATAAATGCAAACTAGAACTTATCCTTCAACACTCCAACTTACTATTTTGGAGTGATAGTATTTTTCCACATCAGTTTTCCAATAAATTAATTTCAATAAATCAATAGATCAGACCATAGTGTTTAAATCAAACTAAGAAACTTATTTCTTTGAAAAGGTTATCTTAGCTAAAAGCTTTTGCAGCCACAGATCAAATAAATGCATGATTTTAAAGGTTTGCTAGGATATTCACCGAACTCTGAGTGATCTTTATGGGGATTGTGCAGCTAAAACTCCTGTGTAGCACCCTGGAAGTGTACTCTGTGGTGCCTTAGAAAAGGGGCTTTGCATACTGTAAGTAAGGTTACTCAACAACATGTGTGAGGTTAAATCAATACCTCACTGTATGAATGCTTTATTACCCATAAGAGATAGCAAAAATGCATTGCCCAGAGGCTATTTCCAGTTCTTGTGTGGCAACGATAAATTAATTAGGTCTGTTTTGTTATTTTAGCTGCATTTGATTAAATGTGTAACAGAATAAAAGGGAAGTTTTAAAGGAAATCCAAAGCTTCAAAGGAAATGTGACAACAGATGAGAAGTATCTCATTTAATCAACGTCATTTTGATTGTAAAAAAGTAGATGTAACAGTCATTAACTTTGATTTTTTTGAAGAGGGGATCAAAAAATCAGGTATTGATCACCTGTGACACCAATTAGTTACTGAACTTTAAGGTAGGACATCAGTAACATTTACATTTGTCTCAATGTCTACCCATAGCAGACCAATGGCTAGTGGGCATGGAAAATACAGTTAACTTAAATGAGGTAACGTCAGTACAAGAAGAATATTACAAGTATATATCCTAATTCACAACATCATTCAAGAGTTAGCTACTGTTCAGAAGACTATTAAGTGTCTAAATGCATTTCAAAACCTCAGCTTTTCTTCTTTTCCCCTATTTACAAGCAAGAGAACAGGATAGTCTTTGACCTTTGGTGCAATTGTTACAAGGCTACTGCGGTCTTAGCACAGTCAGGAAAGAAAAAAAAAAGTTATATATTCTTTTAATTTTCTTTAAGATTTATTGGATTATATATTGTGTTATCTGTCCTTATTTTGTAATAATTTCCCTGTGTGCATATATCAGACACAGACATGAAGTTAAACGATTTATAACAGACACAAATGACAGTTCACAACCTCAGGATATTGTATCTCAATCCAATAATTAATATGTGGGTATTCTTATTTCTAACATATCTTAATGTCACTAGAACATTAATATCTGCTTATGAATGGGAAAATCTAGTGCAATTCTTTACTATGTTTATATAAACTGAACATTGTTCTTCTAACTACAACATAAAAGATATTGCATATTCACTAAATTGGTAAGAATATTTTTACAGGGTAAAATAAAAGTCAACTCTTCTGAATAGAACATTTACAAAATATTTACTTGAAGATTAACTTTTTAATTATTAAAAATCTGCATTGATTAATTCTTGTTTAGCTATAATTCAAAGGACGCTAGGGTAATTAAAATCATCATATGTCTAGGGGAAATGAGACTAACATCATATCTTGACATGAAAGATGCCATGCTGACTTGCTCAGTCTATTCTGTAATTATCTAATTCACCTGCAAAACTTGAAGAAGTATTAAACAAACAGCAAAGAGAGTCAGTACAAAAGAAAATGCTCTATAAACCCACAATTAAATAACTGCATATTTTTATCTTTGCCTGTACTGTCCTGTCGAAAATATACAGACAGACTTTACCATTTGTGAAGGCATATATGCAGCATGTCACATTTTCCTGTATGGACAGTGTTGTTGCATTGAGACTTCTATCATCTTTTGTGAACTCTGGATCAAAGACATTAAAAAGAATTCCTTTATTGGAAGTAACACCATTATGCAACTCCAAAAATTCTCTGAGGGTGATCCATTTACTCAATTTACTGACAGAAAATATGAGAAAACCAATTTGCCATGCACATTCCAATTGTTTTTTCATGAATATTGCTTCTACACTTGTAAAAATATCTCATTTGTTTCACTTTTTGTGTTGTACATAATATGTAGCTAAATCTGTTGTGACTATACACTTCTACATATTGATCTTTGTAGTTCCATCTGCTAAGATTGCACACCCCAAAACCAGAACATCAGACCTGAATTGTTTTTGCAGCAACAAACCTCCACGATCTTCTAATGAAAATTATTTCTCCATTTTTATTTTATTCTCAAGCTGACAGAAGTCCCAAATGAGTTTCTTTCTTCTTTTAGGCACAATTGCTTGGAGATCTCAATGGAGAATGTGCATAAAAACCACTTGAAAAGCATCTATGTACGTGTAAGGAAGACATCCGTGCAGAGTGCAGCTGACCACCAGGAAACAGGCAGAAAAGAGATGGCTAAACAAGAAAAAGAGTAGAAAGGTGTTGTCCCCAAATGGTTGCTTTGATATTGCCTACAATCCCTTTTGGGCACTGTTGATGCAGAAGGCTCAGACACAACTTATACGACCAACGTGATCAAGTTAGTGCCACAATTTATACACTAGCACAAAGCACACACATTGCTTCTAGACTGCTAATGGGCTAAAGCTGCTTGTCCATACACTCTCCTGCACTCTATGATTGGTGCTGTGGTATCCATGCTCCTCGCCTACATTCTGTTTGGACATTCCATTTTCTTATTTTTCAGCCCAACTCCTTTATCTCTTTCCCACGTACAGTTCCT
>JAVJGJ010000057.1:40911212-40921686 GCA_035590215.1 Microhierax caerulescens | reverse complement strand
CATGTCCTTCACAACAGCTGCAGCTTGTTACAGCTTCGGCCTGCTCGGCCTGCTATCACAACAAAGTTACTTGGTCCGGATTGCTCATAATATGTCCGTTGTCTTCCAGCCACTCCACAGGGCACTATCCTAGATACATTTCAAACTCTTGTGAAATTAATTTGTTCAATCAGTCTTCAATAGTGCCTACAGTAGGGTGAGAATATCATACATTAAAAATTGGCAAATGAAACTTAAGGCTCTGTTATCACAGTAGATACAGATTAAATGTTTTGCCTATGTAAGCCATGTTCATGTAGCACTAATAAATAATATTTTAGATAAGAAATCTGATGAAGTGGAGCTGAGAACTGAAATATGCTGAAAGATTTGCTCTCATCAAAGTGGAACTTTGATAGAGAAAAAGGAGAAACATTTACCTTTAATAGAACTATTTTAAATTTTGAAAAATATGTTGTGATCAAGTGCAATACAGTTTGTATTACCACTCTCTTCATATTGTTATTAAATTGAAACTTTTATCAGTATTAAGTCTCAGGATGAGACAATTTTTCATGGTTTTATATTTAATTGTGAAGCATTATTTAATGACCAAATAAGGCAGACATACATTCACAATGGAAAAACCTCAAAAGATTAACTATTAAAATAAATATACTTCAAACCCTGATGAATTTATAACAAGTTAAAATTTGTTTGGAAGATCATGCTTTCAGGCACAGTTCACAACAGTCTCTCTTTTAAGCTAACAGCAAAAAAGACTTTAGCAGTATTTCATTATATATTATACAAATTATATATTATAAAAGGGGGGGGGGGTGTCAGGATTAAAGGAGGTGTGTTTACAACAGGGCAATAACAAGAACTCCAAGCACACTTTTACCAACCAAGGCAGATTTTGAGTTCAGTTCATAGGCTGTTTTACCTTAAGTTTTGTTTGAATTTTACTATGTCCTGACTTGTTTATCTGTCTTTTACTGATGCTGGCTTCGCCTTTTCTATCACCACTGATTAAATACACAAAACTTGTTGATTTCATTGCTGAGGTGCTTTTGTTTCACTGATTTGGAAAAAGTCAGCATTTCTCTAGCCACTTTATTTTTCCCCTGAATAAAGATGTAATTTGGTATTATCTGTTTCAACATTTGCAAACCTTATGTTATCTCTGGAATTCCCTCTAAAATATATAATTAATCATATGTAGTTAGCAGTGCTAATGTCCTCTTAAAAAGTGTGTGAATTTTATGAACCAGATGAAGTTTGAAACAGAACTTCTTGATAAAATATATTGTAAATAACTGCAATATGTTACATTGTAATGCATTAATCTCTTTTCCCTTGTGACTCACAAAACTGTAATGATCAGTTTTCTACGCAATTAACTGCAGCAACATAATTATTTTAAAGTAAAATTAAGAATAATTGAAATTAATCTGAGAAATATTCTTCAGATCTTGGAACTGGCCCCTGTAGATGTTCCTGTCAATAGCACAGTTTTCTGAATGAGTAGCATCTGACCTCCCTGCCACAAGCAGGACTTTACATCCTCCTCGAGCTTCTTTGATTGAGTCACCTCTAGAAGATTATTTGGAGTGGAAGTAAATGCAGCACTTAATTCTCTCACGCACCAGTTCATTTCACAAGACAAGCCACAACCACGGGGTTTTGGTATACTAAGCTCTAAGAGTTTTTATTTTGCTTATTCCACAAATAACCTCCTTAACACCCCCCCTGACACCCCCCCACCCCATCCCTGTATTATTTTGATAACAGTCTCTCTGATTAAGTTGATGGTAGTTCTTGATCAGAAAATTTTTCAGTAAGAGTCTGTAATATATTTCTTTCATGACCAATTTTAAATTTCACAGTGATACATAATGTATATTTACCATATACAAGGTTATGTATATTTACTGTCCATTTTACAGTAGTCAGGAAGAGTTTATATAGCCTAAATGAAGGTAAAAGGTAATAAAAAAATAGTATTTATTGATTTTGGTAGATAGAAGATGGGAGTAGATATCAAACTTTGCCTGTTTTGGAGCATTTTTAAAATACATCAAACAAAAGAATAAGAAATATTTTGGAAATTAAGAAATTAAAAAGTATCTGACAAAAACACTAATGTTAAGGATATTTTTAACCTACTGTACATCCAACATTAACCGTTTCCATTCAAATTTTTTTAAGTCAAACAGCAACCCGTCCATAACTGAAGATAAAATTTCAATAAACAGCACTGAAAAAATTCACCAGGTCTTCAGTCTCAGGTTCTATCACCCAGTAAGAGATATGTTCCTCTAGAAACATGGTACACATACCATATTGCTCTGTTACATACCATAGCTTCTCATCATGAGACATCACAGAATCTGAAGAAAAATTCTTGATCTTATTTCTGTTTTTTTCAGTGACAATTTCAGATGTATTAACAGTTATTCAATACTCAAAGCCTTTGCACTCAGGGAAGGTATATTGTAAAATGTTGTAACATTTGAATAGGGAATTTGAAGACGTAAGTGTAACCTGAAGATGTCTTGGATTTTTATTTTTTTTTCTTTTAAAAAATACTTATTTCATGTAACATTTGGATAATAAAACTTCTAAAACTATAGAACTTGAGTCTTTTAACACAGAAAATATAATTCCTACAGTCATACTAAGTAATGCTACGTACATTCTTAGGTATAACTGTATTCTCACTCCTTAAGTTCTTATTAATAAATGTTTTTCATAATCATTCTTGAATCTTGTCTCTCATTTACTCCCCTAAAACACTTGAAATTCTTAATTTTCAATGTTTTACCTGTTGCCAGATTTTTTTCTTACCCATCCAGTATTTAAACTTGTGTTTCTCCTATTATGGTCCTTAAATAAAAAATTTAGAAAAATCCAACCCATATTAGAAATACACTGTAATAAATCACAGCAAAACCAATCTCCCACACAACCAAGATGTAGAAAAATAATAATTAAAAAAAAAGTGATACAGGAGAAATTAAAAACTTGGTATAAATTTTTGGATGGGGACTTTTTACATCTATTATAGTCACAGTTCAGTAGCTTTTCTTCTGACTATTTCAGTTATCTGATATTAGACCTGTTCTTGGGGTTTGTAATTTTCTAAAGTTCTCTTTATTAACAAGGAAGCAAAATAATATATTAGGTTAATAGAACAGCAAGAGTGACTCAGAATAATTTATTTTTATATTACCTGCAGGTGTATTAACATCAGGCCACCACACACAGGTGGGAGTGTGGATTTGAGATTTATTTAATGTTATGGATTCTCCCTATGCACATATAATTAAAAAAAAAATTGTGCAAAATAACTTTTCACTTATTTACTGAGAAAATTCCAATAAATTTATAGCCATATACTTGTCATTCAGTTCAAATTTGTGGAAGCATGTGTTTTAAACACTGAACTTTAAAGTGAGAGAGATGATTAATTTTCTTTACCCAATATACACCTGAACAGCTTTAAATTCTTTGTACCTTTACTGTTCTTGCTGACTTTAGTGGAAACAGGACTGAGCTAGATCTGCTTTGATGTCTGCCTGTGAACAGAGTATGCTTAACTTTGAGATACAAGTTTTAAAAATGTTACTATCAAAACATGCAGTAATGTAAAAATGTAAGGAAAGAATCCTGAGTTTTTCTCAGGAAACTAAAAAAACCAAGACTTTCTTTTCCCCCACAAAATTTGTTAAAAGACTAAGGTGATTTTAGTGTTAGGTGTATTTTACATAGACACAGGCAATGCAAAAAAATCTAGCTTCTGTGATGGGCAGTAACTTTGATATCTATGGATTTGGAAAATGTCTTATTAGCTGTTCTGTTGTGTTGGATGCTTTATGTGTATTTTAAATAATAAACAAGCAGCAAGAATTTTTTTTTATCTAACCTTTCTAAAACATGAATGTTATTTGCATTTACATATTATCCAATGCCTCCTAATTAATAGAAAATTACATTTTTTAACTGTCTTCTCAGTGTTTTGTGTCACTTAGGCAATCACAGCTTATTTAGTTGAATTCACTTTCTATGTCTAAAGTTTTCATCTAACAAATTAGGTACTTTAAAATTCTATTCTTAATGATCAAATTTGAACATCTTCTTCCTAAAATTATTAAAAATACAGTAGCTTTTAACCTTTGAAAGTCTCACTATCTCTCATGTCAAAGTTAGAATATTTCTAACAGCAAATTATATCTAAATATTTGCACTATTCAAGATATAGACAGTATTGTAAAATATTCTCAGCTGAAGAACATTGAAATGAGAATTGGTTTAAGAACACTATAAATATAGCAAGGTTTATAAAATCCTTATTTGAAAGATTTTGTTTGAGACAGAAAGCATTTTGCAGAGATACTGTTAAAAAAGTCACAGAGCTTCTAGCATACTGAAAGTTTTACTTTTTAATACACAGATTAAACTGATAAGTGGTATTAGGCACATTTACTAGGTATTGACATTTTAAAGGAGCTGTAATGAGATTTCAGGGTTTAAATTTATGATTAAAATGAAGGAAAGAAAATAAAATTCCATACGGAAAATATACTTTTTGTATTTATTATTTTCTACTACAGTATATCTAAAAAGCATAGAGTAAAGATAAAATCATGTCTCTTGGGCTTTTTTGGCATGTTCAGTAGCATTTAATATTACAAGTCATCCTTGCCTGATGACATAAATATCCACTAAAACTCTGTGGTTTCTTTTTGTCTGCTGCTCTTGTCAATTTTCTCTGACATTTATGTATACATAAAACTATTATACATTAGCTTTAACACTCTTTCTTTTTTACATATATTTTTAACCTTATATCCTGATAATATGAAAAAGGCTTTCTGATAAAAATCTGGAAAAATCTTGAAAAACCGTGATTACAAAACCCAAGCCCACGTGTTTTACCAGACATTAAAAATGAGGGAGAGATGAGGAAAGAACAGACTATTTTTGTAAGTTTTTTTTCTTGCAAAATGCATATCTATTAAAATAAAAGACTAGAATAGAATATTGAAAAGGCAAAACGATTCGTTTACTTGTATATGAAAATCTCATTATAAACAAGAATTAAAAATGAAAACTCAATAGCCATTAAATGTCTTGAAAATTATGTCTGATCTATGAATGTGATTTGTTCAGCTTTCTATGTGATATAGATCCTTGTAGTCTACATCAAATACCTCCCATCTAATTCTTTTGGGGGGTTCAAGATTACCAAAATAACTCACTAAGATCTCTAAATGCTTTTTCTAAGTGTATTTTACATTCCCCTCCTTTTCCTTCTGTATAAATTCTAATCATCTGTACCGACATTCCAACTCTGAACACCTTTTTTTCCCTGACTCCAGGCAATGCACTGAACCTCTCTGTCCTACACCTATAAAATTAGCCTTAGTTTTGTGTATTAAGAGAATTGATTAAATTAACCTCTTGTGCAAGTCCTGGAGATATAAAGCATTACTATACTATTGTTTAAGTCTTTCTGTAGCCTTCATCGCATGTATGAGACTTAAAGTCAGGATAATATTTAAAAGCATTCAGTGGGCTAGGATTTTCATGCAAGGCATCACACAGAATGCAGCAAACAGAAAAGTTTCTTTCCACAGACTCTTCCTTTTGGATTGGAGACCCATCCAACCTGACAAAATATGTCAAACCAGTCAGGTTTGTCAGGTATTCCAGTGGTCTGTGAAGCTTGGTGCCAGAATAAATATGCTGTGGCTCACATAAGCCCTATATGGACTCAGTTCCTCCTAAAAACACTTCATTTTTTTTCTGTTAAAAAAAAATAATCAGTGTGTTGCAGCTTCTAACAACATAAATGTCATTTATGGTGTGTTACCTCAGCCATAAATGACTTGATATTGTAAATCATCAATATTTCTTATTTTTGAATGGGAAGCCAGAAATACTGAGTAGAGCACATGCAGTTCAGGTTGAGCAAATGAGAGAACTTCAGGTTCACTGTTTCACAGTATTTCAGCTAGTACCCAGGGAGTATGTGGCACTAAAGTCCTTATGTTACCTTGCAGTTAGAAACCAAAGGAAATGATACATTAGAAAATATGTCATAAACTGATATGTTTTTGATAGATTTTAATTATCTGGGGTATTTGTTTTATAGCTTTAAGTTGCCAGGAATGCCTGAATGGAAATGAGAAATGGGATCACAAATTCATCTGTGATACACATTAATATAGAGTCATAGACTCAGAATCATTTAGGTTGGGAAAGACCTTTAAGATCAAGTCCAACCATTAACCTAGTACTGCCAAATTCACCACTAAAGCACGTTCCTAAGTGCCGTATCTACATGTCTTTGAAATACCCCCATGGATGGTGACTCAACCACTTCCCTGGACAGCCTATTCCAATAATTGACAGCAGTTTCAATGAAGAATTTTTTTCTTTATATTCAATGTAAACCTCCCTTTGCACAACTTCAGAGCATTTCCTCTCATCCTATTACATGTTACCTTGGAAAAGAGACTGACACCTCACTAAAACCTCCTTTCACAAGGTTGTAGAGAGTGACAAGGTCTCCCCTAAACCTCTTTTCTCCAGACTAAACAACCCCAGTCCCCTCAGCTGCTCCTCATCAGACTTATGCTCCAGACCCTTCACCAACCTCACTGCTCCTGTGTCCAGCACCTCAGTGTCTTTCTTGCAGCAAGGGACCCAAAACAAAACACAGTATTCAACGTGCAGCCTCACCAGTGCTCAATCCCTTCCCCTGTCCCGCTGGCCACAGTTTCTGATACAAGCCAGGACGCTGTTGGCCTTCTTGGCCCCCCGGGCACACTGCTGGCTCACGTTCACCCAGCTGTCAGACAGCACCCCCAGGGCCTTTCCCCAGGCAGCTTCCCAGCCGCTCTGCCCCAAGCCTGTAGTGCTGTGTGGGGTTGGTGTGACCAAATGAGGACCCAGCACTTTCTGAAGTGTCGATTAAATTATTTTCTGATCTCTGCCTATACTTTAGAGGATTTATACTCTGACCATACTTCTATAGGTAAACATGCTAGACTGGTATAATTGCTGTACAATTAAGAAGTTCTGCTAAGGGAATACAATACTGAAAACAATTAAAATACATAAGCTTTCCCAAGGCAAAACTCCTAAACTAACCCCTGCCTCAATATTGCCCATCTGACAGGCCTTTTTACATTCTTATTTACACATTACAGACATATTCAAACTGTAGTACTTGTCATATTTATGCTGTATGTATCTTCTGCAAGTGGAACTGAGATAATAATACATAAATGAATGAATCTGAATATCTGAAAAAAATAAAAATTTTAAATGGAAAAAACTGAAGTTAATAGCCAGTAGTTCTGTCATTAAGGTTTGTTGACTTGAAAGAGAAAAAGTAGGCATAAATTACAGCAGTAGTACCAGCAGGCAGGACAAAGATCACCTTAAAACTCAGATATACACTCAGCTGGGCCTATTTTAGTTACCTGAGAATACCCTGTACTGATTCACCAGGTTTAATGAAATAGTAATAGATAAATTTAAAATTTGGACAGAAGTGTACCTGCTTTAGTAATTCCATTGACAAAATAGCTTCACTTTCTGTACATGTGCAAGACATTGCTTTCCAGCTTTCTGTGAAGATTTGCAGCTTCATAAGTGTTATACTGTCTTTCTTCTTCCAATTCCATCTGCATTTAAACATAAAGTCCACACATTCCCTCACTGCTGTTTTCTCATGCCACACCTCACCTTTTCTCTGGGAACAATTTTGATCATTACATGTAGAGTTACAATACCCACAGTACACAGAGGCATGGCAACAGCAAATAATGTTGAGGGAACCTGACAAATGAGAAATGCTTTGTAGCTGGAAACCACTGCTTTAGATCAGATCAGATATTTATGTCACTGCAAAGTAGCTGGCTAGCTTTTGGCATTTTTCACATTACAGACAATAGTTGATTAATAATTTCCTTTTCTTCATCTTTAGAAGATATATTGTGATACACAAAAGTAAAGCATTCAAGAGGATTTACCAAGGCTAAAGTTTTTAACTGTTATATGCAAATATTTTCTTATAAAATAGAAATGTAGACATGCATTTTTCATACAAATTTCAAATAAGCCTGTGACGTGTCCTAGAATGCATTTACTCACCCTGCTTTGGAAATACTATTACCTCTGAATACTTTCTGTGCAAAGTATCTACATTTTCATACTTATACGACACAAGTTTTTGTTTTAAATCTATTTGTTTTACAACTTACTTAAAATATGTCATTAAAATCCAATTTTGATACATTAAAGTTTGCACGTGATCCAGAAAATACAGTGCAAGTGACAGAATTATTTTCCTGTGATAAGGAAGTTGACACTTATTCAGAAATTCTTCAATTGCATTATAAAACCTGTTTCTCTTTCCGTGGTAATTTTCTCAAAGAATGCTATATCCTTTTTCCAGCCACCACTGACAACAGTAGTCAAAGTGAAAATGTTTCACTTTCCTAACCATCTGGGTCTCCTGACCTGCATAGCTTTCCACTGTTCTAAGTTCACTAAATAAATGTAAAATAAGCAAGTTAACAATGTGTCAAAGTCCTCTTGCACACAAAAATAGATCAGACCTTACTTCTATGAAATCAAAATTCTGCCAACACAGATTTTCATGGATGTACCAGTAGTTCAGCAATAAGGATGTTCAAAAAGGATAATCTGTGTTCTTATATCAGTTCCTCCAATTTACAGATGCAAACACCTAAACCCCATTTTTTTTCATCTTTACTGTTTCTGAGAAATCCTACATTTTCATGTGCATAATAAAAAGGATAAAAAACCCCTGCCCCTTAAGTTGGGTTTCCAAAACCAAAACTTACTGTCTATGGAATTGCATTGTTGAATTTTGTACATTTGTTCTTATTCATGCCTTTTAAAATTTTTCTAAAGCTTTTTTTTCTGAAGATTTTCTTTCATTGCTGAATGAATGAGAATTAAATATTCTTTTCATGTAATATTAATTCACTTCTTTCCTATACTTCATTTGTTAAAAAAAAATCACTAGCTGAGGCCTGATTTCCATAGTTACACTGGCTTTGTCCTGTTATGGTTCCATTTACTTTAGTAAAGTTACACCTAATTTACATCACTATAATGGAATTATTCTTGTGCAGTCCTTTTCCAAATCTGTATATAAGGAAACTAAGCAGAGTTGAAAGCCTAACATAACAGGAAGTATGCATTCTTCCAGTGTGACATTTAAAAAATGTTATTCAAAGCAGGGGAAAAAAAGAAAAATATCTTTGGCAGAAACAGTCTTTCACTTACAACTTATGTTCCGTTGCACAAATCTGAAGCGTCCAGGAACTGTAATGTATATACTGTTTACCCAGCTGGGTTTTGGTTGGGTACTTATATTGGCAGCCTCAGCAGCAGTAATGAGGCTCACCACCTATAGCAGTCATGGAGGGAAATGCTGCTATCATCATCTTCATTAACTTGGGAACATGTCATGAGACATATGGTATTTTGGAGAAGGTTAAATACCCAGAGTGCTACTCATCGCAGTGTATGAGAACCCTTGAGATATATCTTATGTCTGTTTTACAAGCCAGTACAATCTAAAAATAACTTTAACAGATGTAAAACCCAAATTAAAATACATTAATATATAGGAATTAAAAACAAAGAAGTAAAGTATTAAAATTCCCCAACTTTGTTCGTGGTGGTTTTTTTTGGGTTTTTTTTTGTGTTTTTTTTTTTTTTAATCTGTTAGTTTAATAGCAGTTTTTTAATAGATTTGTTTTCATTTAAACGGAATCTGTGATTCAGTAGAAGTAGTTTAGTTCTGTACCTCTCTGTTTAAAGATTCTGCAAGTTAGTTAGACTATAAAGTATAACTGGAGTGTCTGAATTTGTTTATATATGTATGAACTGTTGTGACATTATGGAAAGCTACAAGAGACTGGAGAAGAAGAGGCAACGGAGCAGAAGGCTTTTTCCTAATGTCTTCCAGATGTTTCCACTTTAAGCTTAAAGTAACAAACAAGTCACTTGATAAACCTTTTGAAAGTATTTTCCAGTATCTTGGAAAAAATCTATTTTCCTAGATGGAAAAAAAAATATATCCAAAGCAACATTCACTTTCTCTCTGTCTTCATATGCCATCTGATTCCAGCTAGTCCATTCGTTTGAAAGACTACTGAAATTTAACATGGGAGAACATTTCCTAGCGGATACTTTGGTAATGAAAATGGAATCAACATTGAGTTTTGGTGATAAGCTAAATTTTTGCTTAAAAATATAACTTTCGTATAAAAGCATGCATTTTAGTTTTTTTAATTTATGCTCATTCCTATTTTGGGGGAACCATTTTTTTTTAACATTTCTATTGTTTTCCAGTCTTTACACCTTAATAATAATAATAATAATAATAATAATAATAATAATAATAATAATAATAATAATAATAAATAATACATTAGCAATG
>JAVJGJ010000057.1:40852673-40910221 GCA_035590215.1 Microhierax caerulescens | reverse complement strand
AAGAGAGAGCAGGGAACAATCTTTCGTCTCATCTCCTCTCTGTTAATTTTTAATGCTTTGTTACCTGTGTGTGGGCTTCCTTCATCACTGTGTTCTGGAGGTCTAAATTTAACAAATTTCCTGCATATTGCCATATTTCTTGTCATTCCTAAATGCTAACTTCATTGCATTCAAAATTAGAGAGCACACACACTTCCTTCTCAGTTCAGCTTCTTTGTAATTTCTCTTTTCCTACTGTAAGAAAATTCTTTGTATTTGTTCTGAGAAAATAATAAAACAAAGAAACACAGTTAAAGTAACTATTACTGTTTTCTTCACAAGATTTGATAGTGAAGTCTGGACGGTCAAGAGGGGGTATGATGTGAAGTCAATGAATCCCACTGGTAACTCCTGAATGATGTGAAAAAGTTTTTAATGATTTCACTATGTGAGCAATTTGAAGATAGCATGCTGCTAATACCAAAAAGAAAGATAATCAATATTAAATAGCTATCATTCTATCCAGTCTTTGTCCTATATAAATTAAAATTAATACTTTCTCAAACAGAGAAGATAAATTCACTTCCTTTGTCATTCACCTCTGCTGAAATGAAAGAACTCCCACATTTCTTCTACAGTGCTTGTTGATATCATTAGCATCACTTTGGCAGTGCGAATGTTGAAGCTGTCTAAACTGGTGTGGATGTTACTGTTGTGATCTTAACTATTAAGGTAAAAGTACACAGATCTACATTTAGATCTTGGCAATCGTGGTTTAACCCCGGCTGGTAATTAAGTGCCACGCAGCTGCTCGCTCACTCCCCCCTCACCCAGAGGGATGGGGGAGATGAAAGGAATGTAAAAATTGAGGGTTGAAATAATAACGGTTTCATAATTTAAATAAAATTAAAATGAAAAAGCAATAAGAATAATAACAGTTATAATGAAAAGGAGGGAGAAGAGGAGAGGAATGAAATGCAAAAGGAAGGGATGAAAGAAAACAAGTGATGCACAATACAGCTGCTCACCACCTCCTGACCGATGCCCAGCCAGTCCCCAAGCAATGATTGTCCTCGCTTGGACAACCCCCACAGTTTATATACTTGGCATGATGTCTCATGGTATGGAATATCTCTTTGGCCAGTTCTCTGTCCTGGCTGTGTCCCCTCCCAGTTTCCCGTGCCCCTCCAGCCCTCTCGCTGGCAGGGCCCGAGAAACTGAAAAGTCCTTGACTCAGTGTAAACATCACCCAGCAGCAACCAAACCCATCAGTATGTTATCGACATTGTTCTCACACCAAATCCCAAACACAGCACGGCACCAGCTGCTAAGAAGAAAATTAATTCTATCACAGCCAAAACCAGGACAGCAACTTAAACCTTTATAATTCACATTGTATCTTTACTTAATAAAAATCAAAGCATAGGGTACTTAATGATGAACTGCCAGACCTTTAAAAATTGAAAGTACATTTAACTTCTTAAATTGTAAGAATGTGGCCTTGCTGCTCTATGGCAGCATTTTTTTTTCTTTTTTTCTGTATGCCACCTTAATGGAGAACTAGACAGTGGACTATAAGTTACAAATATGTATTCCTAGACTATGAAGTTATATATCAACGTTCATCCTTGAATTAATTACTTTATTATCAACCCGGCAAATGGAAGTACCAAAGACTTTAATTTAGCACCATTATCTGTTGTCACAATCATAAATTTAATATCACTAGATTGAGCCTAGCCCACATTACACTTTTGACACATGCTGTCAAAAGGCAGGTAAGGCCTACTTTCCAGCTGCTTCATCTGACAGCAAAAAAAATTAAGGTCAGAACTTAAATTTGGCAACACAGGATACACAGAAAAATACAATGTTAGAAGTCTGGAAAAATTACTTCTTTCTCCAGTCTGACATTTCATAGCAATTGCTTTAAATACATTAGGAAAGCTCTACAGCTAATTTTAAATAAATGAATTATATGATGGATACCAGTATTTTTAACCCAATCCTCTCATCAGACCCCTTTGAAACAATCAAACAAATCTTTTCTTTCTTCTTCATTTTAAAGAAATGTGCCAGAAAAATCAAGCCATTCCCATCTTTTTCAGAATCCATATCAGTGCAAATATCTACAATCAACACTTTGGTTTTGAGTTTTGGTATACACTATGAAACTCTAGAGAAGTAAAGCTATAGGGACCTTATCAAAATACTTGAAAATGATAGGTGCTTCTCTTCTGCAATCCGACATCTCTTAAGCTAATCTAATTTAGCAACCAGACTGTGAAATTCACTGCAGTCTGTTAAACACAGTACACAGACACTAAATTAACATTTGGAAGAACAGACTGAGGTTATTTAATAACTTGAAGTAACAAATCCAGGGCAAAACTACTTGAATCTACACAGGTTGTTTGCAATATATTTCTTTAAAAGGAAGATTTGACCTAAAAGCTTGATCAGGAAAGAAATTGTAGTAAATTATGGTCACATTAGGAGCTGTTAAATGACCTGAAAGATCAAAAAGTTATCGTAGAAAAGTGGAAATGAGGCAAATTGATTAGGGAATAGAACAAGTGCACAGAGACAAAATGGGAAACCCTGAAGTGCAATGTAAGCTTCAATTAGTATACAAAAAGCACCAGAAAAAGATTCTACCTATATATTGAAAAGATTATAAACCCCAAAGAATATGAAATTTCATTAATTATTGTGACTGATAAGTAACAAAAAATGATAGAGAATGTTTGAAATATTAAAAATCTTCTTGCTTCAACTTTCAAAAGAAAAAGAAAGTAACAAGGAAAAGAAGAATACTGGAAGTAACAGATCAGTTGTCACAACTTTGCCTCCCACCATGTTTCTTGAATAATTAAACAATTTGCAAGAAACAAAATAATAACAAAATAGAAGCAGTAGAACACAGCTAATGCAGACTTTTGAAAAGTATTCATTGTCAAATTAATTTAGTTCCCTGTTTCAACAGTACTACTGACCTGGTGAATAGGATGTCAAGGTTTGTAATAAGTCTGAAATATAATAAAGCTATTGTTCTTAACTTTGTTATAAACACACCAAAGAAGTATCATCTAGGTGTAGCAATCATTAGCAAGCAAATACAAGAAAACTCATTGTCAAAGGAGACTGGAGACTGTGGTTCACAAGCACAGGACATTGCAAAGTACAGGTGTACTTTAGGTCATGCGCAGATCAATAGCTTTGTAAATTATCTAGGTGACGGAGTAGCCAGAAAAATTACACTTTTGCACATTAAACTAGGCTGGTTTCAGAAGGTTTGCAAGCTATTTGGAGGACAGGATCATAATACCACCTCTTCAAATTCAAACTTCACATTAAAAAAAAAAAATATATATATACAACATAAAGGAGATTTCAAAGAGCTATATTTAGGAAGATGAACTTGAACCAACTAATACAAACAAGGGGCAATATCTACTGAATTATCAATAAAAAAACCCAGCAGTATGATACAAGAGATCAACTTCACAATGCTACTGGACAACATGTATGTACAGGCAGAAGTCTGCAATTTTCTTCTGGTGTGGTCATCCACACCAGGTGTAGCTGGAATACAGAGTCTAGTTTTGACTGTTACACTTTGAAAGATATTTAAAAAAAATGTGAAACCATCAACCTAAAAACAAAAAAGTTTAAACAGCATGACTCAGTAAAAAATGTTTGAATAAAAGCATCTGTTTCAGTTTAAACAAGGAAATAGAGAAGATGTCTCTTAAATGACTCTTACATGAGACTGGGGAAAAAGTGGGTTTGTGGTCTTTGTGAGATGCAGGGACCAGGTTTAACTTTCTGAGACTTCTTTTATTGAAAGTTATTTTTAATAGATGGTGAGATAAACATATATTAGGGAACACCTAACTACTTGCTTAGTATTGAGATGTCATACTGAAGATATTTAAGCTAAACTCAGCCCACTTAAACTAGATTATAGCTTAATGCTCTTTCAGTCCTACTGTATGAATTTATGGTATCCTAAGAACAGTTACGGGTAATGGAGCACAATGTGGAAAGAAGTTCAAGAAGGAAGAGGAAAGAAATTCCTTTACCATTCTTTATTGCATTGAATGGCACCCATTTAGTGTTGGTAAAAAAAATGGATATGAGATTATTTTACATGAATACTTGCCTCATTTTATTATGGGACAGCACACTAGATATTTCATAGACAAATTTGAACTGCTGCAGAATAACTGGCAAAATAATCATGTTTTATTTGTTCATACTGCTGGGTACTGTGACCTGTGAATAAAGAAAATGCTTTGAGCCATAAATGAAATGGTCACACTAAACACAAAGGTTGAATTACTCATCACATTGCATATTTTGCTTGCATTTCTGTCCTTTGCATGTTGTATTCATATGTTTCAGGACTAAATACAATTGTCTTTTAAAACTGATAACTGAAATACTACTAGGAGCAACCATGGTTTTCAAAAGTTTATGTTAGAAAATTATGTTATATAAGAAAAGTACACAGAAGAGTGACAGAGTAGATTCATTGTACATTTTTTCATGGGAAATATGAGCTAAAACGGGGAACTGTTTTTGACTTAAGACCATGCTGCAGCTGGAAGGTGTTATCCCATTCTCTTTTGTGTCCCCATCTATCTATTCTCAGTTGTCTTCTGCATTTGTTCTGGCAATCTGGCAGCCACAGAATAAGGCAGATCATCTTTCTGATGTGACTGAGAATATTTTTGTTTGTTTTTCTTCTAACACCTCAAAATAATTCAGTGGGATTAGGGAACTGTACCACCTCTCTCTGGGTTCGTGCTACACTGCGGAAAGGACACAAATAAGGGGAGAAGGGTGGAACTGTCACTTTCAGCAGCAGCCGAGTTTTATATCAGCTAAAAATGCCACCCTAATTCTACTTTTCTCATACTTCATGCTAAACTAACATGGTTCTTTTGCTGCAAAAGCTCTATACATTGGCTGTAACTGAATTTCACAGAGGAATTTGACCCTATTAACTTCAGCTGTGGTTTACCAGTGAAGATGACTCCCTCAAACCTGTGGTTGCTTTCTGCAGAGGCTAGGCTCCTCAAATGGGTTGTATATGTACATCAGTACCTCTAGTGCCCTGAGAGATAGTTTGTGGCTTTTCAAGATACAATATAACATTTCACTAGCTGGAGAAAAATGGCAAAGTTCAGATAGTCTGCTTAAATATCGTTATAAAGCCCTTTGACTCAGACATTCAGAACAGTCTATTTATTCCCCTTCACCTGACCTGAAACTCACATTAAACCTTCCTGATTCTGTGCCAGTTTTACAGTCAGAGAGCAAACACTGGCAAGCAAGAATACTTAGCTGATCATAGGCACTCACTTCCTGGATAAGTTCCACAAGATTTGTCTGGAAACTGGATGGCAGTTCAAGAATTATGTCATCTGTGTTTCTGTATCTTAGTCTACTGCACAGGGAGACTTTCATATTCCTGATGCCCACACTTGCAAATGTTCAGTCACACATCTTTCTTCAGCATGAGGCAACCAAAAACACCAGATGAAAGTGACTGTTCATCATAACTGAAATATTCACACCTCAATAAGGAGCCAAGAAGAGATCTGGTATTTAAGCAATGTATGAGGAAACTGCATATTATGACAAATATTCTCCAACAGTTTGATCATTTCTTACTGTCTTTTGGCACACAAGTTTATGAATGGGACAAGAAATAACCACTACGGAATTGTCTCTGGCTAGTTCTACATTTACCATTCCTGAGCAACCTCATAAATTAAGCCTGACTGACATGTTACAACCACACCTCTGATAAGTCATTTTATTAAATCACAGCCATGTATGTAGCATTCCAGGAATTTGTGCCATCTATATTGCTTCCTTTTGGAATCAAAACCCTTTGATCAATATAAGCATCATGCAAATGCCCAGTGTATTGCATTCTGTTGTACTCAAATATTTTTGTTATTTTTTTTTTTTTTGCATATAAAATTTACCCACTTTAGAACAGTTTGAATTATTGCTACCCCTATTTTTGACATGTGGTAATTTAAAATATTATTTGTGGTTCAGTTTTTATTTTGTATATCTGCAGATGGAGATACCACAGAAAAAGTCAACGCTACATCTGTCAGTGACATTCAGTTGAGCAAATGACACATATGAAAACTCAGTTCCGTACCATAATGAAGAATTGACTAGGTTATATATTCATAATGGATGTTGTAGAGGGAAATGAAAATATATATGACAACACAGATGGTTCAAAACATGAAATGTCTCTGGCATGAAAAAAACCTGGGTAAGCTAAGATTCTTCAATACCCTTAGAAAACACTGAGTAGTCTATTCAAGACATTGTGTATGGTGAATACAATATGGTTAAAAAAGTTGTAAACATAATTTCTCATGTGAACTCTCTCCAATATATTTTTAATAAACAGCAAAACGCAACAAAACCTACAAAATCCAAGAAACCAAATCTGTGTACCTTTTATGAATAACTATTTAATTAATTGCCATAGGATACAAGGGAAGGTAGAAGAATAACGGATTTAAAAGTTATTAAATAGATTCACAGAAGCTATTAAAATCTCTGGCCTATGCACCATCTCTAGAAAAAGTTATCCCTGAACCACTTCTTATCAGCTGAGAAACATGAAGGAAAGGATGATTCTTTGAACACCCCATACTCAACATCATCTGTGAACTTGTGTTACTAATAACCTGTGGAGGTAGGGTAAGAAACAATAATGACCTTTGGTCTGACCAACAGTATTTCTTCTTCAGTTTCTATAGACCAAAAAGCTCTGAGTCAGGTGATGTATTTTGAATAAACAGAGTTAGAGATGGATGTCCATTTTATTCAGATCATAATGCTCATCCATACTGAATGCATTACTCACATTGTCTGACTCAACAGAATAACTCAAGAGAAACAGAAAAATATAGAATCAAAATCTCAATAATGAGCTTTAAAACTTATCACGTGATCAACTCTGTCACCATCTGTCTCTGTCAGTGTAGGTTCATTTAAAAATAAAGACCTGCTTTTTCAAGTACCATTAGAAATTTCTTCTGAAAATATGTAGCATTTCCATCATCTTAATAAAATAATTATTTTACATATGCCTAAGAAATCTGAGACAGGGCCTTGTGTAAAACTCCATTACACCTTACTAGAAATAAATAAGCAAAAACTATCAAAGCTTAAAAATTTCTCTGACATTGTTTTACCATTTTGTTTCTTTAATGCGTTTATCCTCTAAGTATACTGTTTCTTGATATTTTTCACATTTTTAAATCCCCCAAATTTACAAATCTCTAATTTCAATTCCAGACATTAATGAGAAGCTTACTGAGTGCAAAAGACTCACTTGAATGTTCAGACTCTGCAGGAAGCTGTTTTTCAGAAAGCAATCTTTCGTCGCACATAATGTAATAAATATTCAAGTTTAAATAAATCTGAATGGCAAGTTAATCAGGCTCAGATTTATGAGCTATATTATTAACTGCTGTTCAGCATCATTTAACACAACCAACAATTTCCTGAAATTTCATGCACACAGACACACACTCTCTCACAGAGAGAGTTACTAAAGGATTTGTATGCTAATCTTCATTAACATAGTTTTTTTATACACTTAGCAAAGATACTCTCTTGTGAATCTGAGATTTCAGAGCACTTCCTTGACCTTCCTAAAGGACATTTGTAGCTAAAGAGAAACCTCCAACATTTCAGACAATTTCTTGATGGACAAATGGATGTAGAAACTCAGTCTGAGGAACAATGATGATCATCTGCTGCAGTGAACAATGACTAAAATTTTACAATTTTTATATTATAATGGTATAGATGCTATAGTTCAGAATTTTCAAAAAGTCTTTCAATAAACTTTTCAGGGGACATTTATAATAATGCTACACAGAGATACTATAACAAATACTTTAAAAAAATATGAATGAAAATACATGTATAAGAATTTCAGGTTTGTGGTGGGTTGACCTTGGCTGCTCACCAGGTGCCTACCAAGATGCTTTATCACTCCCCTCCTCAGAAGAACAGAAGGGGGAGAAAATAAGATGAAAGAAACCTTGTGTGTCAAGATAAAGGCAGTTTAATGAAGCAACAGCAAAAGTTGTGCATGCAGAAGCAAAAGAAAACAAAAGATGTTATTCTTTAACTTCCCACCAGCAGGTGATGTTTGGCCACTTCCTGGGAATGGGGGCTTCAGGTCCACATAACAGTTTTTCCTGAAGACAAATGTCATAAATAATGAATGCACCTCCTTTCTCTTAGCTTTTATATCTGAGCAAATATCATATGGTATGGAATATCCCAGGTCACTTTGGGTCAGCTGTCCTTGCTGTGTCCCCTCCCACGATCTTGCCCATCCCCAGCCCACTGAGGGGTGGGGGCAGGGTGAGGAAAGGCTGGAGAAGCAGCCCTGATGCTGTACCAGCACTGCTCAGCAGTAGCCAAAACACCGGTGTGTTATCACCACCTTTGTAGCTACCAATGCAAGCACAGCACTGTGAGGGCTGCTGTGGGGCTCAGCCAGACCCAAAAAGGTTTCTAAAATTAATTCTGAGCCTCCTCAGTGGAAAAGAAAAAGACAGATTCACTTTGCGGTAATCCACAGCTCCTCATAGGGGTTTCTGATTTAAACTAACTTGATTTTGCTTTCAGTGAAAGCTGGATACTGTGCTAGGCCAATACCTTCAGGAATTCTTAATACTTGTGACTTCCAGGTGCATTGGTGTTTGCACTCCTTGGTGCACTAAGATATAGCACAAGTTAACACTTCTTTTGAACACAAAAAGAAAAATAACAGCTGTGGAGACTATCTATCTTTAAGTGAAGATAAAGGATCTAGTTTGATGCAGGGAGACTATGATTAGGAAGTTGTTGCAGCAGTGGGTATCCCTTTAGTTCTAAGCATCTGGTTTTGGTTTTAAACATCAATATATACCATCTTCTCCCTGGTACACTTATGTAACTACTATTGATTTTAACAAACAGAACAACTTCATGGAAAATACTAATCTTTTCACAGAAAAAAAAATGTTTAGGATATGGGAGGTTCGTGGGGGTTTGTGGGTGGGTTTTTTTATTATTTTTTGTTGGTTTTTTTTGTTTATTGTTGTTTGGGTTTTTTTTTTGTCCTGAAAGAGAACAAAGAAAAAAAAGTACTAGCAAAATTATAAAGCAACAAAGCCTAAATCCCAGAAAGCTACTTTTATTATTATTATTATTACTATTATTATTATTATTTAACATGAAATTGTTTTCAGGAAAAGAAAATTCTACTACAACATCATATCTTTCTAGTTTACTAGTTACTTATATGGGAGGCTTTTATGAGTTTCATGTTATGACTGTTGTCAAACGTTATATTATAAAAGCCTTTTGGGAAGACTGTTGAAGAGGAATCAGTATCGCTAGAAGAAGGGGAAAACTTTTTGGATTTCAGATTTTCTGTTCTCCACCCTTCAATCAAGTTCAGCTGCTTCTCCCCAGTTAGTTGTTTCAGATGCCCATGACAAATTTCTTTTGTCCTTGCAAGCAGATGGAACTTGACAAGCTGGAAGTATGGTCCTGAGGGAACCTCATGAAATTCAATAAGGACAAGTGCGAAGTCCTGAACCTGGGAGTGATAATCCCAGGCAACAGTGAAGCTCTGGGACCACCCATCCACAAAGCATCTTTACAGAAAAAGACCTGTGAGTCCAGGTAGAAAACAAGCAGAGTATGAGTCAGCAGCAAATGTGCTCTTGTGGCAGTCAGTGGCCTCCTGGGCTGCATGGGCAGCTCCTCAGAGGACATTCCTTCCATCCCTTCCACCAGCTTTGTTACCCGCCTCTGGATGCAAACACCTTAACATCCTTCTTAAGCTGTGGGGCCCAGAACCACACATGGTATTCAAGGTGAGGCCACACCAATGCTGAACAGAGTGGTAAAATATCCTCTTTCGACTGGCTGGTTACGCTGTGGTTGATGCATTCCAGGACACAATTTGCCCTCTTGGCTGCCAGGGCACGCTGCTGGCTCATTTTGAGCCTGCTGTTGGCCAGCACCCCTAAATCTCTTTCTGCAGGGATGCTCAAGCCACTCCTCTCCCAATTTCTCCTTCCCAGCATTATTCTATCCCAGGTGCAGAATCTGGCATTTGTTCTTGTTAAATTTCATGCTACTGAGGATTGTTAACTCATCATACTAAAAAGAAACATTATGAACTCTGCCAGGCTCCTCCACCAGCTTTCTACCATGTTCATTCTCGCACTAAAAAGTAGGTAAGCACAACTGTACATGTAATCATTATTTCAGAGGTAGTTTTGGCAAAATAAAAAAGTTCTATTATTATACATCATCATAATGTTAATACTAGCTCATTAGCTTGATGATATAAAATACAGAGCTTGAGACTTCGAGCACTGTTTGTAGCAAAATGCAGATTTTTCTTCACAAAGAAAATCCAAGTGTTGCAAGAGAAGAACCAGGGCCAGTGGCTTACATCCTAAAGCTTCATGTGGCTGGCCCTAGGGGAGGGAGTGGAGCTCCCCACCTCATTACTTGAAAACTTGGATTAGAGCAGCAGTACCTGGAAAGTCAGGAGCCCCCCCGAGAGAAGAAGTACAGTCTGAAGGACTTGAGAAAATTTATCCCTCTTGCAGACATTGTCTTCCTACCATCATCAACAAATTAATAGGAGAGTTTCCCAGACCTTTGTGTCTTTGCTATGAGCAGTTTGGATATTTCTGAAACTGCCCCATCCTATCCTTAGCAAAAGGAGCTGCATTTACAGGATGTTACAAGACTGGCCATCACCTGACGGGGCAAGAAGTTAAGGAAGAATTTAACCGTGTTTAGCCTGTCTTGAAAAAGGCTTGAATGATCTTTCTTGCAGAGTCATAGATCATCACCTTATGTAAGTATTCACAGCAAATATATGTTTTGTATAAAAATAAATTTTAATTGTTAAATTTTTAAAATCTATGAAAATTGTCCTTGTTTTGAAGGCAAAAAACCACATCCCATAAGCTAAAGAGATCTGGGACTTAATTCTTGCCAAATTCTTGCCACCAAACTGCATTTCTTTTAATGGAAAGACCTAGTTACATAACTACTTGTGTACTGGAGAAAAATTTCTTCTATAGCCTGACCTTATGGCAGGACTTGCTGCTTATTTTCAGACTACATGCAGAGGCTTTTATTTGTCTTTTTTTTAAAAAAAAATAAAAATAAAAATTAGTTATTACACCTCCCAGAATCATTTTTTATCAAGCATTTGTCTTACAACTCTATTTATATACATACTGACAGGTCTGTGCCCGCTATAGTGCATCTCCTCAGGAAGCTAAGTGTATCAATAGTGTGGTTTAAGTGTGGGTTTCTGCATTATTTGCTTTTACTACATTCCTGGAAATCATAGCAGTGGTGTTACATCTTCTTTCATGAGACTAAATTTTAGTCACCATTACATGGAGGCCCTTCTCTCCATTCAGTCCAGATTTTCATGCTTTGAAAGCATCAGTCTAAAATGGAGAAACCTGGATTAATTCCTGCAAGGAGTAATTTTAATCAGAATTGGGATGTTATCATCAAGTACATTGGAGAAACTTTCCTTATTGTTAGCAGTCTGATTAATTTCTCAGGCACATGGCAGTAACAGGTGGGTCAGCCAACTTATAAAAGGATGTGGGTTACTGAGTAAAAACTTACTCAACAGCAATCAGGTTTTGAGTGTTTTTGCAGAATTTTCTGACCAATAGGAGCTACAGAAAGAGCAAGATGCATGTAATTGCACTTCATACGTGTTACTAAGCATAGTAGATGGTATACAGATTAATCATTCTCTGAGTTAGCAGCCTATAGAGAAAAAAGATCTTCAAATGATCAGAGGACAGACTGTACTTATATCCAGTTCACATGAGAACTGGCACATTTAATTCAGTGTCATTTCCAAACCTTATAATGACATTGCTCATCTGCTGCTGACAAGAAAAGGTTTTTTTGGAGCTGCTAATGGGACTTTCAAAAGGTCCTACAGGAACTTCTTGAATTTTCAAATACATTTGTTTGGATTATTATATGAGACACATATCATAACTCTGCTTGTGTAAAAGGCAAGAATTGCTTAGGTGGTCACAGGCCAGGAAGGGATGTTCCTGCCTTACCCTTTCCAAGTCCTGTTAGCACAATCAGCTGTGGTACGAGACCTTCATGAACTCATAAAACACTATATTAAACCTTTAAAACTTTTATGAAGTCCCTCTATTTACTAAGAGAATGTTGTAGAATCTCATCTCTCTTGGTAGTTAGAAGCTTTCTAGCGTGTAAAGTAAGTTTACTCATAAGCTGTTTAAATCTTGTGTCAACAAGTATTTTTATATAAACATGGTTCTTGTGCCCGAAGTAGTTACCTAAATAGCTCTGTAGCCTCTGAATTTATGGAGGACATCTTTATGAGCACCATGAACCAGCTCCAGGCACCGAGCACACAGCCTAACATTTTCTGCTCTGTTTATTTTCTTGTAGGATGTAGCAAAAGTTGATCTCATTAACTCAAAAGTGAATTATTTAGCCTTCCATACTATTTGAATTCAAGTTTTTCACTCTGTCTCTCATGATCATCCACCTCTTATTGTAAAAACATTTGATTTCTCTTTTATAGTGAATTGGCACAATCTTAAATGTTATATGGACACATTCTTACATAAGCACTGAAAATAGGAGTATCATAATTATTACAGGCAAATAGAGACGCTTATAAGAAAACAGATCATAAATACCAACAGAAAACAATTATCTGATTGCAAAATTATAGAGCCTATGAAATTGCCATTGATTTTTTCAAGGTTCTCTTGGGTTTCAATCAATCATCCATAATTTAATAATGAATTAAAAATAAAGCCTGTCTTCGTGAGCTGTTTTGATTCTTACTGTGATATAGGCAGAAAGGAAGAGTGACACACCCATGATCAACAAGGAACTCCAGCCACTTGTAAGATGTCAGAAGGAAATCAAAATAGGCTTCATACTAAATGATACTTGGAATCTATTTACACATAACTCCTTTTATAAATTGGAAGGCAAAGGAATATTCTTTTCAACAGAATTGTATTTTATACTGTGATAGCTGTTATAGAAATATGTAGCTAAGTTATTAATACATATTTGCAAATATATCTTATCACATTAAATTAAGAAAAAAGAGCATTTGTGAATGACATATATCAGTCTACACAAATGAATCTTTCGTAAGTATTACATATGGTCCTGGGGAACAAGGAATTTTCCTGAAACATCTATCAGCATGTATCGAGATAATTCAGATTAATTCACCAACTCATCTCAAGCATACTCAATCCTCAAGTTGATACACAGCTAAGGAAAATAAAAAAGGTTGATGAGGGTGGGAGATTGCTACATAATTATCTGTTACAACTGACCTGGATGACAATACACAAACGTTTGTCTCCTTTTAAATTCTAGACATATTTGAACTAGTTTATGGGGGAACTTGTGAAATTCTGTCTGAGGTTCTGGACTCATGAGTTTCATTTCTTGGTGAAATGTATTTTTGACAAAGTTAATAGAAATGTTAGAGAATGATTCTTTTTGCATCATCATTATACTGTTTAGACTTTTAACTTTTATGATAAAATACTCTTAGTTTATAGAGATTGGATAATGTAACTGAAGCAGATGCTTTCACTATTGGAATGACTCATTAGATTTAATGCTGTGATTGTATTATTTAATATTTTTAAAAATAAATGTTAGTGAGTAAGGGCAAAAGGAAAAGATGCACTTGCAAGTGAAAAATACTATTGATATACTTCAATGAATGTGATAAATGCACATTCTATTATTCCAAATTTCTATCAACATAAAATCAAAGGAGAAATTATTTCAAGGCTTTAAGTGAGAAAATAGCAAAATTCAAACAGGAATGAGATTTATGAGTGGAATATCTAAAAAATATTTTAAAAACCTGAATTGATTTAGGTTATTAAATGTCAAAATATTTTTTTAAAAAAATATCTCATAATTTAACATTGTTTCCAATGTTAATTAGGAAATAATGTGATGGAGCATTAGCTGTTAATGTTTTATCTTAGCTATATCTTTGAACAGACACAACACTAAAGAAAATTCTAAAGAGCATTATTTCTCACCACAAATGATGATCTAATTTGAAATTTTATTTCTTTTTAAATGGAGAATTTTCCTAGACCTTTGACAAAGAAAGGAAATAAAGCTCTCTTTTAAAGTAATTACCCTTCTTCATAATGATCATAGGGATATTCTCAAGGATTTTTAAAATTTATTCTGAAACATGGTGTGCACTGGACAAACAGGATTTTGATTAGGCTTTATCATAACTATGAAGCCCCTGGGCCACAGACAACAGTGTTTTTGGTGAATGCAATCTCCAAAGAAAACAAAGTATATCCTAAACTATGAACAGACTTAATGAATATATAAATGTGGACAGTCTTCTACTATACATTCCAAAGAAAGAAGAAATCCAAGTAAGCAAAAATGTCTTTATAATTTCCCAAAAATGGTAATATGTTGAGATAGATTCTAACAGTTTAACAGCTATTCTATCATTTTCTGCAGAACTTTTCTACCCAAACTATAAGCAGTTCTATCTCTTCTTTGACATTTATAGCAATGTTTCCAAATTCCTTTTCAACATAAGACTTTTTTTTTTTTTCTTTAAAAGAAACAAGACTAAGGCCCTCTAATGATTTTTTCCTAACCAAACTAGTTAGTTTTCTTAACTAAAATGTTATTGTTTCTAGTACAGCTTTCTCTAGCTGTGCACCTGAGTAATTTTTATAATTACAGCCCAGTAGATTATACCTGTTCCCTCAGGTTTAATCCACGAGATCTACAGAGAATTACCCTAGCTTTAGGGGATTACATTTATCCTTATGAGGGAGAAAAAATTAAAAAATCTCAGAAAAGCTTCTAATCTTTCCCACAAACTAGGACAATTCAGTCTTTTGTTCTTACAGAGGAAAGGAAACAAAATCTTGGAAGGAGAGACTTCCTTCTGTGTGATTTGTTCCTTTTAAAGAATGATAACACCTACCTTCAGAAGAAGACTTGCGGTTAGAAATGCTGAGACAAATGTTCCTTCCTGTAGCATAAATTAATGCAGGTGTGTCTGTATTTATGTCCCACATCTGTGTGGTGTTACTCTCTGAGCAGACTCATTCCATGCCAATTGCATTGCTGAGTGTGTTCCCTCTTGCTGATTCCACCCCAGAGCATTTTGAAGCCTAAGGGTCTACTTAGACACATTTAAATGAAGCACTGTGGTAACTTGTTTCTAGATTTTGGATACATCACTGATTTATTGATTATTTTTAGTTCCCTGGTCAAATGTTCTGCAGGCAAAGATCTAAGAATATACTAATCATTTATCTGATCTACCTATGTCAATGTTTCATCTGACTTCAAAAAGTATAAGAAAAATAACTTTAAATAAAAATAAGTATGCATATTTTAATTATTTTTTTTAAAAAAAACTGTTGTTTTCCAAACATTTATGTTTTGCATTTATTTTTAAATTAATGTAAAGGTAGATGCTCAAAAATGATACTACTAGGCAACCTGTTGAGGAATATATTATTCTAGGTAGATTTGGTCATGAATGTTTGCCTGCAACTGTGTTCTGCTTTTCTTAAAATTATTACTGTCAAAAGAATTTCTATGTTTAATACATGCAACTTTAAGCTACTTCTGGTTTATTTTTTTCTTAAAGTTAGATATGTTACTGTCATTGATGGTGAAAATATGCAGAGGCGAATGTAAAGAATATACTCTTTAACTAGCAACAACAGTATGCAAATATATAAACTTTTTCTGTTATTAATGCTAATATGGTCTCAAAATGCTAACGTATTACAAGGTCTACTGTAGTCTCATTTACATTTGAAATGCAACCTTTTGTTAGACTGTGGTAGGAATGAGAAATATCATAGAGACAAAATTAACCATATTGTAAAACATAAATGATATTCAAAATGTGACACCAGGTTTAATTACTTTTTCACCCATTCATTTTAAATTTATGAAATGCATACAGGCATCTACTTCTTAAACCTTTGAAAGTTTGTAATACCTAAGATGATATTTCATTTTGTGAACAGAATAAAATGGTCTTTTTAAGATGCTTTTGGACAGTATTTCTATGTCTTTTAATTACATTCACACTATTTCCCCTAATCTTTTTTTCATCAGACAGCATCAAAATGAAATATCAAGGTACATTGTGTTTTAGGGATAAAATACTATGTGTTCATAATGTATTAGAAAGAGTGCACAGGATTTACTTGTTAGTGAAGTGTGAGGATTAGTGAGGGAAAAATATTTCTATGCTGAATGTGAGAAAAGGCTGGGGTCATGGTTCAGCCTGTTGATGGCAAAGGAAATAATATTTCTCAAAGAAAACTCAAGTTAAACAGATATATACACTTTCTCTCTGCAATCCTTAAAGTATTTGATTTTTGAGACTGGCAGGGGTTCATTGTTATTCAACACAATGGTTGAATGGGACACATAGGCCTTGGTTAAAGAACAGCGAAAATTTTAGGCTCAGGCTTATCCCTGTCTATAATGTTATCTCTATAACTGATATCTTAATCCTGACTGTAATCTTAACCTTAAGCCTAGATGACATTGAGGGGGAAGAATCTGCCCCACAAAAGTACAGGAGGTGCTTGGAGAGGCCTTTCTCATCCTAGTTGTCTGTACTCTCTCTAAATTATCTCAAACACTAGTGGAACTCCCCCTCTCAGGACCGCTAAATGAAAGCCCAAGGTTCATCTGGTTTTCAATTTCCAACTTGCTTTTTATGTCATGGCTGGATGGGGTACCTGGCAATATATTCAGGAGAGGGAGGAGATGACCCACAGAATCCATTCAAAGAAAGTCCTGAGCAAAAGCTTTTGTGGGAAAAAGGACATGGTGAGAAAGAAGGACTTGCAGGCAAAAGAGATAAAAGGTTTATCAATTCACCTTCTGTTTCTTTGTGATTCATTGGCCCTCTGTAGGTGCCTTGCTGGATGGAGAGCAAAGGCTGGGATTAGGGTTAGGGCGGAGAGATGGCTAAGGAAGGTAAGACAACATAGTTTTGTTTGGGTTTTGGTGGTGGGGTTTTGTTGTTGGTTTTTTTTTTCCAAAAAATTATTCTCAAGTTTAAGGTAGAACCACTTGAATCTGTTGGTCCTCACTGTCTTCATTAAGTGGCTACCTGGGGTATCTACCTGCTCCTCAACAATGATATCAGCAACAAACGTATCAGATTGAAAAAGGTCTTCCAGGAAAGGAATCTCAAGTCAATGAGAACTAGCTACAAACTCCAAGATGAGATAGTGTTGCATAAATACTTGTGTACAGAGTGTTAGTTAAGTAGAAAAAGAAACAAAACCCAAAACCACACAACAAACAAAAAGTGAAAGAAAAGAAGAAAAAGCCAAAAGAAACAATAATAATTTGTTTGGGTCTTCTGCACAGGGTAACACTCAGGGGATTAGAATATCAAACAGGATGACCTTCAAAAGGCAAAAAGTATTTTGAATCAATGGATTTTGTATGTAGACCCTTAGGCTTCAAAATGCCCTGTTAATTTTTCTTCTTTCATTGTTATTGTTACTTGATTAAAATATTTAGGAAACTCTATTGTTCAAATCCTCTGTAGCATACCTGGAAGTCTGTACACCATTGGTATGCCTACCTACTGTAGGGACTGAAAAGATAAACTGATTTTTCATCTGAATGAAGTACAAAGTTATCAAAATGAGCAGTGCTTCAACTCTGTTATCATTAATGTATGGATTTCCTTTATGGATTGTTGTATGGAACAACCTTAATGGTTGTTCTGAGATTTTACAATCCCATCTGGTAAATTATGTATAACTATTAAGCTTCTGTAAACATTTAAAGGTTTTAATGACATCCACTCTATCAAAGATTGCTTATCAGATGCAAATTCAAGCCAACAGTTACTTCAACATTTAGTGAAATATCAGTTTTATCACAATGCATTATAACATGTTTCATTGATTACAGCTAAAGCCACTGTTTTCTTAAAGCCAAAATTAAATCCACTAGATGACAGATAGCTTTTAAAATATATAGTAAAAAGAAAGAGTCCATGAAACTAAAATGTGCAACTTTCCCACTCTATTAAAATGTAGTCTCTGCGGGGTGTATCCTAGTACTTGTTTATATAGTGATAGCAGACAATGGGACAATACAGCTGTTTCTTTAACTATACTTTTTCTTACTTACCATTCATTTTGAGATAAATGTAGAACTTCTTTGGAAATTTCATTTATGCTTTATATGACAGTTCAAGAAGTTAAAGGAAAGGTTCAGCACCACATTAATGTTCAAGGTAAGATGTGGAGAACTCAGAGTTAATGCTGCTCTGCTGCAATTATTATGTTTTTTTTAAAGTAATTAAGAACATTGTAAAATTGAAGGCCACTATTTTTGTTGTGTAATAAAAACTATGTAAGGTAATTAGATAATTGAATTTGATTCTGAGGCATGTAGGTGGACTGATGCCCATGCAAATATTTTGCTGTTGGGTAGGCAAGAGTGTTCTGAGAAAATTGAGAAGCAGTCTTACTTACTGTGGCATGTTTCCAGTAGCACTGCTTTCTCATAAAGTAAGAACCCAAAAGTGCTTAGAATTACAAGGCTGAGACCCTGATTTACGTTGAACAGTTTATCGATTGCTTCAAGTGGGTTTATGTCTTGAGTGTTTTGCTGGTTCAATGTTACAGGCAGACTGCATTTAGGGGAGGTGAGCCTTTCCTTCTTTGATCAATTTGTCCTTAGGGTTCCTAGCATCAGATAAAAGAATAAATGTGGTGCACACAGGTGTTTGGAGACTCCTATGAGACACACAGAAGGTAGTGGTAAAGCACTAGAAATTGAACACTAATATTAACAGAACAACTAAAACAGCCTAAACAATTTCATCTGCATTAGGAATCAAAACTTCCTAAGAATATCAAGACAGGACTATTTGATATATTATCAGATATAAGCTATATAGATTAGAGACATTATCAGATATGATTTTTTATGCAAGTGAAGTTTTTCATGTTTAAATTTTACACATTTCACATCAATTGAAAAAGATATAAAAATAGAAGAATCTGGCTCCATTAACGTTTTCCTCACCCCCAAAAAACCCGTTTTGGTAAGATGAACAAATTTAAATGGTCAGATAAAACAAAAAGTACTTAGGACTTATTTGGATTCCTGACTGTTAAGGAGGAGCACTTGCTATGGCTTCTTAAAATGCTCTATTGATCAGGAAGATAACTCTGTTTTGTTTTATTAAGGATCCAAAGGTTTATGCAGGTGGGATAGGTGTATACCCTAATAATGTAAAAGAAAGGGACATCTCTTTTCACTGACATACTTCAAGTAAATTCATTAATGCGCATGCTGATTTTTGACTATTTTTAACTTATTTTCAGTAATTGCATGACAGGGACTATCCATGCACTTTCAACTAGATATGGTGAAGAAAAAAATTTACTAAAAATATTATATATGTCAGGATGACTTACGCTCTGAAAATGGGTTCACATTTTCCAGATACTTCCAACAATTAGTGAAGATTGGAGCTTTTTTGTTCTTGCATTAAAAAAATACACTTAACTTACATACACTATTTTAAGGTCTACCCTTCTATTCAACAATGGACTGTCCTTTTGTTCATTTCAAACTGATCATGTCAATTCATATTTTAGGAAACACATGACATGCATATTTTGTGAGATTTTTCTTTTGGTAGGATGTCTCCATATTTTCTCTTAGGAAAAAAGAATTTTAAACACATTTAAGTATTAGCAAGGTCTATACATAATTTAATAATCTCATATTTCTAGTGCATTCACTTAGTCCAGTTTTGAAAATTCTGTCTTATAAAGGAAATGATGCTCAGGACATAGAATATGAACTTTATTATTGTTCTGTAGAAATGTATTCACATGAATGCAGAATGACATGAATAGAAATACATTCATGATTAACAAAACACCTACTTTATAAACTATTTTAAAGATGAAGACAAACAAAAAGAAAAACAAAAATACTTGGACCTGTAAGTATTCCATCAATCAAGTACCATTGATCCCATATGTTGTCTGTAACTAAAATAGGTATTGAAGTAAGTATGGTCAGTGTGTTTTAATATAACAGCCAGTCATTAATCTACAAGCAAACAAACACATACAGTATATTTTCCTATAATAAACATATATATATATATATGTATATATATTATATATAATCAAATATATGCACACATACATACACACGTGCTGGTACTAATATATCTTTTTTTACTTTCATTCACATTTTGCTAATATTCAGAGGGGAATTACCCGTTGTCCTCACTGGGAGGTAGCTTGTCTGTCTTTCATGCTAAGAAGAGGAATACTGTTATCTTGACACTTTTTTTTATCATTACTACTTTCCTAATATATTATAATTTAGGTGGATTACACCTTAGTAAAGCACAGCGAAAACATGATGTTTGTTTTTAATTGAGTTTGGAAGATTTTCTAGCCTGCACCTAGAATTAAGTGCACTGTAACCTTTAAGGAGATTTATTATGGAAAAAAAACCCCTCAATACGCCCAAACCCAAAGTGCAAGTCATTGACCTTCCGTGTTGTATTTATTTTTTTTAAAGCAAACTGGTTCCAGTGACAGGCCAGCATATTAGGAAAATGAATTTTGCCATTAGAAAATCTGTCACTTGACTGTCTATATAGTATTCAATACTTTTCTGAAAATAGTGATATATTATTATAACACTTCATATTCAGAGTGTAGACCAATTTTTATATCATCCATTCTAGAAATGCCACTAGTATGACCAGGGGCAGACTCTTCACATCTGTTTACAATGAACAGCTATCAACACATCTTTGTTGGATCTTCTTCCAATGCGGGCATTCTTGTGGAGGAAATACTTTAAGAAATTATGCTACAAATAACAAGTTTGGGTGCTAATTCTGGTGTTTTCACTCTCATTAAAAAAAAAAAAATATATATATATACTTGTAGCTATATAAAAAATTCAGTTAATTCAGTCTCAGTTTTACATGTTAATGATGTTTAGTTTTGAAAGCAAACAGCAGGATACTGAAAATCAGAGGAGTGTTCTTGGGAACTTAATAAGCTACTGGAAAGATAATTCCCTATGAGATTATTTTTGCAGACTTTCCACAAAGTAATACTCATCATACTGAAGCACTGACAGAATGATTTAAAATGAAGAAAAATTAGATGAGTTTAAAGAATCTTGCGTAATTTAAACCTCAGTACGGGTCTGGAGCATGGGCTGAAACATAATTTCCTAGTTGTACATGCCGTGAAAGCAGAAATGTAAAATTTACTTCCCTTCTTTGTGAGGTAAAATGTAAACTCAGCATTATTTGTTATGAAAGAAATATGATTTCTTAGGCTTAATATATAACAAACTTGGCTATGTTAGATTAACTGTTGGTATTCCAAGGATCTGCATAAAGACAACAGTAATACAGAACTGCAATCAACATGAATTTCACTTTGGTAAAGGACTGGAATTGTATTTTCCATGAGATGTTTTTTTTTCTTTTTTTTCAGTATACATGACAAGTAATTGCCAAAACTTGAGATGTGTGTTTGAAGCACGTTGTAAATTATATTTTAATCATTTTTATTTTAACTCAAAGGAATATTATTGTCCTTTGTATTTTAGTGTAATTTTACAAAGTGCTTGATGATCTTAACGGAAAACATGTATTCAAAATTCTCTTTATTGTCAAACAGTCTGGATACTTCTAAGCAAATATATGAATTATCCATCTGGTAGCTATAAAAACCATCTTGGCTGTTACTGGTTGACTAATTATGGACTATTCATCTACACAGTCATGTCAATGGTCATCAAAATGTTTCACTAAATAAGTTTGCCACCTATTATAAGAAATGCTAAGGAGACAATGGTTAATTATTATATCTTTTTTAAAAAGAGTTGGCAAGTGACTTCTACAAAGTGTATCTTGTTACCAAACTGGAAATGTTGCATTAATGGAAAAGTAGCAAGCACAGTTTTGATCAAATCCATTAGTGTCAAAGTCTACAGCAAGAGAGCAAAGCATGCCCATGTTGATAAAACAGACCTTTCATGCCAGCCAGACTTGGTATGACTTCCTGGGTGGATACATGTTTATAATAAATAGCGTGTAGATTTTTGTCTCATCTTAGATATGTGATATCAACACCTTTATTCCAGAATAAGAATGTTCATAAAATGACTAATAGTTTAAATTCTCATCTCACCAGAATAATTTAACTGACATAATTCAAATAACTTTCCCATACATATGAAACCTTAAGTAATTTTACAGATTTCCACACTGCAAGAGCTTCAGTGCTCTAAAAGCTTGACATAAAACTTTGATAGCACAAATAAATAGAAAAAATAGCATAAAATAAATAATGAATGATGTTCTGTTTGTCATGCACTCCAAAAGTATGGGAACCCGATAGATTAACTTAGTTGATATTAATAAAATGTCTAATTGACAAGTTGTGCACTACTACGCTAATGCCTTACAGCAGCTTTGGTCTTCATCACGTATTTACCCTTATCTTCCATGCCACAAATCAAAACATCCCATGTACTTCCTAAATTTGAAAAAGTATATATCAATTTTCAGTTTACAGGGAGCACAGGACAAGCACCAAGTATCTGTCTAACCTATTGGTCTCTCCAATTGAGAGGAATCTATTGTTGACCCCAGGTTAGCAGTCACACTCATGAAGTGCCCTTTTAAATGAAGGTGATTATGATTGATTTGAAAAGGTAACCCCATAGCAATGCGTTAGGCTGATATATCAGGAAAAAGTAAACTGATCATGATAGCCTTGAGCTGAATCTTTAATAAAAGAAAATGAAGATTAAATGTTGGTATTATTTTAAATTCAGAAAACAGATGTTCTTGATAGTACAAAGATAAAGCTATAGGAAGATGACAAGAGACATGGGTGGTAATAAGAAACAGATATCAGAAATGGAATGCAACTTAAATCTTTGTCAAATGGTGAATCTTCACAACGTCTTTGTACAACAGCTACAACAGGAGCATTGAAATGATATGTTTTCCTTATGCATAGATCTCCATATACTTATATATATACACACTCATTTTATTCTACTACTTCAGTGGTGTAATTGTCAGCATAAGGGCAGATAAGGCTTTACAGCTTACTCCTAAGTCTTTATTAGGTCTTTTGAATTGCTTTTCTTGCAGAATCTATTCATCCTGTTTGGAATAGGATAGTAGCTGTCACTGGATTCAACACATGAAATTAGTGTGAAAATTACTACTGAAATGACAGCGGAAAACGAGCTAGCAGAAAACCAAAGACATGGCTTGCTCAAAACAGACAACTTATATTTTAGTATAGTATTAGATAATGGTTACAAGTGGACTTAAACTAGGTTTTGGACATAAAAGTAATAAAGTATAGATAAGATAGAATAAGATAGATAGGACAGTATAAATTTTCAGAACAGTATCGATGTAAGTATTGAAGTTAATCTGAATTTGGCAACTTAAATATAACAAATAAAATTTAATTTAAAATATATTTAAATAAATAATTTTAAAAATATTTATTAAAAAAATAAAATTAAAAAAATCATGTAAGATTTCATTATGTAAACCCTTACTGTTCATATTGCTCTCAAGACTTAGATGATTTTGTGTATCATTATATTACAATTTTGGTTTAGGTCTTTCCATTATTGGATATTTCTCAAGCTATTCTACTGACCCAAACTCCGATTCTCATATTCTTCCACATTTGATAGTATCCAGTAGCTATCTTAGGTTCTGAATATTTTGGAATATTTTTAGTGCATCCTAGAAGTGTGTTTGAGAGAGAGGTCTCTGAAGTAACTGCTCCAATACTCTGAATTTACCTCTGGATTTCTCTAATATCTTGATAGAACTATATATTCTAAGGAAGTCAAGAAGCCATAGTTTCACTCCTCAAAGAAACTTCCAACTAAAATGAAGATATCAAGACATCTGAACAGCCATGAACTCCATTTATTTTCTACAGCTCTTATGTATGCAGGATGTTCTGTTCTGTTCTTTTTTTTTTTTTTTTTCCCCCACCCAAATGTTTATGCAGGTAGTATGTGAGGATTTCAAAACCTTGGGGTTTGGGAATTATTTTTTTTTGGTGGGTGGGTGGGTGGTGGTGTTATTTTTTGTTGTTGTTGTTGTTGTTGTTTTGGGTTTTGTTTTGATTAGTTGATTGCGTTTTTTAACAGCTCATAGTTCAGTTAAATCAGTAAGCTTAAAAAGGCTTCAGGGCTTTCATAAATCCCAGATGTGAAGTCTGCTTCTTCCAAATTGTTCCATATTTCTACTATTGATCAAAGTCTGATCTGTAGTCTGCATGCAATTAGCAACTCAATCTAGTACAACTGAAAAGTGAATGGTTGCCTTCGTATCTGCACAGTCATAGGTGATTATATGTAATTTTTTGGAGAGTCAGGAAAGAAATCTAGTTTCATACAAATGTATTTTCTGATAATGAGCGTTTCTTCTCTACTCACGGCCAAATGACTGCATTCTAACACTAAAGGATATTACCATTTGACAGCAATCAGCTCATTATTTCAGGAAATATTCACTTTATTTTGAATGATGATTCTTTCAGTTCAATGAGTTTTTAACTTTCTGTTGTGGGACCTGACAGTGTAAGGAAAGTACATCTCATCTGATCTTAGACATCTGAAAGTCCAAGCTAGTCAGTTTAAATGGGCTGAATCATTCATTTGAAATTTGTGTCTTCATTTTCTGTAAGGAGAATGCATTTAGCTACCTTAGACTACTGTCCAATTTTTACCATTTGAAGTTAGATGAAATTACTGCCACAAAAAGGAACAACTAATACTTAGACATCTCAATCTAATCTGGAGACTAATTGGTAATTTATACATTCATAGCAAAAGTTTAAAGTTTTTTCATACATATGCCATCTATATACAAAATGTACTCAAACCTGTCACTTTTTTGTCTTGTATTAAAATATTTTAGTAGGTGTTAGCACTAATAGTTCCATAGGGAATGTTTCTCAAAATGACTGACACAAATGTAAAATTATACTGGCATACAGTTTTGTAAAGTTGCTGTGCGTTGAACAACCTTTCATAATTCTAATACTAAAATAATAATAAGAAAGTATGGTGATAAGAGTAGAAATTACTGCTATGTTATTAAATATTTTGCACAAGTATTTTTCTGGGGTTTTTTTTTGTTTTGTTTTGTTTGTTTGTTTAGTTTGTGGTTGTGGTTTTTTGTTTGTTTGTTTTTTTGGTTTGGCTTTTTTTTGTTTGGAGATATGTTGATAGAGTAGGCTTTCTTTCCATTTCTCCAGGTCAGATATTTCTTGAAGTGTTCACAACCAACCAAAGCATACTCAGCATTTGATGCTATAGTGCAAGCTGATACTGGAAAGCTTTCTTTGTCCACACCATTGTGGATGTTAATGATGTTCTGCTTCCTTGCCATAACATGATGCTTAATGTTTGCTTCGGGGCACGGTGCATCATATTGTGACATCAGAATACATGCATAGAACAATCCTATGACATTAATACATTTAAGCAAAATACTACAGGCTCATCACTTAACATTTTATTAATGCCTGATTCAGAGACTATGGTTGCTGTATTACACCTAAAATAAATTCCAGAATGTCAAATAAGTCAAATGTTTAACTACAGCTCTGCAATGTTTTGACCTTTATATAGCATATTTGTGCAAAGGCAACATTTACATTTTTCATATAAAAGATACAGTACATTAATTTCTTCAAGTATACATTTTAGAATTACAACAGTTCAAGAATTTCTGAACTTGATGAATAAACCATATATTCAAGATAAAGGGTAACTAACTTAAAAAGAATTCAGACTAAATATTCACATGTGTATCTTTTTCAAATCTTTTCTCATTTAGACCGTCTTTTATAGGCATCCTTATGTGTTGTCCTTTTAATGACTATGATAGGTCTTCTCAGCATCCTTGATCTAAGACTCAACATTTTTTCCATTTACTCATCATATAAACCTTTTTTTAATGTTGTTGGGTTTTTGTTGTTTGTTTGTTTGTTTGTTTGTTTGTTTTGGGGGGGGCAGTGGAGGGTGGTGCGGCAAAAGAGCTACCTGCTGCTGGCTCTTCTCTTACATGGGCAATCAGCTTACTCACCTCATGATATTTCTGCTGTGAGCTGCTCTAAAAGCTGATGTTCTGACACCTGGGAGAAAATGGGAAGCAGGCAAGCAAGAAGATGGTGGGAGAACTTAAAAAAAGAACATCTGCTTCCTGGCAACAGGGAGGTAGATCTCTGGCAGCTTTCCCTATCTCCTGTTGCCGAATTTATTCTCATTCTGTGGAAGTCAGCATCTTTTTCTTGCCACTGTCTGATGTAAGACAAGGCGTGTTATTGGCAACCATTTATTCATATTTCATGTGTCAGCAGGTCACTAGATAATCATGAACAGGATTTATACCTATTGCTGGGTGATTATATGGTTACAGAAGACTAACTGATACTTGAATTTGCTGACCCCTGAAGTCAGTGTTCAGGATACACTTTAAGATAGGGTTTTTCTGATATAATGGCAGGAGGTGTGGTTTCAGTGGGTACATACATGGTGGGCAGCCTGGAACCAAGGCTGAGGGAATCATCTTCATTGATTGCCCATCCTTCCCTTTTCCAGGGATATGTGCCCTATGTCAAAGTACTGGCCCCTTCGGCAACATGTATTCTTCCTGTAAAACCTTTTGATACATTCTTTCATCCTTTCTCCTGATTACTGATGTGTGTTTATGGATATAGTTGGTAGTACTATAGTTGTTCCAACACAAGAGAAGATGAATGCTGAAATACAGACTATGGAACCTGTCTTCAACTGTAAAGAAGACAGAGCAAGAAAAAGCCATTTGGATGCAAGATTATACAGCAATAGACAGAGTTTTCTGCTTTCAATGGGAAGAAACACATGCCTGGTACTGAAAAGTACTATAAAAAATTGTGATCATTTAGATAGAAACTGTGACTTGTTTAAAGTCAGAGATCACTATTCAAAGTGTTTTAATGGACCATTTGGAGAAAGATACAAACATGTATCTTCCAGTATTTCCTATTTGACAGGCTTTATAGGTCTCAGTGCTACTTCTGTTTTGTAGCATGTGACCTGAACCATCTCCTGCAAGCCCAAATAAAAGGAAGACAAAATCATGCACTTGCCTCCACATAACCTTTTGTACAAGTTAGCTAGAGATGAAGAATAGGGCAGCAAGTGTCCTACTGCACATTTGTTTCCTTTTTTATTTTCCTGTTGAGGACTATTATTGCTTATCCAGTCAATGAATTAGATATGTTACATTTATTCTTGCCTATGGAATAATTTTAGAAAAAGTAATACATGTAGGGACTGCTGCTACAAAATAAGCTTGATTATTTTTTTTCAAATTCACAAAAACTTCCGAATTTCACTAGAAACTGTCAGCAAACAACAAAAGGTTATGAAATTACATTGTAGTTTCACTGATTTGAACTGAAATCCTTCACAAGAATAAAAGTTCATTTTCCTCATAGTTTGCTATATAAACTTAATGATATTGTGGGTTTAGGTTTTTTGTTTCATTTTGAAGATAATGTCTCTCAAATTGTATTTCAAGTCCCCCGTCTCATTTAGTACACATTTTACAGTGTTCGTAGCTGCTTGTTCTCCTTTCTAATGCAACAGCAGGGAAAATCAGTGCAGGAGACTTTGTTTCTGCTGCAACTTTTTCTTTTTTATTAGCAGATAATGACTGACATCACTAAAATAGATGTATTATGAAATAGCAATAGTAATAGAGCATGAGAGATATGGTCTAATGTCTCAATGCCAGATAATCAGTGTAAAAATAAAATTTAAATTATTTGTGCATTTTAGACAATTAAACCATAAAGAGAATTGGGCTCCTCTAATGACAACTGCAAGTTTATCAACAATGATCTGTTCTTTTTATCAGCAAGAAACAGGGAAACTATGTTTTTGAGAAATTTATTCATATACTGTCTGGTTAATTAAGACTAATGCATAATTTCCTTTAAATGAAGACTTAAAATCAATTTACATTGTGTACAGATACTTCCCTCAGTTTACTGGTCAAAGTAAATACAAATATAAGGTTGATGTTAACACAGGTGAACAAAGATATTCTCCTTGTAATTGCTAGTTACTGATTCTTGCCTACACATGACTCCCTGCTTTGGGAGGGATGAATTTCGCCAGCTTCTTCCCATTTCCATATTAAATAACATACCTCGGCACTGTAAATCCAGCTGTTCTGCAGCTGCTTTGTCCGTTAACTAGTTTTGATTCTTTACATATTGATCTTTTTCTTTTGCAACTATGATGGTGCTTGCTAAGTTCCTGACATTCTTACCACCTCTGCTCCAGATCCCCTTCCCACCTTCTGCCTTCTGAATGAGTGAATTACGTGGGATTTCTTGGCAACTCGTTCTTTGGCTCCTCCTATGTAGTAATTTAAACATTCCTGTGTTTTCATTGGATAGATTTTTTACTATGACATCATGCGATATCGGATGGCTGTAACATATATCTACACAGACATGTTCATCTTAGCTGCACTAACAGGAGACATGGATTCCTTCTAAAAATATCTGTGTATTCTACCGATCTGTCTAATTCTCCTGAACATCATTTCTGGGAAAATGAAAGTGGTGAAAGGGTGGGCAAGGCATTAGCATGGGTATCCTAGGAACTGGAGTGGGACTGATTTGAGAAATTTTAGCTGGTTTTCATACCTAAAAGCATTTTTTTTTAATATGATTAACCCCCTGGGTGATCTAAACTCTCCCCATCTCTTTGTGCAGAAAGACATGTGATTCTGAGAAATCAGAAGCTATCGTAAATATGATAATAATAATAAATAAATAAATAAAAAAGCTAGTAACTAAGGTCAAATCACAGAGTCCTTAATCCTTGAAAATTTTTAAATTCAGTGGGAATTTTGCCTGAAGTAGAACAGGTGGGCTTCATATAACTAAGTAATTGGTAAATTATTTTGTGTTGACACATAATAATGAAGGAGTGGCTTAACTTGTTCTGTTTGGAAAAAAAGAAAAGCTATTTTCCAAGCTATGAAACTGCCTGCACAATTAAATCTCTTCTCACACTTAAATGGAATTTCCTGTATTTCAACTTGTGTCTAATGCCACAATTTTTACAAAATCAGAGGTGGGGAAAAAATGTTGCCATATAAATTTAAATAAAAAATTTGTTGAGTACAAGAAGGAAAAAAAAAATAATATCCTGAATTCAGTTCCTTATCCTATATGTGAAACAGCTTTGTCATCTGTAGGTAGAAGCATGCTTCTCCTGAACTAGTGAATCTGTTCTCCAAATAGGTCAGAACATTTCTCTGAACCAACACTAGAAATTTTCTGAAAATAAGGTGGATTCAGAAAGCCATGTACAGCATTATGATAAGTAACAGTCGTTTATTGTTAAGAAAGCTTTATGTAATAGTAATTGAAAAGTGGTTAAATTCTGTTTAGTTTCATAATATATTTCTGGCAACTTGTCAGCAATAGATCACTTTTCTAGTGAGGAAAGGACTACCAATTGGTAACATCACAGCTTAGGTATCTGAGTGCCTGCTAATACTATGATTCCCATATTAAAAAAATGACCTGAAAAAGCCCCAGTATTTCCTTTATCATCTCCTCTTTGTTGTGCTTTTAGTCAGCACCAGTCACAGTATGGTCCTGAGAAAATAAACTTGCATGACTTCTGCTGGGGCTGAACTTGGATGCATCATTTTAAAATCATAATAAACAGTAAAAAAAAAATAATATCTGTATCTTCTGAAGAAAAGGAGAAAAAGAGGGAGAAATCTGAATTCTACCCCAATATATTCTCAGTCTATGTCATCTTAATCTATCCCAGTGTAAAATATCATAATTTATGTGAAGGAACTTCCATCTTTAACAAGCTTTTAATTGTCCAGCTTTTAGGGCTCCATTATGAGTTATCAGTGAGATGACCTACTCTCAAAATCTGAAACAATCAAAAAGTTCAGGCAGTGGCCTTTCCCTGGGACTGAAAACATACAGCTTGTGCCATAACCAGATAACATTCTTGACAAAGGAGAGAGAGCTGTGCCATTTTAATTGTTGCATGGTGATGGCAGCCTAGCTTAGAACAAAAAGAAATATTGGCTATTTGGCATAATTTGAAATATTACCCCTTCAGCTTTGAAACTGTCTCAAGGTATATGTGAGGAGATAAAAATGTCTGCTGAACTCATTAGGCCTAAAGGGCATATTTTGAAGGACGTGGAAGAGTGACATTTCAAAGGAAGGGCTGACCTTGTCTTCTTTCCTAAAACAATAATGTATGTAAAATCATGCAGGAAGTCTGCAGACTTATCTCTTAAAGTGTGTTTGTGTTGGCTCTTGGTTGTTTTTTTTTTTTGTTGGAATTACTGATGTTCATAGGTGCACGAGAGGGACTTTGTGTTCTAATTTTGGTCAATAATAAAAAAGCTCTGCCTAAACAAGGTGAAGTCTTTTGGCAGGCTGCCAGTCTCAACTCCCAGTAGTACACTTTTTCCATATTTTTTCTGTTATTTATTCAATCACCATAGCTACATGCATTAAACATTTCACACCTGCAAGTGACAAAAAGCCAGCTTTCTAATTTTTTGGCATCTGTAATATTCAGGAAAAACCTAGGCCAAAATCTGCTATTGACCCCAATCTCTACATTAAGTTAAGAGACCAGATGTTTATGCCACTAGTTAAGCCCTGTTTTAAGATTTTTGAAGTTTCTTGATATGGAAAACCACAAGTTAAAGAAACTAAATGTTTGTGTATATGAACTTACATATGCAAATGTGTGTGTGTTTATACATATATACGTGCATATATACAAGCAAATAATTCCTTAGTATGTCAATATTTTGCTTTTTAATATTGCTGAATATTGTGAAACTCGCTGCAGAAGTCCACAGTGGCTTGCTAGCCAGGACACTTAACTACCTCACTTCAGATGTTCAGAGCAATACTATATCAATAATGATAGCTGACACTGCAGGGCTTCCTTGCAGGTAATGAATGACAGACTGAGGTTTAACCATCATTTTAATAACTGCTCACACATGAAAACCAAGTTCATCATAAAGGTTTTATTGAGGAATGTTTCACGGAATTTTTACATATGATAAACACTTTATTTATTGAACTATGACATATTTTCTTTCTGTCACACAGGTTTTTTTTTACTTGTCCTTATATTTTCCATACCTTTTTATAGAAATATGGAACATATCAACAAAATAAGAGAAATTCAACAAACATGTTTTTTAAGAAGAAATTATTAAGTATCTCTTCAGTAACTTTAGAACTGTTTTTCCAAACTAGAAAGTTTGGAAAATCTGAGAGTTATATGGGAGTTGTATATGCTTCTTGTTGATCTACAGGATTGTTCTGGTTTTGTTCTTTTTTTGGTTTGTTTTTTGTAAAGGAAAGCTTTTACCAAACTTCCCACTGTTCAAAACTCTCCTAGACCAAGATTTTAGATTAGAGTGCCCTAGAGAATAAGGAACACTAAATAAGTGCTTGCTAGAAATGCTGCTTCATTTTAGGGCGCCTGTTTTACTAACTGTATAACAGGATGAGGTAAAAATGGACAAAAATATTTGATTCCCATCAGACTAGATTTCACAAAGCTAGGTCTGGTATATTTACTATGTCTGACCACTTGGATGACCTTCTCCAAGCTGCCTAGAGAGTGTTTTTTAACTGTCTGTAAAATACATAGCATAGGGAAAGACAGAACGGAGATCCTCTAGGGGCTCAATCAAACCTGTTAACTGTAACTAATATTTTTCCTGAAGAGAAAAAGATTTTCTTACTGCAAATAAGAGAGATTCCCTTGTTAGATAAGGGACTTGTAAACTCTGGGAAGGGGAACACACTCACAGTGAATAAAGCTACTCTTTGTGAGAGTACTTTCCAGCTAATACTTTGCAGTCTTAGACTATTCAGGATGGCACCTCAGAGCACCTCACTGGAAAAATAGCTTTGCAAAGGTGTGAAAGGTGTAAAACAGTATGCAGACTGTTATAGGGGGCAATGCATTAATTTACATGCACCACCAAAATCACATTCATCGCTGATTCTTGTTAAAATAAAAATGAATAGAAACTGTGGGTGACTGGAAAATGTGTCTAACGCTATAGCTTTGCCATTCATTGAAAACATTCCTTAGCACCTAGTTGGTCATTCTCGATGTGTTTTACATGTCAGAAGAGAGACGTTCTGAGGTGTGACTAATGAACTTTGTGTTGGGTGGGAAAGGTCGTATTGGATCTTACGTTAATAGAAACAGAAAAGACTCATATACAAGATCTGGGAGAAGATCCACATCCTTATCCATTTCCACTAGTGTACAATATCCACTGTGTGATTTGCTACTGCACAAGATGACAATAAGTTATAACTTATATATCATAAGATGATCATAAGTTACTTTGCAAGGAAAAAGATTACAGCTATTCTCTGGATGATCAAAATATAGGTCCCAACAATGTATAGTTTATGCTTTTTGGACTGTATTTCCTTCTAATTTTGTCTTCTTTGGTAGCCGCTGCTTCTCTGAATCATTTCAGATCAGCATTCCTTTGCAAAATAAATATCATCAGGGAAAGTTTCCTCCTACCCAAGAGAATAAACATGCTCACAGTAGATATGGGAACTGTGCCTTCCAAAAGTATCTTCTTTCTTGCTTTTGCCTTGGGAGACAACATGTAATGTAATGAAATAAATTGCTTAACCTTTTATAACAAGGTAGTCTGCTAGTCAAAAACCAAGAAATGAAAATAATACAAATGGCATGGGACTTTCTAATCTCATCCTTTATTTTTTTAAAAAAACAGTCTGGTGATTGCCTTTCCTTTCTCAATTTCTTTTGGTTTCTGTAGAGCAATGTCAGCTGGCCTATCCTGGCAAAAATCCCAGGAAGAAAGAGGTTAATTTCTTCACTTACCAGTGGCTTCACAGGAAAAGACTGGTAAAAACAACTTTGAAAGAGTTTGAAAGAGCATCCTGGAAGAAATAGGAAAACTTCTTGCTTTCAATGTGTTTGAAATCAAGAATACTGATCTGAAGTCAGAGACAACACTTGACATTTCGAGACAACCAGTGTACTTTCCCTGTATTTTGCACTGTATCAGTGGAAACACTTCAGTTTCCCAAATGTTTTGATGGGCTCATTTCACCTGATATCAAGTCATGTTGATTACTTGCTGTAATTATTTTTTCTATGCAGAACTTAATGTGACAGACTCGTGTGAGAGTTCTTTACTCCTTGCAGAAAGCAACTTTGTGAGTAGTATGTGTAAATGTAATATTGACATAATTTGAGAAAATATATTGAATCTTTTCATAATGTTTTGGGTTTTTTTGAGCATGTCTGTAATAATAAATGATTGCTCCCTCCCTTTTTTTAAATTTCTTCTTCCATATGGGGAACGAAAAAAAAGAATCTAGAAATCCTAGTCTAACTTTTGGCTTTTTTTGTTTTGTTCTGTTTGCAAAACCGTCTATTTGGATGACAGTAAAATTCACTTTACACTTAGAAGGATTTAGATTTTATAAGCTAGTGAGTTTTATGTGTGTTATTTCAAAAGTTTCCTTCTCCAGTGTTTAACGATACACCCCAATGGAAATCCCTCCTATGCAATTAGCTTCCCTTACTGCACTGATGCACTTTATTATCTGTTTATTTTACATCATTTTGCTAAGGAACAAATTTTGCCCTTGGATGCAAGAATGTGGCTTCCATTACTATAATGAAAGTTGCATGTGTGCATCCAAGGGTCAAATCTTTCCTTAAAAGTGAGATTTATCTTCAAATTAGCTACTCTAACAGCCCTGGCTAGGGCTTCAACTACATGAATCAATTTTATTAAGAAAATATGAACTGTACTGGAATTCTTTTTAAATCCTACTTGTTAAAATGTGCAAAGATGAGATTTAGATACCAGCAGAAGTCTAACTCTATATACGTTTTCTCTGGTGTAAATCTGGATAATTTCCAGTGATTCTTGCTGACACTTTGGCTCCAATGACATGTAGGCTGACAGTCCCAGAAAACAATTGAGCTTTCTTGTGACTTTGCAGCACCCCTTTGAAGTTAATAGGAATCCATGTGCATAAACTTCCCTTTGCAAGATTAGGGCCTAAATAACCAGGGAATTTGGCAGGGTGCCAAAGACAGTATGAGAAAAGGAGATTTCAAATTCTTCTCCAGTCATTCCAGCTTCATTTATATTTCTTGGAGAAGACTAGAATATCTTCATTTTTGAGATATGAAGTGTGACTACTTGGTGGTTTTGGTTAGATACATAAACATATTTAAATAGATGTAATATGTTTTATATATATTTATAATACTAAATTCTGGCTATTGAACTAGTAAACAACACTGAATTATAATACATTTAGTTACAGCAGTAATAGCCACTTTAGGAATTAAGCATATTTTCAAAATTGTGTGCAGGATCTGCTATTATCAATAATGGCCAGAACAGTTAATTCTGGGCTTACTAAGCTAAAATAAAAATGACCTCCAAATTGTCACAGTAACCAGATGGTTCACATTTAGAAAATCCTTTCATAAGCATTACTGTGTCTTTTAAATGAAGAACTTTCTTAAAGTCTTCTCCTTTTATGCAGACAGTTTAAGCTATTTTTTATTCTTTTCTGGAACAGTAATACTTCATTATGTACAAGCAGACACAAATTACAAGGAATTTAGGGGTGGGTCACTTTTTATAGGTATCTTACTCAGAAAGTTAAATAGTTGTCTTCTGTTTCTGTCCTTTGGTACATAATTTACTTCTAGCTTGTTCAAAACAACTTGTACTCTTTTTCTTTTTTTCCTCCATAAAAATGTCACTGACAGCTCAATTTTAAAGTGTGCTTATTATTCCCCCTTTCAGTGTAAGTCTACTTCATTTTCCAGTGTTTTAGTGGGTTAATATTTGACCTATAGCAAACAGATTCAGTGGTCAGAGCTCAGGATTACTTTCTGCTGGGTGCTTGGGAAAGACAGGCAGATTCAGTCTTCATCCCAACTTGGATGCTAAGCAGCACATGAAGACATGCAAATAGGAACACTGGATACATAAATGACAGAATCATGGTTTAAATAAGGAGGAAAACAATCTTCATTTTTCTTTTAAATGATAAACCATAAATTAAATGCTTGTACGTATGAATAAAGTATACATATCTTATGTTTTATATTAGATACTATATATAGAGCAGAGGTTTTATTCCTTTGTTAGACATGCTGGTTTGTTCCAAACAATATGAAATCTTCATCCTGAAAACCCAATTTTTAATCACATAGTCTCAGTGGATATAAACACATTTGCATATTTGCTGCTGGGACTAACTAAGCAATATTCTTGGGCTCATAATTTTTTTGGAAATGGATTAGAAGGTAAGTATTTCAGACCTAAGACATGATAAATGAGAGGTGGGACTATACTGGAACATTCTGTAGAAAAGTCTCCTGAGGCCCCTTATACTCTTCTCATATGTTAAACCGGTGTCCACTTTGTGATTAGCAGAGACTCAAGCCATTCATTACACAGCAGTCCATTTCAGAGTTTCTGAGCCGGACCGAGGTGGGAGGAAACAGGCAGTAACAGTGTCAGAGGGGTGCAGTGGGGCAGAGTACCCCACGTAGTAGCTGGAGAGAAACAAAAACATTTCTGTTTGAATACCACATGGTCTCTAAGGTCCCTTATGTTTCATTTTCATAATTGTACTAAAAACAATGAGGGGTCAATTTCAATGGTCAGTTTTAGTTAAAATGTAAGAGTGCATGACATGGTTAACATCCGTACAAATACACTGTCCCTGCCTCCTCCCCACCACTTCACTGGATCAAGTCCTGATCTCTTGTTTTCCCTTTATGGCCTCTGTCATCCTCACACCTCTGCTCTATCCACAACCTACTAGTAATTGTTTTCTAAAACTTCTTTCTCACCTACTTTCTCTTCTTCTTTCACTGGAATATATATTACCTTCAACTGCCCTTTTAATTTACTGAGGTTTTGAGAATTCATTCACAGTAATTAAATTGCCATTAAAAATAATGTAAAATAAAGGTCAAAACACATAGGAAACACATCTCTGTGGAGTACTCACTAGAATACTGAATTTCAGGGTATTCTACTGAAAACTAAACTGAAGTGCTATCATCTTCAAGAGTCTTCCAATTAACAAGGAAGGATTAGCATTTAGTACACCTTGGGAAAGGGGAAATCTTCTTTTAGGTACTTTTTAAAATCCAGTTAGTTATGATTTAAGAAAAGAAAATACAGTTGCAGTTTTTAGAATACTGGAAAAGTTTTGTGTATCACATAACTAATTTGGGAAATCATTATTTTAAGTCCTTTGTATGCATGCAAGAGAAAAGAAAGCAGATTTTTCTAACTATGCATATTATTTTCATTGTCTGCCAGCATATCAAGAGATTTACCACAGTTCTTGACCAAATGATATTTACTGAGAACTTAAAATTAAACCTTTGAACAGATTTGTATCTATTTATTTAATTGTTCATTTGAGAGGTTAAGAATTTGGGAGTTTAAAATGGAATACATTTAACTCATGCATGAAACTCTTACACTTATTATTCAATGTTGTCTTTTAGGGGTTATTTTTTATGGATATTTAATGCATGCAATATAGCTACTGTAACTATCTTTTTATAGAACACTGACAGACTGTAATAATTTCATGGTGGCTAAAAGCCACTGTCCAGGATGAATTAAAAGTAGTTAGTTGTGTAACTAGTCTCAAAGGATTAAAAGAATATGTGGCAATTTTCAGACAACAAGGGACAGCTTCACTGCAGACTCTTAATAGGAAACTTCTTAGATAAGGAAAGGGGCTTTCAGAGGCCAGAAGAAATTAAAAAAGAACCCAAAACCCAAAGAAGAGTGTTGTGGAATTTACTTAGCATAAGAATATTGAACTGGGCAGAAAGACTCAGAGCAGTCTGTAAATAGCCCTAACCTTGTGTCCAACAGTAGCTATATGTCTCTGGATGAGTAAGAATAGCACAGATACCTGCCCTGAGTATTTCCAAAGCTGGGTGATGTTTTCACTTCACAGTCTGTAGTGAATTTCCTTTGTCCCGTGTCTCCCTGGAGCTGCGTAAATCACAGCACCTGTTGGTAACAAGGGCTTTATACCATATTGCCTACCAGCACTTCTACTTCCACATTGTCTGCTAACCATTGTAGAAAATTCTGTAAAACCAGCGAAAACATACTGACTCTGCTAGTCATGATTATTCTTACCTTGTTCAATGGATAATTTTCTCAGCCTTTCTGATCAATTTTTGATCTATGATATCAAGACAATTTATTAAGCCAACTACCTCCCACACAGGACAGACAGGCAAGAACAAATGCAGGAACACTGGCTTGTGAAAAACTCTGCTCGTGCTTCTCTGTGAGCAGTGATCTCTCAATGAGCCCTGAGCTTCAGAAATAACCATACTGCAGCCACGTCTGCAGCTGTTAGGTTGTGTGCCTCATCCACAATCACTCCCAAGACAGATGATGAGATATCCAATGGAGGCATGTTTGTTGCCAAAGGTAGCAACATTAGTTCAGCATACCAGACACAAAATTCTAAATTAAAAATCTTCATAATGCACAGGCAAGCAGCTTAGTAAAAATAGATCATCCTTTGGCAGAAAGGCTCAACTCCCACAGCCTTCAAACTAAAAGAATATTGATTATTAAGGTCAATGAAGAAGTTTCTGTAAAAATAATTGTTCAGCAGAAATGCAGTTTTCAGAAAATGAACATGTTCCAGAAAGAAGAGGAGGAATGCTTTGTTGCTTTATTGGTGTGGGTTTTTTTTTTCTTTCTACCTTTAGTTCTAATTTGGGTGGTCCTGAAATAAAAATATTTTTGAAAATTTTACAGCCTCAAAAACATTAGTTCAAAAATTAATTTTATTTTCCTCTTGTGTCTATTACAACATAGCAATCATAAACGAAACTCTCATTTTCTCCTGAAGACTAGGCTCCTTGATTAGATTATATGTTGTGCAACACAGCAGCCTTCTTTTTTGATTTGTTTTGTTGGGGGTTTTTTTGTTGTTGTTTGTTTGGTTTTTAACAGAATGGCCTGTGGTATTTTGGGAATCATATGGCTGTATGTATAGGAGGGAAATATAATTAATCCAATTTTATAAGTTAAAAAGAGAACATTTAGTAAGAACTGCAGTTCCCATATGGAAATTTATCCTAACAGAGAGACTGAGTTTAGTGACAAACTAACTTAAAAGAAAATAATTTGCCCAGTTGCAGTGTAATATTCTTTCTATATTTTCTGTACTCTACAATCCGAACAATTTTTACCGGAAATTTAAACCAATGAAAAAAATTGCTGCAATATGAACTTTCATTCAATTTCAGGACTATTTCAGTACATGCTGATGCAGTCCATATCACACAAATTTGTAAATTCACACTTTTTGGTTATCTCCGACAATGGAGAAGACAATAAATAAAATAATTTTCTAGTTTACAGCTAGCTATGTTACAGAGCTGTTATATTTGAGGGAAGACTTTCAGGTGGTGGGGTGTGAGTGAATCTGAATTTGTGACAGCTAAATGTGGATATCTGCATAGAAGTGTTTATGCTTGAGCCGGATTCTTAAGCTCTCACTGTCCACTGAAGATCTTATCAGTATGACCATTGTAACCCAGTGAACCCTCCAGCTGACAAGTCAACAGATACCTACTTCAGGATAAACTGAATTGCTTTATATATGCCACCAACTGTATATACTAGAGGTTTGAATTCGTTGTATAAATGTAATATAATGTGAGGCACTCTAAAGTATGTGAGAAATCTGCAAAAGGATGGCAGGTACAACAGAGACTCCCTGGAAGACTGTCTTAGAGTAGCATTTGGAAGCCAGGCCAGGCTACTTTGGGACATCTTAAAAGCCATTGGACACCGGCATTTGGAAAGCTGTTCTCAGAGATGTTTGATGCTATTTAAGATGCATCTTAAATCACAGGCTCTGTGAAGCCTCCATATGTGATTAGACATGACAAAGACCCAGAGGAGACCAGCACTGGCTGGAGCAGCAGCAGAAGAAAAGGTGGTATTTTAGGGCATCTCAAGTGGCCCTAGAGCCTGAGTGGTGGCAGCTGAACTGTACTATTTATCTCAGGGTCGTTCTTACACCTACTGACTTCCACTGGGTAATTTCCTTGACAGTAAATCCAACAATGGGTATCAAAAGAATAGACAGGTATATACCCTCTCATAACCTTAATGGAAAACTAGTGAAGTATAAGGGAATAGCAGAGCAAAGGACTTCAAGCAAAAATCAGGCAGACTGCTATGCTCCAGTATGTGCCAGATGACCCTACTAGCCTCCACTAGTGCTACCATCAGAGCCAGAGCACTGGGGTAGGCGGGTCATTGGTGTAAACCTGTAGGAAGTTTCTTTTGTCAGTGAAGTCTTTCTGCAGGGTCTAGCAGTTGCGCTAACTAAATCTTTCTAGACTACATGAGAAGCTTTGATACTTCACATACAGATGTTTACATATGAACAAAATAAGATATTTTAATCTGAAAGTGAATGCCACAGTCCTTGGGAATCAGTGGCTGGGAAGAATAGAAATAGAACTGTTACTTTGACCTCCTGCTTTGCCTAGATGGGATTTCTCCATTTGCAGAAAGTTTTAAAGATTTCATTAGAAACATTCACTGAGCAGTGACTAGTAGCATCGTTCCCACGGGACAGACTCTATCTGGCAAGTAGTACATAAGGTGTTTCATCTGAGGCAGACAATGTCCCTTGAGGTTAATGTGTGTTTGAATGGATTTACTTTTTTTCCCCTCCACCTCTCTTTCCTTATAATAATTGAATAATAACATGCTGGGTTTTATTATTCACAAATGTTATTGCCTAAACATGTCAGATATTTTTTTTTTTTTAATTCTGCTATAATAATACAAACAGAAATTGCTTTTGCCCTTTCAGAGATGTATATTAGGAAATGAAACCTGAGGTATCTTTCTTCCACAGCTATGCAATTCTAACCTTAAATTCCCAGTGCTGATGCTCACAGAAAATTTTCTGGCACATTTGTGACTTATTTGTCTCAGAACTCATTTTTATTTAATTGTGACCTGTAGTTTTTATTCCATAAAGTCATGTAGTCAAAGACATTCATTCTACTTTCTCTTCTGAATTCTCTCTCTGGTACTTTAGTAATTTTTAACCTTACTGTGATGTTATTCACATGCATATTGTAATTCATGTGCATATTTTATCGGATGGGGACTTGAAAGCTAGATTCCTGCATTAATTAATTTTTTAGAGAAAAATGAGATGTTAGCTATTTAATAAAAAAGAGAAAAATATATAGAAAGACTGTTATTGTATAACAAATATGCAAGAAACATAAGGAAATTATTATTAAAAAAAAAAAAAAAAAAAAGCAGAAAGCCTATTAAAAAGATCCAAAAAAGTTCAGTCCTAGTCTGAATGCCAATGGGGATAAATTGTTGCTCAGAAGTTTGAGGATTTCTATATAATAGCAAACTGCAAAAAAATTAGTCTTTTATTGTTAGCTACAGAATTTATTAAATGATAACAATATGATTGCAACCGATCTAGTAAAGATAATATCTCCAGGCCAGTTTCAACAAACGCTCCATCTGGTTTCTGCATTGCGGAAGCTCATGCTAAATCCAGAATGTTGATGGGGCTTGGAGGTGGAGTGAATTTGTTCAACCTTGTGCCAGTTTCCACAGTGTGAGAGCCAGTTTTGTTTAATCTGACCAGTAGCTATTACAAACTGGGATAAACTGATTAAGCACAGAATCCATCTGTCATCTTTGCTCCACGCTTTAGTCATTGATAGTATAATTGCAGTTTAAACAACAAAATGAAAATTCTTGTTCTATAAATGTGTTGGAAACTATTGGCTTGATCACTTAGCTACACTTCTGTTAATTGTGGGTTTGTGGTTTTTTTTTGTGTAAATTAGTGATTTTTATTTTCTACCTACTTTCTGTAATTCCTTAAGTAGATTGCATTAATGTATATGACCATCATCTTATTAATAGATGGGGGAAAGGGTAGAAGTGAAGGAGTACATGCATTATTGTTCAAAATGTTTAATGTTTAAAATATAGTTCACCGATGATCATGTAAATTATTTCTTACAAATGCAGAAAAACTAAGCAGCGTGATCTATTGTTGTCATGCAACTGCAGAAAAAAGTATTTTTACTTTGTTCAGGGTTAATACCTTACAAGATATGGTTATATACAGAAAAGAAGCTTCATCCCCTAACAGTTTTTCCGTCTCTCTCTCTCTCTCTGAAGCAGATTATTTAGTTGATATTTTTTGTCTCTTTCTCTAAAGCAAACTTGAATCGTTTAGTTGGAAGATTATTACTAGAGGGCAATTTTTTCATTGGCACAAGAATATTCTTGTTAAATCACTTTTACCTGTAAGAAAAAAGATTTAGACATGGATTGAAGGTCAGACACAATAAAATGTCAAGTCCCACCAAGTCCTGAATCTGTCACTGCTCACAGAACTTTCATTTGTTCTGTTAAAAGCAACTTCCAGGGTCCTGAAAACGAAGCCTGAAAGCCACAACTTCATTCCGAGCTTAGTGTTCTAACCGTGGCATTGTTTCTGGCCTTCAGAACCGGCTGTGCATACTGATCTCTGCTCAGACCTGTGTTATCCCTTGCCTTCTTGCACACCCAGAATTATCTGATCTACAGTCTAAAAAAATTGTTTCATGGTCTTCTACATGATAGCTGAATGCTTGTAAAGCTTGTTAAGAAGATAAAGCTCAGAGAGGCTGATTGATAAGATATTAAATGTATCAGTGACTGTAATGCCTGAGATGGAGTAGAGAAGATGGAACCAGACTCTTCCCAGTGATGCACAAGAGACAAATGACATTTCACAAAGTGAAATGCATGATTTAAACATTTATAAGAAAACACTTTTACTGTGAAGGTGATCAAATACTAGAACATGTTGCCTGGAAAGTTTGTGGGGTCTCCATCCTTGGAGATACTCAAAACTTGACTGGACATGGCCCTCTGCAGCCTGCTGTAAGCTGGTTTGAGCAGGTAGGTTGGACTAGATGATCTGCAGGGGTCCCTACCAATTTACAATCTTCTGTGCTTCTGTAATTTCAAATTCCAAAATAGTACAAAAAAGTGTGCAACAGTCTGACCAATATCATGTTTAAAAGAACAACCCGAGCCAACTCTGTTTCTGAAAGGAGTAAGCATCTGGTCTTGGGCGAGGACTCTCAGCTTTAAATCTAGAGTGGAGAGAGGTACTTTACTGGTAGGATTTCTGACATATATTTCCTGTTGGCCAATTCTATGATTCAGTTTTGATAAAGCTTCTAAAGAATCTGTAAAAACGAATGTAAAAAATTTATATAAAACTTAAATATTACAAAGCAGAATAAAGGTGTCCAAATTCCTGTACTGCATTTCCCAAAGACATAAAAACTATAGCAGCAGCAGCCCAGCTCTTGTTTTACTGTTAGGTGAGATTATTTCAAAATTGAATCTAGGACCAAGGAACAGTATGACTCTCTACAAGGAAAATTTGGGTATGTGCCATGTAAATCAAAGACAAATAAGTGTCCAGTACATAAATCTTTCTCCATCTTTGCTGGATTTCAGATGTCATCTATCATACCCCTGTCTCATTTCACACACATGTCAAACCCCAGAAGTTCAAACAATTTGAGTTGTAAGCCTGTTTCAGTGACATTATAGTAGATCTTCCAGAGATCCATGATAATATATTGGATAATTGATACCACCTATAATGCTCTAAACAGCTTCCCAAAGTAAATTTGGGAAGCCTCTATGTATGAAAACCTTAGAAATAGCAATACACATCTCAAAGATGTTCCATAGCTCAGTTAGAAACTATTATTCTCTGTTAACTTTTTCAGCTTTTTTGCTTGCATGTGTGGCTTTTGCTTTACCTATTAAATTGTTCTTATCTCAACCCTCAAGCTTTACATTCTTTTCCAATTCTCCTCCCCATTTTTCTGGGTAAGGGGAGAGTGAGCAAGCAGCTGTGTGTGCTTGGTTGCCAGCTGGGGTTAAACTATGACAAAGTCTTGAAATGACATGGAGGTGACACACTTACCGGTGTCTTTGCCTAATTCTGCATAACTTGCACTCACACTCAGAACTGATGGCCAGTAAGGTCTTGCATTCTCATTGAAGAGATTAGCAGAATCCAAAATTATTCTATATATGTTGGACATTCAATAATCTTACAGGTCAAAATAATCTGGGGAAAAAAAATCACATTAGAAAAGACTGAATGATGCAAAAGATTAAAAAATTAGAAAACCTTAATTCCTTTATGATAAGGAGAATGCATATTGTTAGGTTTTGGCCTTTCATATTTAATAATGAAGCTATAATAAATAAAACTTTTTAAAGTGTCATAAAGGCCATGCAAATGGTTCATATATATATATATGGTCTATTCATTATGTAATGTATTTTTAAAGAAAATGCAACTTGAGAATATTATGTACAGACTGTATATACATATTTTATATACATCATGAAGCTCTGAAGTTATAATAGTTACCTGCAAAGAATTGCTGCAAAGATTTATCAAGGGAAGATAAATATCAGTAAAATGGTTTACTCATTTCTCCTGACAGATAATGTCATATTATGAAATGAAAATTGTATTCCCTTGACAACATTGACAACATTTTTTATTCCAACCAACCCCCAGTCATGCCTTTTCCACATTACCAGATTTGTCTCCATATATTTTTCTATGTCACTTAGGAATCTTGCCATATTCTTACACAAATTAAATAACCAACTCCAAATCCATGCTTTTAAAAAAAATAAAATATCACACCAACTTAAGCATACACATACTTTTTAACAATATGAAGTAGCTTTAAGTGGGAATAGGGGAGACACATTTACCTTTGTGCCTGAACAACTTGATTGTCTTAAGGAATACTGAAGAAATGCAGTCAAAACCAGACATTAGTAGGTAAATGCAAATTACATCCCAGAACTGGTATGCTGTACCAAACTTATATAGTATTCTTCCAAACCTGACGTTTTGGCCTACTTTTTTTTTTGTTCAGGAGACAGAATAATTTAAGTTAACCCAGATAATGGTCATAAGGGATGTACAAAAACTCACATGCTGTCATTGCAATCTACTTCTTAAAGTACATTAAAAAAAAACACATCTTCTGGAAAATCTCTTCAATCTTTCTGTCGATATTCTCTCTGCAATTTTAAGCCATGCCCTCATTTTAATAGCTTTCTTAGTCTCCCAGTTAAAAAGAAGAGGACAACAAAGAAAGAAAAGAAAGCTTTATAAAACCCATTGCAATAGACTAAACCCAATTGTTTCCACTTTTGCTTTGAACACTTTTTTTTCCCAAGATGACACTTTGCTGGTCTATTTTCACCTTCCTCTGTAACTCCTATAACCCTTGGGATGAGAGAGTCAGTTTTAATCTCTAGAGATGCAAAAATAAACAGTGAAATTGTTATGGTTACCTCTTCATTCTCTAATGGCACTTACTCAATTTTGGCTGCTTGTGCAGGGTTTGCTTAAGCTTTTGGAGGAAGTCTCAGATGTGGAATTTTAGGCAACAGCTTTTCCCTGTCAATTCCCACTTCTGTCTTGTCTTCTGATGAATATGGAAACGATTTGTTTTCTCTTCCCTTCCTTCCCATTTTGGTGTCATGTTTACAAAAACCCTTGAGCCGTTCCTTTTGAAGAAGGAGAAAAGAGGGAAAATATCAGACTATTAGAACAAGATCAGAAAGGCAATTAAAACACAAAAGGTCTTAAATGGGCCTAGGCTGCAAACATTTCCCTTAGAATGATTGTTACAGTTAAGCATTGAAGATGATATGGAGAAATGAGCTCCCCAATCTCTTACAGGTTAGACTTCAGATATACAAGATTAGAGAATAATAAATCCACACTTGAGAAAACCACACAGAAATAATCCAAACTGGCATCCCAGGAATATCATTTATAAAACAGTCACCTTTAGTGAGCTTCTAACAGTCCTCAGGAAGGTTTGTGTTTTCTAGTATCAGCTCATCTATAGAGGGCTTAAAAAACCATCTAAGTCCTGTACACACTTGCAGATCTTTCTTAGAGTCAGGGTGATTTTTGGTTTTCTGTTGATCTTAGTGGACCTATTCACATCAGAATTGTAGGACTGAACTTCAGTTGTTATTACAAGGTAATTAATCAGTAGAATACATTTCATATAAAGAAATCTAGTGGCTTCTATTGGAAGGAAATTTCTAAGGTCTTAATGTCCTATCATGTAATAGACTAGATAGGAATTTCCAGGAACAGCAGAAGTTATTGGAATACCTAATATGTTGGTAATATAATATTCCAGGGGAGTTGTATAAATTTTCAAATTTCTATTATATTTATAGAACAAATTAGTCACATGTCATCTGTTAAGCTCATATATTAAATCTCTGGAGCTCTAGAAAACCCTGCTATACACAGACCACGCTTCCCTTACACTGTATTTAAGAAGCACTGACATAGGCCACACTGTATTTCCCAGCTTTGTGGGAGATACAATTTCCATAATCCTGCACTTTCTTTTAATGCACCCCAATCAACTATCTGATAAGCCCTGTTGCAAATGCTGCTGGGAGGTGAGTCTATATTTGAACTGTTCCTTTTGAAGAAGGTGAAAAGAGGGAAAATATCAGACTATTAGAACAAAATCAGGAAGGCAATTAAAACACAAAAGATCCTAGAATTCCACGCTGATTATTTGAAACTTTCTTCTGCTTTGTAGCCTGAACTAATTCCAGCTTATTTTATACCTGCTTGACCATCCAAACCTGCCATGGTTGTAAACTTTTCATTGAGTAGAATGAGTGACTTTGTGGGAATAATAAACATATAAAGTTTACCTTCATCAATAAACTTTGTTGTTGTTACATTGTAGGGAAAATGGTTACAATGAGAAAGAAATATGTGAATACATATGCTGTCTGCATATTACTCTCACCTATTCATATCTGGAGAGGACCACCCATGCATGGAAGACTGGAGGTTGTCATCAGGCAGAGCTCTACTGCATCTACATCAAAAAGGTACTCACCGAGTGGACAACATATGGGTCATTCCGATACCAACTGTGTAGACTTTCCCAGTCTATTTAATACTGTTCCAGGCAATAGATCTGGGGAAAAAAAGATTTGAAAGATATAATATCTTCTAAATATTATTCTTCCAAAATATTAATATGGTTCAATGTTGTTATGTAAAAACATGCATTGTTCTGAAGACTCAGGTAACTGTGTTAGACAATTGTCACCTAGATGACTAGTGAAGTGGAAAAGAGAGCCAAAGTCAATAAAGGTTATAAGAAATCAATCCAGATGAATATGCCAGTGCTGAATCATTTTATAAACTTGTACTTGGATAACTTTACTTTGTATGGTACTTGTTCACTCAATTTTAAGTTCATATATTAGAGTTGGGACTCAAGGAATAAAAGAAAATATAACAGCTAAGGAAAGAGAAAAAGAGGACACAGCTTCAAATTAATCTATTAAATAATAAATCTTACCAAAAAAATCTCTCTTAATTCCAAGAGTACTTTAGAAAGTCTAAAGTTAAAAAAATAGCAGTTGTACACAGACAAAAAAGAATAAAAGGAGATATATAGGTTCATCAAATAATGGAGGAGACATTCATGCAGCCATTATCCTATTTTGTTTGAAGGTCCAAGAAAAATGAAGTGGCCAAAACTATTTACAGTGTACTGATATATGAGAAAATACCAGTATTACCCAAAATGGTTTTAAATACAGACAACAGAACAAATGCCTTATATACATCATGTACATTGCTATCAGATAACTAACCCTGAAATAAATGATTAACAACTTTTGCCCAAATTTAATGACCATTTTCCAGTCTAGTGTGTCTTCTATCAACATTTTCAAATCAGGAATGTGAGACTGGAGTAAAGAGGAGTTCCTAAGCCATTGCAATTAAAAATAAACAAATAAAAAAACTCTGAACTCTTCTGTAATTTAGCCAACCCATATTCTGCTGTCATAGTCTTGTCAAAGGACCTTAAAATTAAAAGCAGTATAAATGGCTGCTGCCTAAGGATGCTCCAATCATACAGTGACAGTAGCATATGTGGGGTTCAGGCCTTCTGTATATAATTTAACTGTGGACGTATGCTAATATCATAGGTAAGAACTCTTCTTTATTGTAAATAGCAGTAAATCTTAGATAGAACTTAAATTATCTCTAATTCTCCAGATAGAAGAAAATATGAGAACTTGGAAAACTCACTACTTCCTTAAATGAACAGATTCTTGTTTCTGCAGCTCCAAGAAAACTATTGGTTGCTCCATAGATTTAAAAACTTTTTCTATAATTTACTTTCTATTCCTGTACAAATTTCTCATAAACTTGATATGTGACTCAAGAAGAGATACATTTTCAGATTGCTTGAGTAAAATCAGATCTAATAATCAAGAAATATTATTACAGTTCCAAAATCTTTGATGTTAATTGTTGTTATTTTGTTAAAAGTCACACAGTTGGACTGATTTGCCATCAAGGTTTGTAACAATAAGAAACTGTATTTATTGAAAACTTAGTTTAACTAGTTAGAATAAACCTACCTATTTTTTTCTTAATTGATGAAGTCTTATTTCCCCTTTTCCTCAAAATATCAAGTGCAACTACATGATTGCAATTAAAAAAAGACAGTTGTGCAGTTGGTACAAATCAGGACGCATTCACAACCTGTGTAAAGACTTCCTCAGTTCGACTCAGAAATACCCAGGTAAGTGTTACAAGTCATTCTCCAGGGTTAGCAAAGAGACAGCAACTGGATTTGCAGCAAAACGTCCCTAAAGTGTAACAGGGTCTTAGGCCATTCTTCAGCTTCAAGAAAGGCTGCCAGAATGGACTATATCCCATACTTTCTATTACGCATGTCTCCTGCCTGAGAACACCATCGCCCAGTGTAGGATGAAGACTATCTTCTTTCCTGCAGTTCATGTACAGAGAAATACAAACTTTCTGAACCAGGAACTTTTTGCCCAGCATTTTCCACTCCTACTGTTGCTATCTGTGAGCTAATTATTAAGGCATTCTGTATGAATAACCAGCAGTACCGTGTTGTTCTTATGAGAAATCTAAAGGGACTGCACAGGCTGTATGGTAACATAAGGATTTTTTGTTAAACAAGGACCTACCCAAATGACTATCATGAAAGCTAAAAGGCAATGAACACCTTTTTTTTTATATATATATGACAGAATATTGATAGCCTATTATACACATTTATTTATACAAAAAACTTGTAATAGCCTTTGTCATGTGCTGGTAACAAATATACTAAAGCTGTCATAATTTAAATAATAAATGCATAAAATAGACAAGTTGTTGAATAGGTGTGGCTCTGAGGGTCCATGCCTAAATTGAGAATCCTACAGAAAGAATTCATACTGGGCTTTCACAATCTACTTTTCCTGTAAACAAGGTATTCTTCATACTAAAGGTGTTATTCCAAAAGGCACAGAATTATTACAATGAGTAGGAAAACAAAAAATAACCAAATTACATTCCCTTGTAGTAAGAAAATAAAAGTATTACATTAAAGAAAAAGAAAAAAAATCCTGTTTTGTTGACAGATTCCCAGTTGCAGCTTAGCTGAAAAGCATTTTTCTTTTCCCTTCATTCCGGGCAAAATACAGCAGCCACAGCTGTCTTGGAGTTGCACAATCCCTTAGAGATATCTCTTTGGGCTGATAATTGCTGATTAACAACCCTTGATCATACCTCTTCACCTGCCATAGCAGTGCTGACGGAACAGATGATAAGACTAGACTTTTTTCATGGAGTTCCCAGGGACTTCTTTTCCTACCTGCATTGTTCTTCAGGCTATTAAAAAGAATTGAAACTTCTCTTTTGATTTACTTACTGCCTATAATGTACAGTATTTGATTTAGGAAAAAGTAAATAAGACATTCTATTTAAATACTTTTGCAAGTATGGTTGGGGAGGAGGTCACTGTGACTTTTCTATTCTGTGCATTCTAGGGAAGGGGTTACTTCTCCTGCAGACATAATAGCAGGTATCAGTGGAGGGAGCAGTTTTGTGTCAAGTTGTCTCTGCCCTTCACAGATCAAGCAGGACCAGGCAGAGGTGGGATAGCGCGGTAGAATCAGAATTCGATCCAGTGTTACCAGGCTGGCTCCTTCTGCAGTCAGTAGAAAATTACCCATAACCAAGATGCATGCACAGGCAATTTTTATGCAAATACATTCTTTGGAGACATTATCCTATAAAACACAAAGGCTTTTATTGCAAACAAAACCTTGAATTTTATTTATGCATATAAAATACTTTTCTTATCACGTAGCAATCTTCTGTAGAAAGGAAGTAAGGTGTTCTTGAACTGGTGTCCCACATTTCAGCTAACACAGGAAATCAAAACTGATTTATTCATTTTTTTATGAAAATTGCATAGAGACATAGAATTCCATATTTTCAAAGCTCTAATGTCAGTATCATGTCTATTCTTCCTAAAGAGTAAAAAAAAAAACCACAAAATCCCACAAAACAAACAGCAGAGTATTTTGAACTTGGCAATTGTATATTATGATTTAAAATCTAATAAATGATATTTTGTACTGAGGACTGATAGTCATTGCAAATGTCCTTGGGGGATCACGAGTTAATCCTGGCTTATGAGACCTAGTAAGCAAAGAGTTTATTGAAAATAAGGTCACCAATTTCTTGGGTTTATAAGAAAAGCTTATATAAAATTAATGATGTAAGTGAGGGTGGAAGGTATCGAAAGCTTTCTGTAAACTGAAAGATTTCCCTCTCATTTCCCTCCATCTTCTCTTTCTCTGCCACTTCCTTTTGGACTGAATTCCTTCATTTCCTTAGATTTAGTTAGATTTTTTTTCCCCATTTTACTCTTAACAGAGCACAAAACCAATAAAAATATGTTGGAATACTGAGCAAAAAGGGACATAGATAAGGGACAAATTCCTGACGATTCGATTTGGGTCATGTTCACCTTCGGTTATGTCCACATCCTACTTGAATAGCACTTTAAGTGAGAAAAAAGAATTCAGTATGTTTTGATTTATCTCACCTGAAATTATCTGTTCATTATAACCTTAGTATCAGTTTTCTGGTCAAAAGAGGTGTCCAGCAGAGCTGAAAACATCCATTTGCATCACAAAGAATGACTTGCAGTGACTGCCCCTGGATCAACATCCAACTGTTTACCAGTTGTGATCACCTGAAACATAAACCGTGTATTTATCCCTGTGTTTTCTGAGCATTTCATTAAACGTCATGGTTGTAATTTGATTTCCAGGAGAAAAGGTGACTGTAACATTTTTCAGTTCAAATACAAGGACAGCATAGACTGTGATGATGCTCATTGCTTCATTATAAGCAGCTGAGAAATTCAGTACACTACCAGAGATGCTTCCCTCAAGATACCTGTAAAACAGGTTGTTTCTTATCAGTGAGACTGCCACATTAAGATATTTAGAATAAGAGCAAGTGTCAGAAGAATGTGCTGAGTGGACCTGGATTTTTTTTTTTTTTTTTGGTCAATTTTCCAGATATTAACTAGAATCAGGGCCACTTTCACAAGAATTTTAGTATGATTTAAAACAAAATAGGCAGAGAGTATACTGAGATAACAGATTTAGTTTCTAAACAAATGTTAATTATTTGGTTTTGCTAATTGAATGGGTAAAGGAAGCAAGTACTGTGTTTAACACATACACACAGAAGACACAGTATGGAGATAGTACAGACACATATTATAGCTTCCATCTTATCTGCATAAGCAAAATACACAGCATAAGGTAGTCTTTGTAGGTCCATTATCTTCCAGGAGTCTTAGTAATTCATAGACACACAATATGTTTTCTTTTTCTCTTCGGTGTGTTTTGGGTTTTTTTCTTTTTTTCTTTTTTTCTTTTCTTTTTTTTTTTTTTCCCCAGCAGAAACTACCCATGTGTACAATGAGCATATAGGTGCTTGGAAAGATCTGTACAGCACTCTGGGCCATGCAGTTCAGAATTCTTAACTCAGAAGTAATGTAGATAAATATATCTTGCTGTGTACATGTCAAATAACATGAAAAGCTCAAATAACAGATTTTTCCTTGCTACTGAAGCACTAATTAGAGGAAAAATTCTGCCATGTATAGAGGACCTGCATTAAGTCCAAGCAACAGCTTACAATCTTCTGTAAGCATTCTGTTCATTATTTCCCATTAGCTGTGAATAAAAGGCATAGAATGAAACAGTGGCTGTTTCATTTCAATTGCAGAGGCTAGAAATGCTGAGACTCAAAATTACATTTTCTTTGTCTATCAGAAGAAGTGTTTCAGTACATGTAATGGTATGTGTTACTCTATCTTTGTTCAACTCTCTCAATATTTTATCCGCAGGAATTTCATGGTGCCACAATGTCCTATGAGGAAATGTTTGGACAATTGAGGTTGTTCAGCCTAGGGAACCAAAAGTTCTGAGCAGACCTTGTTGTGGTCTTTCAATAGTTAAAGGAGGGTTGTAAGAAAGGAGACAGACTTTTTACCAAGGCCTGTAGTGACAGGACGAGGCACAATGATTTTAAACTGAAAGAGGGTACATTTAAATTGGACGTAAGGAAGAATTTTTTTACAATGAGGCATTTCTTGATAAGAACTTTGTTCTCAAGTTTCAGGGTTTAATCTGCGTGGAAACTTCTCTTTTTACTCCTGATTTTATACCAGGCCCTTAGTGTTGATTGATCGGCACTTTTAATGCAGGTATGTTGTCTGGGATGTAACTGCAGTCACAGTAACATGAAGACCGTCTCTCATAAATTATGTCTATGCAGTTGAGTGTGGCATTGTGTGCAAACTAAGACAATCTACTTCAGAGGCTCCTTGGCAGAGGAACTTAAAGGTTTTGTCTTCTACTGGGATTTCTCTAGGGTAACAATTCCTGAGATGTGGTGACAGTGAGCCATGGGATGTTCTTGGATTCACACTGCACAGAGAGGCTTTGGTGTCCCTAGAAGAGAAATCTCTCCTTAACACTGAAAGCAATTTAAAAATTACTCCTCATTAAACCAAAGAAACAAACTAATAATGAGCCACAGATTATCTTGAACTGATACAATCTACTTCTTAGCTGAAATGACAGAATGAAATCAGTAGGGAACAAATGTGAATTTTAGTTGTATTTATCATCAGAGTAACAGAGGACAGTTTAGTTATAATTTTGAGAAATACTTAAGACAGGAGATGGCTAGCAGCTCTTACTTCCATGTCAAATGATTGTAAATTCACTTGACTAATCATAACCAGTTGTCTCAGTGCCTTAACTTTAAAATGTATGGAGAGTTACATATATGTAATTTAAATGTGATTGTGTGCTTAGTGGTCAATTAATGCAGATAAATTTGTATGGGCCATTTGGGATGTAATACACAGATTTATATTGTTAGCTGATTTTCTATTATGCTAAATTCTTGGTAATGACCTGATGTGATCATGAAATGTTTGGAAGTGTGAGAAGTTGAATTTCTGCTCAAACACTGAAGAGTCCAAATGACAGAACAGCAAAACTTCGTCAAACAGTAACAAAAAAAAACCCACCCCACCTGTGAGTTGCAGTCTACCCTCAGGTGTGTTTACTAGGAGGGAGAGGTACAATGTAGTATTTTCTCTGGGTAAAGCTGGGTTAATGCTAAAACAATAGACTTTTCTGTGCTGTATGCATATAAAACAGTATGCAGCACTTCTGTCAAGTCAGCGGTTGAGGTGATCAGTTGAAAATCACAGGGAAAAATATTAGGGATATGTTTTAAACCATTATTGCAACATTCACCAGAGTGTATGTGTCAGTCATCCAAAATAAACAGTGTGGTTAAGTGTTCTACTCAGACTGCAAGAAAAAAAGCACTCTGGGTTTAGGCCACTTAAATGAAATTTGTGGTTTTCAGCACACAGATTGGCTTTGCTTAAAGATACACAACCCATTCTTCCAAAAATCTCTGAAGATCATTTTATTGTACATGGGCCTAAAGATCAGTTTTACCCACCGAGGTTCATTATTGCCCATATTAGGCAACCTGAGATCCTTCAGTTATACTATAGCAAAAGCCAAGATAACAGATCTGGAATCTGTGTGCCCCTTGTACTTTAATAGGAACATCTAATGACCTTGTTTTACTAAGAATAGATGCCCGGTTTTATATTTGAAGTATGATTTTGAAACAATTACAACAATTTTGAGATTTCATGAACAACTGCATATTGGTTCATTACATAGTATTATAAATTATTATCAGATTTTCAGGCTTTCAAATCATTGTTAGTAGATAACACCATTTTTTCAATGGATTTCAGCATATTATAGACATGTATGCTCTTACCTACTCCCATGATTGAAAAAGAGCTACTGAGGATCTAATATTGAACATTAAAAGTGTAGTTTTACTTACAAAATGCATCTTCAAAAAATGTTAAACAGAGTAACACCAACAATTTATGGCCATCTTATTTCATTTTACATATACTATCAAGATTGGGATTTTTTCCCTTCAGAGGGGGTAACGTTTCAGCTGTCAGACACTAAATATATTAAAATAAGGATTGGCTCCCCAAAACTGACTACTGTCTTCTTTTGAAAGGAAGTTTTGGAATATTCTTTTGAACATTGTCATCAAAGGAGTTATTAGTACATTCACTGCAACAGAAAATAAACACATACTAAAAAAGAAACTTTTTAGTCTCCAGTCCCACGGTCATCAGAAACCGTTCCAGCTGCATGCATAGTTCTCAATGGATATTTTCCCTAAGCTTAACACATATCACAGACCAAAAAACTTTAAATTTTTCTTTTGGAAATACTGGAGTGCAAATAGAACAAAGCATAGGATAACATTTTTTGTGAAGTTGATCAGAATAAAAAATCTGTTCCTTTTACTGTTTGAATGGTGCCATGAAAGTACTTTTATTCCGTATGTCCAAGGTTGTTCAATACAGCAGGAGAAAGCCTTCCCGCAAAAAGAATAAAATAAATAAATAAACCACGTGACTGGCAATTAAGACTATAGGTTGGGAGGAGAGTGTCAAATATTTACTTAGAAATATTTCCTTTAATAAAAGCCTGATGAAGACCTAGTACCAAAACCCCTTTGTAACTAAGGAAGGAAATTCCATTAATTAATATCAGCATGCCAGATTCTTTCCATACAAAATTTGGCTACTACATCTTGGTTCTTTGAAACTTAAAATAAAATAAAAAAATTATCAAAACTCGAAGTTCAATGATAGCTATAATGGAATATATGCTTTGGATTCCAAGACTTACAATGAACAATATTAAAGTAAAATGACCAGCACAAGACTAGCTTAAAAATTTCAGCCATTAACTATAAACAAAAGCCAGTGTGTCATCTAGGACAAAAGGTTCAAAAGTTTGCAATATACATGGCATAGCTGATATAAAAATCTGTACAATACCCAGGTCAGAATGAAGGAAGGAAATATTCTTTGTCTCTGTTATTGAGTTAGTTGTATTTCTCTCTATCCCGGAGAAGCAAGTATAATTACAATCAGGTTCTAGGTTTTTTTTTGGGGGGGGGGGGGGGTGGTGGTTGTTTTTTTTTTTTGTCCCAATCAGCTGCTTGAAATGAGAAAGCTGAAGTGCTGAACAGGCAGAACTGCAGATGGAAGTCATGTACATGTTGTCAATAAGAAAACAGAGGAAATTAATCTGTTCTCACCGAGGCTCTTACTCCAGCTATGAGAATTCTCTTGTCCGGAGTGATACCAGCTAACAAGGAAGAAGTCTTTCCAGATAAAAGGAAAAGGGATCATGACAGGAATGTTACTGGGTTTTATCTTTGGCCCTTCATCCTTCCTCTTTGATCTCCTGCAACCTTGCAAAAGGAAAGGAGCATCAAGACAATGCTAACTGGGGAAAAGATTTAGAGGTTGATTACATTTGACCTGTATGGTCCTTTGTTACTTTACAATCTATTTTAAATTATTCCAATGTTAAATACAGGATTACACCAAAGTGACTTATAAAGTTTGAGGAGTGAGGAATTCTAAGACATGTTTCAAAAGCACGTCATAGGTCTCATTTTGTAACAGATCAATTTTTAAAGAACTGCAGATTTTCAGAAATAAAAGGAGGAAAATACTTAAACATCTTTTCTGGTGGTCAAAAAAAACCCACTGCATCACTGCATCGGAACAACGTTTGAACAAACAAATCCTTCAGAATGTTTAGCTAAACAGTTTTAATACCAGTTTGTGATGGATCTCTCTCCCTGGGGTGACCTCCTAGCTCTGTTTAATTTAATGGCAAAACTCATTTGCATGAGGGGGAATAGAATTTCATGCCAGAGCTCTCCAAGTAGTAACATGAAAAATTAACCTTGAACCATGAAGTATATTTAACGTGAATGACAGTAGTAATTTAAGATTGTATTCAAACTACCTGCTAGGGATTGTAAAGCAGGCTTAAGCACCTACTGCCCCTTCTAAGTTCAAGACACTGATACTAATTTGTCTAGTTTTCCGTCAACTCAGCCATGCCTTCTGTACAGTTAATGGAGAGAAGCTATTGCGGTGCCTAGGCTCACTGTATATGAGTTGTCTGAGTACAGTCTTCAATCTTTATCCATTCTGTAATTTGGTTAAGCATGATGCAAATGAAAATGTAAATGTTCAAGTAACAATCTGAACAAGACCTAACTTTAAATCTGGAAAAGATTAGAGAATACTTTTTTTTTTTTTTTTTTTTTTGGGGGGGTGGGTGTTGGAGGGGAAGAAAAAGCACTTCATTAAATACTTATTAAGAGTATATACATTACACCTTTTTTATTCCACCTAAATCACATCATTTGTGAGAAGTACTGTTTTAAAAACTGCTTCTTAAAACTGTTGTTCAGCCAAATTTTCTGTTAGAGCTCTGCTGAGAAAATTGATACACATTACAGTTAAATGATTTTTTGGATGGATAGTGCCTATGTAGCATATTTTTTCTTGCTTTTTTTTTTCTTTTTTTTTTTTTTGTCTTAGAGTGTAAGTCTGAAAGAAGCTGAGTGAAAGCATGGACAAAATTATTCATGCTGCTTAAAATCCCTTCCAACCCTTCCCTGTCTGTGGAAAATTAAAGTACATTTTTGAAATGCACCACACTGCTGTTGATTAAATATACATTTCACTGCTACAATTCCCTCTGGAATTAAAAAGCTATTTAAAAAAATAAATTAGTGCAATCTAATTTTCCTCTATGACCTTCTGTAAGTAGGATATATTCCGTTAAAAAAATATGGTAGGAAAGATTTGAAATTTCATATTGATTTTTTTTTTCACTCATATAAACAGCGTTTAGTATTTCATTTTTTGTGGATGAAGTTTTAGATTGCTGTTCCCTGCCATTATTCACTGGCAGCCAAGGTAAGGAATTCATATATATCGGTCTGTGTTCTTGTAAGGTCACTATTCGCTCCAGTGTCACAGTGAGAAACAAACAAGGAAAACTGTCTTCTAGTCTTGCTGATAAATACTGTTGTATTTTTATTTCTACTTTCCAGCATGTTACACGTGATAGTACCCTGGTTTCCCAGAGATGGATGAACACGTCCTAGCACTGGACTCCCTGGTTTTGTAGATGATTCTGGTTTTATGTTTTGTTTTAATTCTTGGGAGCAATTTTTTTCTTTCTTATATGTCCATAAAGAAAATTGTTTTAAAGAGGAATTGGATCTAATGATTAGTAGTTGGATTCTAACAGAGGTAGTTCTTTTTCACTTACTCTCCTGTATCCTTCAGTACCAGGAATCCCAGTACAGTAGCTTAAGATCAGTTATCATCCCCAAAAGGTAGATCACCATTGTAAGATTGTAAGAAGTAAGTCACATGTTTTGAACTTTTTCATATGTTTATATAAAAAGGAGACAAATTCATGTACATCACAGAATTACATATATCTTTCAGTAGGACTCAGTCCTTGGGAATGTGAGTTAAAGTTTCTGTGTCCCCAATGGCTGCAGCACAGGTCTTTTGAATCTTCAGCCATCACTGAAATCTGAGTTCAGTGGCCTGAAGGAACTTGAAATATTCTACAATTGTCTTTTGGTACACTGAGTGGTTAAATGCTTATCTGTTGCTACATCACTGACATGACCCATATGATTAAGGTATAAGACAACTTCTCAGCTGTGTGGAGTATACCTTAGATC